>BSQZ01000016.1:6324030-6434030 GCA_033239005.1 Lamellibrachia satsuma | reverse complement strand
GCTGATATGATCATTGTGTTGTAGGGTGTGGTGATGTGATCACTTGTAGAATGTGTTGATGTGATCGCTGTTGTTGAATGTGTTGATGTGATCACTGTGTTGGAGGATGTGTTGATGTGATCACTGTTGTAGGATGTGTTGATGCAATTGCTGTTGTAGAATGTGTTGATGTGATCACTGTGTTGGAGGATTTGTTGATGTGATCACTGTTGTAGGATGTTTGATGTGATCGCTGTGTTGTAGGATGTTTGATGTGATCACTGTGTTGTAGGATGTGTATCCTGGCAAGTAGAGAACACACCTGCATTGACCCTGAAGTCTCGTCAATGCCGAACAAGAACGAGGAATGCAAGAACAAACTAGATGTTAGTACTCAACCTTAACTTCTACCAAACCTCACGGCTAAGTTAAATTATAATTATGTAATGTGTAATTAATTATGATGTAACTGAAGTAAATAGAACATTGTAATTGTAATTGAAGCAAATTTGAACTATGTAATTGTAGTTTGGAACAAACTAATATAAATTTGAAAAAAATTGGAATGATGTAATTTTACTTGAGTTGTCATGATGCTGTGTAATTGTAATTGTAGCTAACCAATGTAATTGAACCGAACTGTGCTAGCAAGATGCATGATTTCACATAAGATATTTAAAAATGATCACTAGTGGTAGATGTAATTATTTGTTAAAACAACGTAGTTGTACTCAACCTATGAACCACTGCAGTTGAAGCACAGTATTTGTAATTGATTTTTTGTTGAAGCACTAATTGTAATTGTAATTATAATTGTCCGTCAATTAATTACTGTAATGTAATTGGGCTGTCATGATACTTTGTAATTGTGATGTACATTGTAATTGAACTAAACCCTGTAATTTAAGGGGAACAATGTTAAACTGAGCAAACATCCTTAGTACTAGGATATCAGTGTTTTGACAGTCACTCACTAGGTGGCAGCAGTTGCCATCATATATCTGGCAGGTGGCAGCACCCTGGTCATAATTTGAACATTAAAAATTTGTGTTGTTAGGTAAATTTTTCACCTGTATTTTGTTGATATATATATATTGATGAATTTCCAGTAAACCTGTCATAACATTTTATTGAAAAACCAGTTCTGTGCAGAAAGTGGGTTTAAAATGATGGTAATGTAATTCTTGTATCTGAAAGCAAGACCTCTCTGGGGAAATGCTACATGGTGTCAAATTTCTGAAAACGGTGCTATGGTTTAAGCTGCTTTATGAGCTGCCATCTGTTGTCTGTAACCAGAACTATGGCTGCCGGTTTCAAGATCGCGTCCGTCGTGTCATCTCACAGCGATGTCTCCAGAGCAGTGGACTTGACACTGCCTGGGATCTCGAGGACTTTGTCTCGTTTTGCAAATCATCTAAGATTAAGGTGACAGCTTGCATTCAAATATCTGTGATATCTTAATAATTGTAATGTTTTATACTCTTTTTTTCTTCACGTGTATTAAGTGTTTTAATCAGCTCTTATGTTTTATGCTTTTTACTTTTTAACTAAATACATCAATCATAAAATTTGATGTAAAGAGCTTTATGAGCATTTAATTTTAAGTGGTTTCAAGTGCTGTATATATATATATATATATATATATATATATATATATATATATATACATATACATATACATATACATATACATATACATATACATATATATATATATATATTATTTTAGTATTATAAAATAAGTTTAACATTTCTCAGGATGGCTCATTTTCAGTAAAACAAATTTTACATATCCCAAAGATTTATTTCCCTGTGGAGGTATCTTCTAATCTTGTTAAAATAGATAGGAGAGATCTCCTATCTTAAGATAGATATGCGAAAGAAAAAAAAGAATTGTGCTATTATTTAAACAAATATTTCACAAAATATGTGAAACATGATAGAAATTATATGTATGCTCCTGTGTTGACTGAACCACATTTATAAAAAATGTTTGATTTATTACAAGTTTTAAAAATATATTCTGTATAGCAGTATTTGTGCTTGTATTTTGTGAAATCATAGTCATATTTTGTGTATAAATAATTATGTTCATATTCTGGATGAAACGGGTAATGTTCATGTGCTAATGTGATTACCACCCATTGGTGCCCCCCGGGACAGCCCCTTGAATTTAGACAATTGTGGTGTGAGGGAATATCACACCCTTGGGATTTAGACAGTGTCAGTAGTCCTCACTGCAGGGAATGAGACAATAATTATATAGTGACCCCTGCACAGGAATTACAGACCGATTTTTGACAAATGATCCGTATTCTGGGAATTGATTATAATCGCTACACGTGCACATTAGCACTAGAATTTTTAATGACCCGTAACCATGGTTTCATTCTCCGCCAACAGGTGTTGTACGTGTTATAAATAATGTCTATTGTCTGACAGAGGATAATAAAACTAACTAAATATGCATTTACCTTAACAAAACAGCCCGTTTCTGAAATTATAATAAAAAGGTATAAAATATTTCTATGACCAATTTTGAAATGTACCAGTTTGCAGGCATCACAAACATATCACAATGACATCACAGACATATCGCAATGACATCACAAACATATTACAGTGACATCACAAACATATCACAATGACATCACAAACATTGCAATGACGTCACAAACATATCACAACCACATAGCAAACATATCACAATGACATGATAAGCATATCGCAATGATGTCACAAACATATCGCAGTGATGTCACAAACATATCGCAATGATGTCACAAACATATCGCAATGATGTCACAAACATATAGCAGTGATGTCACAAACATCGCAATGATGTCACAAACATATCGCAATGATGTCACAAACATATCGCAGTGATGTCACAAACATATCGCAATGATGTCACAAACATATCGCAATGATGTCACAAACATATCGCAGTGATGTCACAAACATATCGCAATGATGTCACAAACATCACAATGACATCACAAACAGTAGAACATTTCTTTGTGGACTTGTAATTATAAACTAACATATTTACTACTAATAATTTATTGTACTCCTAAAATATATTAACGTACAGCAAAAATCTTGACGGAAGCATTTTTTATTTGTTTCACCTATCTTAAAAATATGTTTTTTTGTTCATTATATGCTTTGATTGTGACAGTTAGCAAACATATATGAATTAAATAGAACTAGTAGAAAGTAGAGATGTATTCATTGGTTTTATTTAAATGGATAATTAAAGAATTGTACATTGATGAGCGATAATGGGGGGATTGTTTGTTTAATGCTTATTTTAAACAAAGCAACATGCAAGGCACAAGGATACTGTTTAGTCAAGCCTCCATTGTCCAGTCTGCACAAAACTTAACTGAAATAACCCTTGCTGTTGTTGTGGGTGTGAGTAAAAAGAAGGATTGATGATCTTTTGTTAACTGAGGCCACACAAAAATATTTTTTGTTTCATTGGAAATCCGGGAGGTTTGTTCTCCTGTGTGGGAGACTGGGAAATTTGATAGGTTTCTGGTAGTCTCTCTGTGATTCCGGGAAACTTAACATGTATGGATAGATTTTGTATATGTTGTGAATATTGGTTTCCTTTGCATAGTAATTGCAGCATGGCTGAATGCTCCCCTATGAATTTGCGTTGGTGTAGGAATGAACAGGTCTGCCAGGGAGTGAAGTGTGAAGTGCTTTGAACAGTTCTTAAGGACTGGACACATCACTTTGTAAGTCATTAAGGACTGGACACATAACTTTGTAAGTCATTAAGGACTGGACACATCACTATGTAAGTCATTAAGGACTGGACACATCACTATGTAAGTCATTAAGGACTGGACGCATCACTATGTAAAAACTTAGTGAATAAATTGTTGTGTATCAAGTGATGGTGCGATTGTTCCCGCCCCTGTTACAGGCGTGTCCGTACTTTGCTGCTAGACAACTGCGTGAGACAGCGGATATTGTCTTCTGTCCCTACAACTACCTCATTGACCCTCTCATCAGAGAAAGTGTGAGTGGCTGGCATGGTGCTGCCCTCTAGGTGGTGGTACATTTAACTTTTTAATTCTTTTTATTTGCCAAGTTTCTTAAATGCGTAAGTTTTTAATGAAGGGTAAAATATGTCGTGATTCTGTGTAGACGGTATGGCATAGTAATGCTCTCCCTGTGTGGATGGTATATAGTGGCGCCCCCTGTGTGGACGGTATCATACAGTGGCGCCATCTGTGTGTAGATGGACATCAGTCTGAAGGGTCAGGTGTTGGTGTTGGACGAAGCTCACAATATCGAGGACTGTGCCCGTGACGCGGCAAGTTTCAGTGTCACTCAACAGCAGCTGCTTGACGCAGAGAGAGACATCTCACAGCTGAGTAAGTGGATCTCTGACTCTACTTTCTGCACCTTTCTAAGCGGCACATTTTAGAGCTTTCCCGGTATCAAAATATCAGAACTTTTGCATAGGTTATGGGTTGTGTTTTATTTTGTTAACATGCTTTTATTTTTATTTGTTGACAATAAATATATAATTATATCTAGGAATAGCCTGGATAACAGCAGTATTTTCAATAGCACTGTTCATGAATGTTGTCAATCATTTGTTACATGTGCTAGTTATGTGACTGATACTGTAAAGTTTAGCTGTATGTTTGTTTGTAGTTCAGGCTGGACTCAAACCCCAAGAGCACATGGCTCTCAAGAACGTGGTAGGATTTCTCTATTGCATCCAAATCTATAGATGAAAATGTGTGATAAAATGCAACATGGGGCACATTTTATAAAATATGTTGTATTGAAATTTTTTATTATAACAAGCTTCACCAGACCAGTCGTTTTCGTATTGTTTACATAAACTTCCTACACTATTAATACAATATGCATTTCATGTTGTTGGTTGTACAACATCTCCACAGCCAATCAGAACACTAGCACCTGTGAGACAGTGCTGCTCTTGTCACTACATATGTCACTTTGTGTCATTTTATCACTGTCATTCGTAACATTACTGTCATTGTCTCTTGCCATCACTGTCATTGCATCATTGTCACTGATGTCACCATGTCACTGTTCTGACACAATTACTGTCGATGTCTCCAACACCACTGCTGTCATGTGTCATAGTTTCTGACTTTATTTACTATTTCTGACATGTCACAATGTCACTGTCTCTGACACCACTACTTTATTTGTGTCAATGTATCTGACACTGTTGCTGTGACTGTCATTACCTCTAACATGTCACTGTGTCGTTACCTCTACCATGTCACTGTGTCATTACCTCTGACATGTCACTGTGTCATTACCTCTGACGTGTCACTGTGTCATTATTTCTGACATGTCACTATGTCATTACCTCTAACATGTCACTGTGTCATTACCTCTAACATGTCACTGTGTCGTTACCTCTGACATGTCACTGTGTTGTTACCTCTGACATGTCACTGCGTCATTACCTCTGACATGTCACTGTGTCATTACCTCTTACATGTCACTGTGTCATTATTTTTGACATGTCACTGTGTCATTACCTCTGACATGTCATTGCAGGTGTCAGGCTTCAATGAGTTGGTTGAGAGGTACCAGCAGTCGCTAGGGTCAGGAGACTACGACCACGCGGCCAAAGTCTGGACAGGGGTGGACATGGTTGCTCAGCTGGACCACCTCGGCATTGGACCCAACAAGTTTGACCAGCTCAAGGTCTGTCTAGGGACCATGTCAATGAATGGAATGTTAGGGACCACGTGTATGGGGACCATTCTTGTGCATTTAGTTGTTTATCTGGGGTTTGGGTGCAATTTTAGATGTTTATCTGTTGATCTTTTCTGTGAATTTAATTGTTTATCTGGGAACCATCTCAGTGCATTTAATTATTTGTGTGGGGACCATTTCAGTGAATTTAGTTGTTTATCTGATGAACGTGTCATTGATTTTAGTTGTTTATCGGGGGATCATGTCAATGATTTTAGTGGTTTATCTGTGGACCATGTCACTGATTTTAATTTAGTGAATTTAATTATTTGTCCATGGGCCATTTCAGTTAATTAAATTGTTTCTTTGGGACTATATCCATGTAGTTATGAGATTCTCTCTGTCACTATGAATGTGACAGAAATGCCTGGCCGCTGTGACGGCCATCGAAGACACCGAGAATGGAAGAAAGGAGGATCGGAAGGAGAGTTTACATGCATCCACCAAACGTGTGCTAGAGGGTCTCTTTATGGTTCTTGACTACATCTACAGAAACGACCTCAAGTACATGCACGACTACAGGTAGATAGTACATGCATGACTGCAGGTAGATAGTACATGCACAACTACACGCACGACTGCAGGTAGATAGTACACGCGTGACTGCAGGTAGATAGTACACACACGACTGCAGGTAGATAGTACATGCACAACTACACGCACGATTGCAGGTAGATAGTACACACACGACTGCTGGTAGATAGTACACATACGACTGCAGGTAGATGGTACATGTACTACATGCACGACTGCAGGTAGATAGTACACGTACGACTGCAAGTAGATAGTACATGCATGACTGCAGGTAGATAGTATGCGCACGACTACAGGTAGATAGTACATGCACGACTGCACGTACTATCTACAAGTAGATAGTACATACAGGTTTTAGTATGCATTACCAATATAAAACTGGGGTGAAATGGCAAGCTTCCATTGCATCGTAAATCTAATTGTTTTCGCAAAGCCAAATGCCTAACCCAAGGCTGGTGCACGAAAATACGAATTCATCATCCGCATATGGAACAATGAATCGATGTTAGATGGTGCATCGTGAATTTATGCTTCGGTTGAGGTCGGTTGAAAGACGAAGTGAAACAATTATTAATTCTACCTATTGTTGTTTTCTATGTTTAATCAGCGTTCATACTGCGTGTGTCAACTGTTATGTTTTCAGCTACTCAGACCCAGGTTATTATTTTCGATTCATAGGCCTATTGGTCCAGTACATCGTCATCATAGCAAATTTATTCCATAATGGTATACATACATGTATTTTATTCAGTTCAACATTCGATAGGGTGTGAGATTTAAAAATAATACACATTGATGCTAGTTGTTCGTATAATAAGCTTTATATTAACATTTTTATGAAAAATTAGTTTAGTTTTTGCCAACTCACACTCCAGTTGTCAGTGCATTATATATGTCTGTGTCGCTCCTAGGATTGCCATGGTGAGAACAATGTCATATCAACAACGTAAAGGTGCCGTAAGTATTACTTATTTCTCTTGGCTCAAACTGAAGTGAAGGACCAAAACATCACTTCTCCAACACACTCTATTTTTGGTCGATTTCTTCATTTCTTTCCAGGTGATTCCAAACATTGTAATTTCTTCAGCTACTGACCTCCTCCAACTATTTTTATGTCTTGCACATGTTCTTGTCCCTAGAGGATTCCATTCCAGGGCCTGTCTCTAAGTTTATCAGTTTATCTATTTATAATATCTCTGAAGTAATTACGTTCACCTCGTAACACAGGTTCCAAGTGTTCAGAACCAAAAATAGTGAGATCTCAGACACCACCACTGTCACCCCACTCTGACACCACCACTGTCACCTTCACTCTGACACCACCACTGTCACCCTCACTCTGACACCACCACTGTCACCCTCACTCTGACACCACCATGGTCACCCCACTCTGACAACACCACTGTCACCACCACTGACACCACCACTGTCACCCCACTCTGACACCATCACTGTCACCACCACTATGACATCACCACTGTCACCCCCACTCTGACACCACCACTTTCACTCTAGTTTTGGGTGAGAAAATAATGAGATTTATAATTGCATGTGTTTTATCTATCATCACCAAATGTTTGTTATTAAGAAAACCAATCAAGCAATTTACAAGTATTTATTTATTTATTGCAAAAATTTGAGATAACACATTTTGTGTGCAAACCCTTAATTATTGAAGTAGAAGACAAAAATATTCAATGTGATGAGTACTCTTCAATACAGTTCTTGTTATTTCTGGGAACTTTATTCTTCCAGGATGGGCAATGGCTCAGTTCTAGGAAGAGGAAAGGTTTGTCAGTTTCCATGACTACACACACAAAAACATGTTTCTGTAAAACATTGCTTAATCCCTGTTGAATTAAGATGCATGTTGTAATCAACTTTTGTTATAATGGCAAACTATAGTTGGCTGTTTAATTTTCTTATGATTTTCTTATACACCTAAGTGTCAATTTCCATGATTATCAGCAAGCATTTAGACAGCCAATCGGAACACTATTTCTGAACCTATGAGTCTGATCTGTTGAGTACTAAAAATCGTAAATTTGCTGCAATTGATTGATTTTTTATTTTTGGTTAATATCACTTTTATCCATAAAAATGTTTATCAGGTTGGTAGAATAAAACTTTTATCCATAAAAATGTTTATCAGGTTGGTAGAGAATAAAGAAGTAACGATTTTCTGCTAACGACATCTGTTGAGATTTACTTACTAAACGTTTCTCTATCGGCTACCGTCGGTAGTCTTGGTCAGGAACTGAATTTTGGCATGATTAGTTCCTCTGCTTGCCAGTTGACATGGCTAGCAGGCCGTCCGGTACATGGCTAGCAGGCCGTCCGGTACATGGCTAGCAGGCCGTCCGGTACATGGCTAGCAGGCCGTCCGGTACATGGCTAGCAGGCCGTCCGGTACATGGCTGAGTTGGTATCCCCCCTTGTCTTGAATCTCGATTGGAGTTGTCTTTCGGATCCATATGGCCTCTTCAATCCATCTCCAATAATGGATCGAGACGAGAGGTGAAGCTGACTCAGCCGTGTATGGGACGACCTGCTTGTCATGTCAACTGGCGAGAAGAAGAAGTAATCGACCCACGTTTCAGTTCCTGATGAAAGCTACTGACGTAGCCGAAGTATTCAGTTGGTAAATCTCAATAGTGGTGATTAGAAGAAAATTGTTGCTTCATTATCACTCTTGTCTGTTTACATACTCTCTCTGTTTCTCTCTCAAGGTAGGTATGAAGCCACGTGGACTTACACCCTACATTTCTGGTGCCTCAACCCTGCCGTGGTGAGTGTTTTTGGAGTTTTATCCAAGGGGCTTAGTAAATATAAAAAAAATCCAATAATAAAAAAACAGGATATCAGTCGATAGGTGAAGGATCTACTTTGATTATCGCAACAAAATTTGAAAGGTGTAAGCTTTATAGATAATTTATGTACAAGGAAGACCATTATTTCCTTTAGGTCAGTGAAAAAACAGTTTCACCATAATTTTTTAAAGGCGATAAAAAAATCCTTTTATCGAAGTCGGGGAAGAAAGTAAGACAATTGAGGTTGAGTGAAGATGGTCATCAGATTGGATGGTTCAAATGAGTAATATTTTTACTTATTTCACAGTCAGTTTACCCTTTTCTTCTCTTGACGTTTTGATTGTTAACAGCAATCTTCTTCAGATGACTACTGCTAGATGGCGGCACTGTAGTCATTCTATGCAGACGTATCACTCTGGTCTGTGCCCCCCGCTGATACCAACTCACACATTCAGACGGTTTATTGCCAAGTAACATTTAAAAAAATGAACAAGGAATTTGTGGCGTTGTGGCTAAGACGTCTCCTGAAGGGCGCCGCGGGGGGAACACACCAGAGTGATACGTCTGTGTAGAATGGCTACCGTGTCACCATCTAGCGGTAGTCGTCTGAAGAAGATTACTGATAGCAGTCGAAACGTCACGAGAAGAAAAAGGTAAACTGAAGTACCGGGTAAGTAAAAATATTACTCAATTGAGGTTGAGGTGTCAGAATTTTGTGAATTAATCCTAACTTTTAAGGAAAGTGATCGACTAAGCTGTGTCTTGTCAGGAAGCCAAATAAAAAATGACAGTTCGCTGTTGTTTGTTGACAGGCCTTCTCGGACATAGGTGTCGCCACTCGCTGCATCGTTGTGTCGAGCGGCACGTTGTCTCCAATGACCTCCTTCCAGTCCGAGCTCGGTGTGCCCTTCAACATCCAGTTGGAGGCTGGTCACGTGGTCGGCCAGTCACAGGTTAGAGGGCCGTGTAGTGGGCCACATAGTGGGCCACCCACAATCCTCATTGACCTCTAAACGTCCCTCCTTAATTCCATTTTTTGCTCGCCTAATTTCAAAATCATTTCATGAGAAACCAAACCGATCTAATATCCACTATCATACACTAGCTCATTTGTAAAAAAAAAATTTATTTTGGTAAAATAATCGGACAAGCTATTAAAATAATTTTTTAATGGATCCAGGCAAAATTTTACAAAAAAATTGCAAACGTGGTCCGGCACTATATGCTCTCTATCATAATGCTATTCACAGTTTTGCAAATTTCCCCATCTTGTGATTGAAGTCAATACTTTTGATGGTTTTAATAAAAGTTATTAAACCAACTGCACATATTACTTAAACTATTCACATATTGCTTAAACTATTCACATAATACTTAAATAATTCACACACTACTTAAACTATTCACACATTACTTAAACTATTCAAACTTTACTTAAACTATTCACATATTACTTAAACTGTTCACACATTACTTAAACTATTCACACTCTACATATTTGAACATCAACAAACTTGATTTGCAATTAATTAAGGAGAGAGATTGACAGAAGAGAAATTAAACAGGCTTTTTGTATACATAAAATGTAACATTTTATTTAAATCTAATTTCAATTCCAATTGTTCCTGTAATGGTTCCATGTTTTTTTTATGGAATATGTGTGAAAATGTATAACTAGGAACAAAAATACACAACTTTATATTGTCATATTTATATTTTGTATTAAATTATTTATAAGATGTCCTATTTAATAACCTTAATTAAATTACTTATTTGAATATCTATGCAGGTAGTATTAACTATCATATAATGTTAAATAATTATGTTTAATCTTATAGATAATTTAGTAATATGTCTTGCTATGCAGGTTTTATGAAGGTTTTTTGACATATTAAAATATATATATAAATATATATAAAAGGCATGTTGATGTATCTCAAGAATTTACTTTAAATAATATTCCCAATCATTTTCTTCCTTCAGTCAATAAAAGATGTTGGTAATTTATTATATACATAATTTATTCAAGATTATTAGATTATTATTGCTATTGCAAATTTCCCTTTGTATGATTTGACCAGTAGATCAATTTTGAGAGGTAGATTTCCATTCAAAGAGCTCTTTTGATGCATATCATGTTGTGATATACTACAAGGACCTCCTTGTAGTATCAGGACTTTGTATCTGGCTCTCCAGGTCTGGGTTGGCGCTATAGCACGAGGACCCAACGGCCACCAGTTGCTAGGCAACTACCAGACATCAGAACAGCTGACCTATCAGGACGATGTCGGCCAGTTGGTGCGGGATGTGTGTGTCACCATCCCTCATGGCGTCCTCTGTTTCTTCCCTTCCTACAAATCCCTCGAGAAGATCTGTAATCGCTGGAAGGTGGGTCAGTTCACCAACAATTAGTATTCACATTGCATGTTGTAAAGTCTCTAAAGCTGTAGCAAAGTTAAACAGTAGCAAAGTTAAACAAATGTAGCAAAAGTAGCAAACGCTAAACAAATGTTGGTATGACAACTTCTAAATTTATAATATAAATACATTCTTAAAAAAATCCCATTATTTTCAGATTTAAATATTATTACAGATTTGTAATATGAAAGTGACTGTGAGTAAAGCTATAAATCTACCCATGATTCTATTTCATCCTCTTAGTACACCGATGTTGTCATTTTATGCTAATCCAATAACTCAAGGTTGTATTCAGCTATGCTTCAATTATTAATTCACTCATACTTTAAATCATTGTCTATAATTAGGTAATTATTATTGAACAACTCAATAAATTTATGTTTTGTATAAAATGAAACTGATGTCATTTAACCTCAGACCTCCCTGCCCCGCTAGATGAAACTAATGTTATTTAACCCCAGACCTCCCTGCCCTGCTAGATGAAACTGATGTTATTTAACCCCAGACTTCCCTGCCCTGCTAGATGAAACTGATGTCATTTAACCTCAGACTTCCCTGCCCCGCTAGATGAAACTGATGTCATTTAACCTCAGACCTCCCTGCCCCGCTAGATGAAACTGATGTTATTTAACCCCAGACCTCCCTGCCCTGCTAGATGAAACTGATGTCATTTAACCTCAGACTTCCCTGCCCCGCTAGATGAAACTGATGTCATTTAACCCCAGACCTCCCTGCCCTGCTAGATGAAACTGATGTCATTTAACCTCAGACCTCCCTGCCCCGCTAGATGAAACTGATGTTATTTAACCCCAGACCTCCCTGCCCTGCTAGATGAAACTGATGTCATTTAACCTCAGACTTCCCTGCCCCGCTAGATGAAACTGATGTCATTTAACCCCAGACCTCCCTGCCCCGCTAGATGAAACTGATGTCATTTAACCTCAGACCTCCCTGCCCCGTTAGATGAAACTGATGTTATTTAACCCCAGACCTCCCTGCCCCGCTAGATGAAACTGATGTCATTTAACCTCAGACTTCCCTGCCCTGCTAGATGAAACTGATGTCATTTAACCCCAGACCTCCCTGCCCCGCTAGATGAAACTGATGTCATTTAACCTCAGACCTCCCTGCCCCGCTAGATGAAACTGATGTTATTTAACCCCAGACCTCCCTGCCCCGCTAGATGAAACTGATGTCATTTAACCCCAGACCTCCCTGCCCCGCTAGATGAAACTGATGTCATTTAACCTCAGACCTCCCTGCCCCGCTAGATGAAACTGATGTTATTTAACCCCAGACCTCCCTGCCCTGCTAGATGAAACTGATGTTATTTAACCCCAGACCTCCCTGCCCTGCTAGATGAAACTGATGTCATTTAACCTCAGACCTACCTGCCCTGCTAGATGAAACTGATGTCATTTAACCTCAGACCTCCCTGCCCCACTAGATGAAACTGAAATCCGTTGACCTGTGGATACCTGTAACAATATCCTCGTCCTTCGTGTATACCGTATATGTTCAGCCGTCAATGCAAAGCAACCTGAATGTGTTCGAAGTTGGCACCCTTATAAACTTTGATTGGAAAATAAAAAATGATTAAAAAAATACATTGATGTACAAAGCGAAACAGCTGTCAACCCTCCCTAGGGAAACCAATTTTGTTTCGTATCAACCACTGACGTTTTGAAATTACACCTAAAGATAATGAATTGATATTGATTATGTGATGCAAATGTCTAAGCTGCTGTTGTTTATTAATCACAGATGACAGAGTTGTGGTCGCGCCTCGCTGCACACAAAGTCATTATGACCGAACCAAGGACGGGTGACCAGCTCAACTTCGACGAATTCATGAGGAACTTCTACAGCGCTATCTCTGAGACAGACAACGCTGGTACGGATGATAACGTTTCTTCAGACTGCCTTTGCTCTCTCTAACTGACCTGTGCAGTGACACCATATCAAACTAACCACTGCAGGTACAGAAATTCCCATTACTGATTTAAAAACTTAAATATAGATATTGAGGACAGCTTGGTTGAAACAAAACCTAATGGACAAAACCGTGAAGCTTAAAATAGCAGGTAGAGTAAAATACTCTCGGATAACAAATATTCAACATACCATACTCTACCTAATAGGCGTACAGTTAGGCTTGATAAAAAATTGGGCCGTGGAAAAATGTCAAGGAATCTGTTCTTATAAGCACACACAAAACTTTTCTGGAGACAAGGTATCTGTTTAATATTTGTGTCATTTGTTGAACAAGTGTAGAACAACTGAAAAGTAGTGGCAACTGTTTAACACCAGATGGCAACACTTGTGTTCCACACTAGTCAAATTACAATAATTATGAATATTGCTGATTAAAAAAGGTGTATGCTAATTAGTACACTTAATAGATCGAATATGGTATGTGAAATGCTGGTTAGTGCACATTTAATTGTAATAATCCTGATTGACTGTCCAGTGCTGAACCGAACCAAAGACGTGCATGTATGTGCATGCATGTGCGTGCCTCTTCTCTTATAGTGTCTCTTCCGAAAGACACAAGCAAACTGAAACGAAATTGCCTAAGTTTCGAAACAGCAGTAGATGATTTCGTACCCGGTCCCCTCGACCGAAAGTCTGATGTTCTACCACCAAGACACCACCACGCCCCACGTGACTCTAGTGATACTGTATGTATGCGTCGGTGTCATTATCATATTTCAGAGGGCGGTGTCACCGGGGTGCTGTTGTTTGCGGTGTGTCGGGGTAAAGTCAGCGAGGGAATTGACTTCACCGACAACAATGCACGGGCTGTCATCACTGTGAGTGACACAAGTAGGAGTATCATAGACGTCTGTAGTGACGCGTCATCACAGTTAAATTAATAAAAATGCATAAAAATCTGCTCCCAAATTTGTATTGTTAATGTTCCACTCTGTGATATGACTGTAATTTTTGTGACATGACATTGTACAGTATTGTACTGTAACATGTTGTATCGTGTTGTTGCATGTTGTAACATGTAATGTTGTATCGTGTTGTTGCATGTTGTAACATGTAATGTTGTATCGTGTTGTTGCATGTTGTAACATGTAATGTTGTATCGTGTTGATGCATGTTGTAACATGTAATGTTGTATTTACATGTTGAGGAATTTATCGTATTCAAATCAGCCTGTTTTAAGTTTGTACAATTTGTTTTGACATTTAAATAGTTTTGTTTGTATCTTGTAGATATTCTGATATTCTAAGATATCTTGTAGATATTCTGATAAAATGTAGTGCTTAAGTTACAAGTATTTTCTTGATATATAGGTAGGTGTTTTTACTCTGAAAATGTCTCAAATTGCTTTACCTGCATCAGTTGACCTATATCACATCCCACATACGTTCCCACAGTTGTCTGGGTTCTGTTTCAGATTGGGATCCCATTCCCAAACATAAAGGACACACAGGTGGGTGTATAACTGGGGTGTTGTGATGAGACTGTGTTGTGATGAAACTGAAGTGTGTTGTGGTGAGACTTGTGTGTGTTGTGATAAGAATGAAGCTTGCTGTGATAAAAATGAAGTGTGATAAGAACGTCGTGTTGTAATGAGACTGAAGTGTATTGCGATGAGAATGAAGTGTGTTGTGATGAGACTTAGTGTGTATTGTGATTAGATTGACTTGTGTTGTGATGAAACCAAAGTGTGTTGTGATGAGACTGATGTGTCATGTTGAGAGTAATGTGTCGTACTGAGACTGAAGTGTGTTGTGCTGAAACTGAAGTGTGTTGTGATGAGACTGAAGTGTTGTGCTGAGACTGAAGTGTGTTGTGATAAGACTGAAGTGTGTTGTAGATTCAGCTGAAGAAGGAATATAACAGTGCCCTGGCAGTGACCAGGGGCCTGTTGCCCGGGGGTGACTGGTATGAGATCCAGGCCTTCAGGGCCCTCAATCAGGCCCTGGGCAGGTGCATTAGACACAGGTCAGTGGGTGGGGAGTGTAGCGGCAGGAGCAGTGTAGCGGCAGGAGCAGTGTAGCGGCAGGAGCAGTGTAGCGGTGATTGTGTAAGGGAGGATGTCAAAACATTGATGTAAGACACTACACAAAATAGGTTTCATGGGGTCGAAGGTTAGCTGGTGTTTTGTTTTACGTTGTATTATACATTGATTGAATGATACTGGGTTTGATGCACAAGTTGATTCAGAATGTTGTATTGAGCAAGTGTGTGAGCCCAATACAACGCTCTGAAGCAACGAGTACGTAAACCCATTATCGTTCGATAGGGTATTTATTAATTTATTATATGGGTTCATGACGTTGCAATATAGGTTTTTATTGCACTGGACGTCACACCACGAAGGACAGCGCATATCACCATAGACAGCACGTTTTCAGTAGTAATTACCGTGTAACAAATTGATTTATTATCACTAAAACCTTGTTTATTTTCCTATTACAGTTATCATATTTGGACATTAACAAAATTGTCTTAGCTACAAAACAGCAGCAAAATGGCAGCCACAGCAACAGTAACAGTAAATTATATAAAAAATAACAACCAAATATATCTTGTTGGTGAAGTGCGTGCTGTAACAATTGCATCACGGATCCATTGAATCTACATTTCTTTCATCTAATCTTTTGATTGCCAAAGAGTTAATTATGTTAATCCAGTTGCAAACAGGTGATTAGTTTTCGTGTTATTTTTCCCTGGTCATTGTTGCTTGTGTTGTGTTTGTGATGTGTAGGAACGACTGGGGTGCTCTCATTTTGGTGGATGAACGATTTGGCAAGAACCCCAATAAATATGTGAAAGGTACGTGTTGCGCCCCAAACTGGTATGTGCAGAAATACCGAACTATAGACATGACTATAGTAACTGTATGTTTGTGTTGCATCACTTGTTCCTGTCATATACCTGTGTTGATTATTTATTAATAAATATGCACCTTCTGGATAAACTTATTCATAAGACGTGCCTTGAGGGGCTTTACAAGAAATTACAAAAATATACTAAATACTGAAACGTTGCAGGTTAAAGATATTACATAAAAACAATTCAGAATATTTTCAGGATAATATAAAATAATTGATTCAATATTACTGAATAGGATGTATAACATTTGACAAATAATCGTTATAAATAAAATAAATGTTTCAGTGTATAAAACACTTTTGAAACATCTTTTTAGATTAGCTTTTTATGATACGCTGATGTGAACATTTGTACATTTATATTTTTTATATATTATTTATTGTCTGAATTTTTTTTCTATGGACTATATTTTAGAATATTTATTGTTGGTAATGTTTTTAATATAAGTTATGATTGCTTGTATATGTAGTGCCTGGGAGCAATCTTGATTGATCGGGCGCTTTATAAATATTTTTTGTATTATTATTAAGTGAATTATTATGAATATTCCCGTTAACGTATCCACTGACATCGTATGGAAGCTTCCTCCTATGTCCCTCCGATCTCCCGTTCTTATCCCTCTTTTCTTCTCTCAGGGCTGTCAAAGTGGGTTAGGTCAAAGATGAGGTTCTTTGATGCGTTCCGATCAGCCAAGACGTCACTGGCCCAGTTTACCAAAGAGAGGCTGGAGATCGCGGGCAGTAACCACAACACGAGGTGGGTGTGTGTGTGTTGGACATAATTGGAAACTGTCCCCCCCAGACTACGGTTGATTTTCCAATTAAAGCCAATGCAAAAAGTGAGTCGGGCAATTCCACCCTGTGCACAAAATTGTGATTTAAAAAAGTGTACACTTTAATTAATTTTGTTTTTGAGAAAATCAGCATGGAAAATGGTCCCCATCATATGTTGCTCAAACCAAGTGAATTCTGACTTTGTACACATGATCCTTCCATCACTAACATGTGTACATGGGATCCTTCCATCACTAACACGTGTATGCTGGATCCTTCCTTCACTAACACACGTACACGGGATCCTTCCATCACTAACACGTGCATATTCTGCCAACCAGCTACTATTAGCTGGTTGTAAGCCTGTGTGCCTAGGAGAAGTGTAGTCTGCCAGTGCCCTGTCAGAATTATTTTTCAAGGTGCAACAAATCCTGGAAAGAGGCTACTGTCTCAAAACCACTGGTACTTTTTTCATCAACCGTGAACTTGGAAGTGATATAATTATCTGTCCCTACCATCTGTCGGAGAGATGGAACAGCCATACCTGATTATTCATTATGTGACCGCAATTTTACCAAACAACAAACTATGGAAACATTAGAACTATACTACCGGTGATAGCACATATTACAAAATGACAGTTTTTTAAACATGGATGTTGGCTTAAATTGGCTTATGTTAAGAACCTAAATATAAAGCAATTTAAAAAGTAAATTTTGGCAGTGTAACTTTTAAAAAAGTTGAACTTGTGGCGTTTGGGAGTGCCTCTCATGTTATCAAGCTGTGGCAGTTATTATTATGTATTTCAAACCTGATGCATTGCAGTGAGTGAATTCTAATTTGAGGTGTTTTAATATGTGCTGTCCCATTAAACGATAATTGATTATACATCATGATTTTAGCGACACGTTTATGATAAATTTAATTTGAAATGACCCGTAATTATATAACAATCGTCTTTCAGCATCTTGGGCAGCCAGAACTTTGGGACTATCTCAAAGGTGGACCTGTC
This sequence comes from Lamellibrachia satsuma, assembly GCA_033239005.1. NCBI lineage: Eukaryota > Metazoa > Annelida > Polychaeta > Sabellida > Siboglinidae > Lamellibrachia > Lamellibrachia satsuma. The sequence continues at coordinate 6,415,884 of BSQZ01000016.1, read as the reverse complement.
AGTCGACACTCCCAATAAGTCAGCACTTGGGACACCCTCCCCCTGGATTGCCCCTGTCACTAGCAGCCCAGGGGTAGATACCCCTGTGCGATCCCACCACAACAGGGCAAATCTGGTCATGTTAGCGTGTGCTAGTCCCGTGCTTCCCGTATCCCAGAACGCTGACATCCGACAGCCGGGATACACGTTGTTATCCCAGGCTGGTGGGTTCTTCCCCAGTCAGGGTTCATCCCAAGTTGGTCAGCGTCCGACGACTGTCCACCCTATGTTCAGTGTCCAGGCCGAGCCGCAGGCAGACGGCAAGATCCATCTGGTCAGCATATTGAAACCTGGAGCCGATGACACCCCCCTGAAAGTGGCAGCACCAGAGATGTGTAACCCAACCAATCAATTCGCTGCCGGATACTGTGATTCTCGTCCAAATGGTCCAAAGACTGAAGTTCGTCCAAGCATGGTGCTCTGTGCCAAATCATGCGTGACTGACGGACGAACTAACTCTCCCGAGTTGTTCGACTCGGAGGATCTGTCGTCTCAGCCGCCAAACACGTGTCAGGTAATGGCGAACATTGACAATGTGCTTGAAGAGATTGCAGGCGACGCGTGGAGCGACATCCAAGTAGCACTAGGGGGCGCTGTTGTCAAGACAGAGCACGCGAGACCTCAAACTAGGAGTGGTCTGGTGTCGCACATTGTGAAGAGCAAAATGAGAAATGGTTTATCCGGACTTGATGTCAAGGAACGGTGTCGGTTGTCTATCAGTCCATGTCACCAGTCTGTCGACACGAGTCACCAGTCTGTCGATGTGTCATGTCACCAATCCATGGAAACAGCTAGTGACATGAAATGCAACTCAATTCAGAGCCGGAAGCCATTGTTTAAATATATTCCTAAAAGATTGATATCGGATCCACTTGACATAGCCGTTGTGGAACCTGGAAAAATAATCTTTCATTCCGACACTGTGACACACAATGACGCAGCGGATAATATATTGAAAGTTGCAGTTCGGAGCAATACTCGCATGGCATCTAAGCTGAATCTTCATCAGAGCAGTGTGGATTCAGTCGGCCAACACGATCAGTCGGAGTCCGAAAAACAGATACAAGCCCCCGTGGATGATGAACCTGGTCACATGGTTACACGGGTGAAACGTGAGCCAGTAGAGAGCGCTGTCATGGCTGACATAACCGTTGTTTCTGATGGAACGCCATTGAAGCGAAATGTCCGCAACAAGCGAAGACGAAACTTTGGTGGTGGCAGTCGCAAGAAAGGGCGTGGAGTGGAGTTCATCAACGTAGAGACAGAGGGCAGCACTCGTGAGGTAATAAAGTGAAAACTGGATAAATTTACAATTAATATGATAAATTGTGTTACACACATTCCTATAAATGTTCTTATATTGAAGTTGTTGTCTCAGTTGATCGAGCCCATCATGAATCAGGTTAGTTGATGGTCAGATCTGTAGTTCGTGAACAGTTTAAGTAATATGCACAGTTGGTTTAATAAGAGTGTGTCTTTTTGTTGAAATCATCGAATGAATTGACTTAGATCGTTAGAACGGGTAACTTGCGAAAGTGGCATCGTTAAAGTGGTGGCATAGATTATAACAATTCCTTGAACCTCTGATTGTTGTTTGTTGTTGTCGTACCCAAAGATAACTGACCTATTTTCTCTCCGTTGTTGTAGACCGGCAGCCACGCAGTGAGATGTAGCTTCTGTCACAGCGAACTATTCTCTACCACTACCGGTCAGTTACAGTCCAGAAGTGGTCAGTCACAGGGGTCATCCATCCTGCACCGAACCTGGTGTTTTATTGTAATAAATAAGATGTTCATCAACTGGGTCACTATTTGTTTTCCCGGTTCTGATAATGTGACGGTATTTTAGTGCTGTCTGCAAATTTGTATTTTTAATCGTCTGAAAATAAACTATTTATTCTTTCATCAACCTGAAGGACAAAAATCGACTAACTCTGTATTTTTTTCTCCAGAAAATCCACGTCAAAATAACTACATCATGTCTTCATACGCAAAGATCCTACATGATACATACGTTGACATGACTGACACACGCATATGTTGACAGCCGGGCACTAGAAATCTTAACATAAGTGTCGATAGGCCTGAAATATGGTCATTTCCCTGTTCAAAAATAATTTTCCAGGCAGCAAAACAAATGGTCACGGGGGTACCATCTCAAAATCACAGGCACTTTGAACCGAGAGGTAAATAAAAATTTTTTTTAACCACAACTATTTAGATTATTTTCTCAACGCGTTTCGACTGCCATTGGCATGTGCCAACTTGATGAACATTTTCATGTAAATTAATCATCCGTCCTCAGAATTCCCAGCTCGTGTGAACAGTTTTCTGATTGGACTGTGACGTACATGGAAAATGTAACCTAGTCCAGACGTCCCCAAGCTGTGGTCTGCCATATAGTTTCTTGGCACATTACATGTGAAACACAAAGCTGGGGGTGGTGGCATTAGGCTGAATTTTTTTGGCCTTTGAGCCGAGAAAATTTGGGGAACCCTGACCCAGATTTGTCAGTTGAAAATAATAATATCTCGGGACAACTGCTGTTGACACGACCAACTAGGTGACATCTTGTGTTGTAGATGGTGACATGCAGCATATGGCGTTACCTGCATTCCTGTCAGAGGTCGCCACTGATCTGCTTCCTAGTGCCAAAGCTGTAGTTCTTCCAGCTACCACCATGGCATTGCAGAACACAGATGTATTGTCATTACAATGTGGTAAGTTGGTAAGAAACGATTTGGTGAAAACGACAGCTGTAATAATGATAATAAAATATTTATTATCATACTGTGATGATGTTCATTTGGGGCGGTGCACCCCCGTTAATCAGTCGTAACACTGTTACACTCCCGTGAATCCGCCCCAACAAATGTGGATTTGTACCTTTGCATCAGCCAATCGGATGCGATGCTAAAAAATCACTTGATTCAATGTTTTGAATCACAAACGCATGGATATGTTAATTAAAAAAATTCTTGATACTCTGAATGAGTATATATCTGATTGCAACTCATGTATATTGACAAAAAGGAGTTTATTTGATGTAAAACTAAAATATAGTTATATTATACTCAATTGTGTAAAAATTGCTGAATTAAAAAATACCATAAGAAATCTAGAGTATTTAACCTTATATACATTATTAAAAAATTATTTACATAAAGTTGCCTGCTGTCACGTGATATATTCAGTCATATCTATAGATTTGGGTCCTGACTGGACACAAATATTACTCTCATAAGGTGGAAATAGCAGATTTCCAATATTGATTGTTACTACGTTTCATACACTTTTTTGACATCAGGTGGCGCTGCTCTCAACAGCCACTGGAGTGTCAAGGATGACTGTTGCGTTCAGTATCTCCACTGCCTGGCATGTCACCGCATTGGTGATCAACATCAACGCTATCTAGTGGGAGCGCAAGTGAGAGCTGTCACATCAAAGACAAATCCTCACATCAAGATTGGTCAGGCATGTGAAGCAGTTAAGACATTCTGCGATGATATAACGTTGTAGTGATATCTGACAGTTTCTTGTGACGTTTTGCAGTGACCTGACAATTTCACCGACCTGTTTTTTTAATGTTTAATGTGCTGTAGTAAAACTCGACAAAAGTAGCACTATCTTTTAATTGTTTGATTAACATCATGACCTGTTATTTTATATAACAAATGTACAAAGTTTCGAATACAACATATGATTTTCTTTGTCCTTTAAAGTCTGCAACTAGAAAGTCGGATAGTCAAAGTCCAGTGCAAAACTTTATTTATTGATGTTTTAAAACAAAACCAATACATTTTGTAAATGTGTGAATGATCCACCGTTCCCATTTCAGATGTGGCTGGTACAGGACTGGGTGCAGTCGACGTGAGACATCTCTCTGGCATAGGGTCGTAGCTAGCTAACTGGCACAGGAAGACGTCTGTCTGTGTGGCTGGGAGTGACATGGTTGTTTGGCTGAGCAGGTAGTTTTATGGCTGGTTCCCTCCAATTATCATGTGACTCCACGTCTATAACGCGCATCAATAACCGTGTAGTTTACACGAGTGACACAAGCGACGTGTCAATACTGCAACCTAAATCTTGACTCGTTACTTCTGGTATGATGAATGTTCCACATGCATTCTTGTACCTGATGTAACTCAGTCAGCAGCTTGATTTTATCGGATGAAAAGTCCACCGCCGTCATTGAAGCTATGAAATGTATGCTTTAATATTTTCTTGTGGATGAATTTAATCGTAATATATATATATATATATACAGTGTGTGTATATATATATGTATATATATGTCTATATATATGTTGCCATGGTTCTGAATGCCCACCACACTTAAATACATCATCTGTTCCTTGTCATCAAGTCAGCAGGGTGATGCCCAATGCAGGTGGGTAGGGTGTACACCGTGTGCCAATGCTGGTAGACTGCTATAATGTCCGGTGTTGTTTCTTAAGCATGTTAGACTTTTCTATATTTTATGGGCAGATTTTTCCAGAAAGCCGTGCAATCATGTAGCATAAACATGGTGTCCCAAAAAGGCAAACTTGTTAAACACTCATTTGGCTAGTCATCCTATTAAAACAAGAACCATCTTCAAAAAGACTGCACTAAAAATGTAAACATATTTATTTAATTCGGTACAAAATCAGTACAACTTCAAATCAAGATTCTTTTCTTCCTTTCTTTCCAGCCTGTTCCATCTGGTATCTATCATCACATTTCTCGGGAGGCGTTAAAAACGAGGGAATGGGGTTGTTTTTCAAAGGATGAAAAGGGGTCTCGAGACTCGGAAGGCGGTGTTTTTGTGGAAAAGGGTAGAAATTAATTGAATTCTCACATTTAATTTTTGGTTTAACATGTGCAGTTGATAAATCATGGCATCGGTGGCAATAAAAAAGGGAACATTTTCAATTTTATTCTATATCCGGAAATTCATGTCAGCGTACAGTTGAACCTTGCTTTATTGTCACCTCAGTAATATGGCCACCTCGCAAATATGGTCACCCTGGGACAGCCTCTAATTATTTCCATAACAATAAACTATAAGGCGTTAGTCCTGCTAATACGGTCACCTCGCTATTCAAGTCACTCTGTACCAGGCCCAAGGGTGACCTTAATAGTGAGGTCCCAATGTACTGTGTCACTTCTCAAGACTTAAGCCATATTATGAAATGTACATATGGGAACTAGAGCCTTGTGGGCCATGCAGAACCCTAAAGTTGATGTTTGTTGAAATCTTATGTACATATAGTGTAATAATAAATATATGTATGCCTAGGTAAACAAGTTGTAAATCATGAATAATATACTGTATGTCAGTATTAAAAAGTATGTTAAATGTCTTCAGTGTTGTCTTTGTCCAGTTGACAACTCCTCTCACTTGGGGATGATCTCAAAACATCGGCATGAAAGGTTTTGTGAAGGGGTGGGGGGGTGGCCAAGCTGTTCCTTATATCCAAGTGTACGAGGGAGTGGCAGGGTAGAACGAGGGTTGTAGTATAGTAGTATAGTGACAAGCCACTTTACGTGCACATTTGTTCAGTTCTCACTGTCTGAAGGTATGAGTCGATGCGGACTGCAGAGTATTTCTTACATTACAGCCCACTACCAGGTGACTGTAGGTTTCACGCACTGTGTAATAGTTCTACTATTGAAGATAACGCTACAACAGCCAAGTGTGCTGTGTAATGTCAACAAAGCAATCCCACTACAAACTCAAATTCTGGTAGCAAGGCTAGCGCTATTTCACAACTGTCAACTAACCATTTGTGGGCGGGTTTCTGTATTTTGGACAGCGACTATTGTTATAACCCTCATTCCCTTGTAGATGATAACAGATAACATGTTTACAGTTTCTCTCAAAACGTTTATTCTACATATTTTGTACACAAGTCGCCCAGGACTAGTACAAGTGCTGGCTTGAATGAATCGATGCAAGGTGGGGGACATGTCACAAACAGCAGGTGCAACAAAAGGGTCCAATTAATGATGTCGTATAACGAATACCTGCTAAGCAATGACTTGACAGGTTACTTCAATATTACAGCACATCATAACATGATATCCACGTAAACAAGAATATTATTTTTCAAAAACCTATCTTTCATTCAAGTCCTACACCATTTAAGCAAGCAAAGCTATGTTCAGCTCATGCCATGTATAAGTGGTGCAAAAATACTTGTTTAAATAAACTTGATTGCATGTTGGGCTCAGTGACACTAAAGCATGACATGTCGCCTTTCTTTCTACAAACCATATACTGGGCAAGAAAATTGAGGTTCATAATGAAAAATAACCCATTTTCCCCTGTGAAATTGTGGGAGGACTGACAATTAATAGGGGCCCATAAAAATCAACAAGTGTTTATGGGAATCTTGGGTGAATAGTCAATCTATTTTGGGGAAAGAAAAACTTGTTGATATTAACACCACAATCCTAGCAGAATAGCCAAAAACAAAACTAGATAATTTGGGAAATCATTGGTAATATTAGTAGAGCACTAACTGAATACAGACTAGAAAGCGTTCAAAGTAACACTGTCATCTACATAGTACATTTTGATTGACAGTTTTATTAGAAACGTCACCCAACTGCATTGGTATAACATCTAATATGGCAGCAATATAAACACCGTTTAATTTAATAGGTGTACTTGTTAACAGTTTCTAGCAGAAGTTATAGAAACAAGATGTAGAGGCATCAATACATCCAGGCCTTTGGCAGCTGAACCAAGTGTTCAAACAAAGGAAACTAAACTGGACAAAACGATATACAAGCACATTCCTTGTCAATATAATAGCTGAATGTGCGCAATGAATGACGCGGGGAGATGCTTTAAACATAGCAGGGACCAACATTGTGCTGAACCAACAGATAAAACATGATTGCGATGATCAATTGGTGTATTCCAGCTCCGTGGTAGAGAAGCAAAACAAACGTTTAACAGTAGTTTACTGGGTGAAAGATTCGCTGGCGCCATGATTTATTGTAGAGTTGAGTCTGAATCAAGCTGGCAGAACATGTAAAGAAACTGCCGCGCAACGCTAGAACCATTACACTTTATTTATCTCAAACAAACACGACAAAGTGACGGTGGTAGACGGTGAGGATTTGGTCAAAAACCCACCCCCTCCTACATTATCATCATTTAACTCCACCGTTTTTCACATCCAATATGTATGCAGTTATACAGTTACATGTTTCGCCGGTCTGTCGTCCGTCTGTTACAGACTAATTTCAACAGCAGCCTTCTGGGTAGTCATATTCACGTACAACAAAGTTTATAAACTCATGGACATGTTGCTGTAGCAACGACGACGTACTCATTGATGTGCAAAACGACAGAGTTATGTCATCGCGTTATAACAGACGACAACAAAACTGCACCAATTGCATCAATGAGCATGTCGTGGTTGCCACGGTAACAATACAGACAATTCACCGTAACCAGACAGAGAGAACACAGGCTGAAAAAAATACGGATACAGACGATTCAAGGTTCTTGGCAACAAGAAACAACACACAAGTCTGTCTGCGCCCCACGCTATACAATTCTCTTGCTGCGTTGCACCTAGAACACTGCTACTTGCCCCAGGCGGCAGCTACCCCGGCAGACTCCGCCCCTGCACACTCACGCAGCCTTCCCCGATGGTTTGTCCGTTTCCGTGTAGTCGTCTGCTTTATCTGAAACGTACAATGTACACGGTTCAGTTGCACTGTCTCGATTTGTTTACAAATAACGGTCAAATTATATTAAAACGTGGTTAATTGAAACACATTCTGGGCGGTCAAGATATTAGAACAGATATAGTCTACTATGTACCGTGGACTCTGCTTAATAGAATCGTGGCTAACAGAAACAGTTGTAGAATTAAAACAGCCGAGTTGGAATCATTTCCTATTCCCTCTGTCAAACTGAAATATTACTGAACGTAGCCATTGCACCATGGACAATCCCTGCGGAGATTTACGCATCTAAAATGTGTCATTCAATAACACCAATTTATGAAATTTTGTAGCTACTACGCAGTAATTAAGAATAGGCGAAATAAAAACCAATCGTTTCATATACGTTCATTTCCACAATTTTCTGAATTTATTTCCTCTGGAAATTTGCTTAAGAGAATCATCCGTTTACAGATTCAAATTGCTCACAGTTATTCTGTTATGCGAAGCCCACCATACAAGATTTTACGACAAAAACTATCAGACGTTGGACCTTTAATTACTACACCTGAAAATAAAACAACAATGCAGGTAAAAACATATCAACACACACCATTTTCCTTGCCCCAAACACAGCTGCCCCATGCAGGCTGTGGTCACTTCTTGTCCTCATTCTCCTGGTCATCTTTTGTGGGTCCTTGACAGGTGGGGACAGACAGGATAAGTTACATTGTATATAGTCAAACCTCGTTAATCCAGACACCTTTGTCCGCAGTGATCACGTTCGCATTAATGAGTTTTCCGGATAGATGAATCATGCACTTTCACAACATGAACATCAAAACGTTTATAATGTAATGACATCACTACTTTTATTATGCTTGTCTATTGTTGTTGAAAATAAAGATTAATTCATTCATAAAAATAAAACTACGTTCGATATGCCGTTACATATAACATGTTGCCGTTATTATAATTATTAAACTTTTATAACGCGCCATATATCCGGGTGAAACACGTGCTCAAAGGCGCTAAAAACGGTTACTAAATAACTTTTTTCAGGTGATATGGTGAATAGCGTTCACTTAATGAATATTTTCGTGTTGTAGCTCCTGATAAAAACTTAAGGATATATTTTTAAAACAACCTAGCTTTAATAGTAAACTAATGAAACAAAGTTTAATCAATCAGAAAAGTAAAACATTACTGAACGAGACATCAGTTTAACCAGTCATCACACAGTAACAAATGTTTTGATCCACTTTACAGCTAGAATGTTTTTTGCCCAACATAAAATATACCTGTCATCTAATCTTTTATTTTACCTGTTCATTTTGGGGGTAAATGATCTTTATCAATTAACCAAACACAAGGCTAGTTACTTCGGATTAACCAGCTCAGATCAATTCTCTTTGAACACAGCTTACAATTCGATAAGCTAAATTTTACAGAATTTTATACATTCTTAAACACATGTTAATTCGACACCACTATGAGCATGTAATCAAGCAGAAATGCAACAATCCGTTAAAGAGACAGACTGGTTGTGAAATGTAATATTTTAATAACTGTCATATCTTAAAAACTACTCATCCTATCTTGACCTGATTTCCAGTGTACCATGTCTATAATATTATGAAAAGAATGTCACATATGGCATTATAATAAATTTGAGTAAAGGTAACCAAGAAATCTTAGAAATACTGATGGGGTGGTTTTGCGGGACGTCCCATGGAAAACTGAATTTAAATATGCCAACTTTTTATTTATTCTAACAAATAATACATAACGTTTTGCAATGAAGTAGTTTGGCTGAATAGCATTATCTTAGGTTCTTTAATTTAATAAACAAATGTTCAAAATGAATTTTGTTTAAAAGTATTACTCTTTATTCTGCCAAACTACTTCATTGCACAACTTGATTAGATGTTCTGTATTCTACCTAATAACAGTACAGTACGCTAAAAAAAATTGGGCCATGCAAAAATGTCAAGGAATATGTTCTTATAAGCATACACCAACTAGTCATAGGGATAATCCATAGTCTCTAGTCTTATCAATGGCACCCTTTTGGTGCACAATTTTCCATTTTTTCCATTCAACATGTGGTAACTTGGCCATTTCTAAACCAAACACTATGAAACTTGGCATACACCCTGTACTTTACCTGATTCAAAATATGGATGCAGATTTTCAATTTTTAAAATATTTATTACCTAATTTGCATATGCAAATGCCCTAATTAGCTGAATATTCATGTATATCAATTCTAAGCTATAAAATACTGAAATTCTAAACTGACCATGTTTAACATTAACAAGCTAGTAAAAAAGATGATTCTTCGGTGACTGTTAAAACGCGAGAAGGCAGCCATCTTGGATTCATGTGAAGAGAAGCGCAAGACAAGCTGGACTTTTTGGCTGCAAAGCATGTTGTGTATGGTATCAAATGAAAGGGTAAATTCTCCTGAGTTAAGGTAAGTGATCTTCAAGTAGCTAAAAACACGGTAAACCATAAATACCAAATATATAAACATAAAAATATGTTAGATATCTGTAAAAATGTAAACACTGCATTACCAAAGGTTTTCAGATTATTTAAGAAATAATAAAACGCCATCCTTCTGACAAGGAAAGATTTGTCAACTTCTCGTATTTGAATTATATAGCCTGGTCCTTACATCACTTAGTAAAAACAAAATAAAAGGGCTAACATAATCTTGGTTGTTTTAATTTCTGTCAATAACAATGGACATAAATAAGGATGTATCATATGAATTATCTAAACATAATCGTACCTTGAAAAGGCATTGCAGTTCACAGAAGTTAATTTGATCAGCTGATTTGAAGAATGCTGGGATAATAAACAGATTCGGCTGTTACATTTGTTAATGACACCCCCCGTTTCTGAGTACTGATAAACAAACAGCAAACACATTATTCTGACGCTAACCTATCAATTAATATGGGTAAATTTTGAAAGAATGATATGTTTACTAAATATCAAGATAGTAAGTATGATCCTTCTCATTTGAAAAAGAAATACAATGTTTTTATTATTGGGAAAAATAAACGATATTATAATGGTATTATTTATCATTTGAAAAATATTCTTAGGTACGTTTAATGTGAAGTCTGTGCTCTTGAAGTTTGAGCAAATTGGACGTACGGCAGCTTTTTCGCAGTCATAGCGGCATCGCTGAACTGCCTATTACCACTAACACGAGTGGTGTCATTTTGGTGACAACTGAAAAGTGGTGTCAACTGTTTAACACCAGGTGGCAACACTTTTTAGTTGTTCCACACTAGTCAAATTACAATAGTTATGGATCGATTAAAAATGGGGGTGTACGCTAATTATGGCATGTACACTTAATAGGTCGGTATATGAATTTCCACAAAACCACCCATCGGCATTTCTATAATTACCTGGCTACCATGGCTACCATGATGCAAATTGATTGTAATATCTTATGTGACCTTCTTTTCATACATACATTATACACAGTAAATTTGGACAAGTAGTTTATAAGATTACATTTGTTGAAAAATTACACTTCATGACCAGTGGGACTCCTTAAATAAGTAAATGAAGATGGAGGGGGGAGAAGACTGGAGTGAGTGAAGCCAACAATAGTGAACTCAACTTACCTCGAGGTTTTCCAGAACCAAAAATACTGGTGTTCCGTAAGGTTGTAGAGACCTCATTTACTGGATCTTTTACCGTTCGAGGAAGCAACTTCAGCTTAGGCCTCCTGGCGGCAGATTCTAGTAACAACAAATAAACCAATGTTATTTTGCTGCCATCTTTCACAGCACAAGGAAACGCCTTTGGTTTTTAAACTTACTGGAAACAATTCCAGGTAGCGTTGTACAATTAAGGTGTCGCTACGGCACCATCTAAAAATAAAGATGTAAGACACCACACGATGCTAATGTCATTTAACATCAGCCCCCCCACCTACATGAAACTGTGAATTACATTGAATTAAGTTATTGAGATTCAGTCATTCAGTAGCTTTTATCAGGAAATGAATTCTGGGATGACTAGTTCTTCTGCTCGACAGAGAAAGCAACAGAAATGTGAGATGGATTAAAGAGGCAATATGGATCAGAACTGGCGAGCAGAAGAAGTAAATCTCAATGGTTGTGAGTGGAAGAAAATCATTACTCCAGTATAAAATAACAAATACCAAAACAGACGGTGACCAGTCCACCTACCTGGGGAAGGCTCCCTGAGCTCTGGGAAGCCAGGGCCACTGCCTCCGCTGTCCCGGCGTGGTCGACCGCCTCCTCTGCCTGAATCATATCCCCCCCGGCCGTGACTGAACCCATCTGACCGGTCATCGCGGTCAAAGCCACCCCTAAAATTGTCTCGACCACCACCAAAGCCACCATCATGACCCCCACTGAAGCCACCATCACGGGAGTAGCCACCTCCGCCATAGCCCCCGAAGTCACCACCTCTGCTCCGACCTGAAACACACATGGACCTCGTGATGCAACATACCTTAAAATATACATACGCAAGAACATAATATAAAGCATAAGTACACTCATGGGTGTCAACATTACTGCCTTCAAAAACACACATGCAAGAACATATACCATCAAGCATAAGTACACTCATGGGTGTCAACATTACTGCCTTCAAATACACACGCAAGAACATATATCATCTAGCATAAGTACACACATGGGTGCCAACATTACTGCCTTCAAATACACACGCAAGAACATATACCATATAGCATAAGTACACACATGGGTGTCAACATTACTGCGTTCAAATACACACACGCAAGAAGACATATCATCTAGCATAACTACACACATGGGTAGGTATCAACATTACTGCCTTCGGGAGGGAAATACTGCTTTCCCCCATGGTCCCGCTTTTTGGAATTTTTTGTAATAATAAAAAAAAAATTCACGATACTATTGATCTATCTGTTGTACACGAGGCCATTCTAGACATATGAGGCTATTCTAGGCACACTAGGCCACTCTAGACACACGAGGCCATTCTAAGCGCACAAGGCCATTCTAGGCACACGAGGCCATTCTATGCACACGAGGCCATTCTATGCACACGAGGCCATTCTATGCACACAAGGCCATTCTGGGCACACAGGGCCAATCTAGGCACACAGGGCATCTCTAGTCGCACAAGACCATTCTAGGTACACGGGGCCATTCTAGGTACACTGGGCCATTCTAGACACATTCTATTTCTCTGGTCTCCAGTGATTTCACATTTTCTCATGCGTGCGTCCAAAGCGAACAGTACAACAAAATGGTGACCCGTAAAACAACACATTAAAAAACAACAAAACGCTAAACATGACGAAAGTTGAGTGGAGGAGGGCGACATGTCATATGTTGACACCTATGTAGACAAGTCATATGTTGACACCTATATAGACAAGTCATATGTTGACACCTATGTAGACAAGTCATATGATATCAGAGGTGCCAAGTTTGATAATTAGGAGGAAAGAGATTCTCTTGCTGGTCATGACATAAGGGAAGGAGGGTGTGGAAGGGAGGTAACCCTCTCCTATAAAAAATGAAGGTCTCAATGTTGCCATTTTATGCATTATTCATTCACTTTTATAGCTAGTCATTGGGCTAGTTAACGTACCAGTTCCTGACCAGTACAGACCAGTTGACAGATACCACTCTACAACCATGCATACCTGGCTGTTAGACATGACTGATCCAGGTAGTCAGCTATGATGACAATATGACCTACTCACCCCGGTGACACTATGACTGATCCAGGCAGTCAGCTGTGATGACAATATGACTTATTCACCCTGGTGAAATTATACTACCATGCAGTAGTAGTGCAACAGGTTACATAAAAAAAAAATAAAAAACCAAATAGGGCCATAACTCACAAATTGCCTTCCCTAAATATGCCACTGCTTGAAGTCACCCTCAATATAACCCTGATTTACTCACCCTGAATGACACACTGATTTGTTCACCCTGAATGACACACCGATTTACTCACCCCGAATGACACACCGATTTACTCACCCTGAATGACACACCGATTTACTCACCGTGATTGACACACCGATTTACTCACCATGAATGACACACTGATTTACTCACCCTGAATGACACACCGATTTACTCACCGTGATTGACACACCGATTTACTCACCCTGAATGACACACCAATTTACTCACCCTGAATGACACACTGATTTACTCACCCTGAATGACACACCGATTTACTCACCGTGATTGACACACCGATTTACTCACCCTGAATGACACACCGATTTACTCACCCTGAATGACACACTGATTTACTCACCGTGATTGACACACCGATTTACTCACCGTGATTGACACACCGATTTACTCACCCTGAATGACACACCGATTTACTCACCCTGAATGACACACTGATTTACTCACCCTGAATGACACACTGATTTACTCACCGTGATTGACACACCGATTTACTCACCATGAATGACACACTGATTTACTCACCCTGAATGACACACCGATTTACTCACCGTGATTGACACACCGATTTACTCACCCTGAATGACACACCAATTTACTCACCCTGAATGACACACCGATTTACTCACCGTGATTGACACACCGATTTACTCACCATGAATGACACACTGATTTACTCACACTGGAAGTCACCCCCAATGACACCCTGATTTACTCGCCCTGGAAGTCACCTGAATGACACCATGGCGTACTCACAATGGAAGTCACCCCCAATGACATCATGGCCTACTCACCCTGGAAGTCGCCCCTGCCACGTCCTCCTCGATTACTCCGGTCTCTGCGTCCCTCTGCGACATCCACCCGGATCGTTCTATCTTCTAGTAACTGTAAGAAAAATTGTGTAAACAGGAACACCGGGCAAACACACGAACTAATTTATCAGCGACATTTCATCGGTGATTGTCTGGTTATGTTCTTCAGAGAAGCTACAAAATGTTTTGTTTTACAAACACGGGCAAAATAACATATTTGTTATTCTCAATAAATTTCTGAAAGATTAGTTTAAAGCAGACTCGGAATCACAACTCATTTAGAAAACTCTTACCTGAGTCTATAGGTTTAACCATTATGTGTACACATATGACTTTTGGGTTTCACTGTTTCACAGATGGAAATTTACTTTTACCAGCAACATAATAACAGAAATGCACCTACAAAAAGTGTTGACAAATAGGTGGATACTAAGTTAATGGCTTAAATTACACAAATAGTCCTCATATCCCTGGGGATTTGTCCGATGGGGGACGTTGGCCCCCTTTCACTGGGGATTTGTCCTTTGGTGTTATGTCTGGTTCAAACGAACATAAATGAACAAATAGGTGGATACTATGAAGTTGTCTGATACAACTTAAAACAATGTCCATGAGAAACTTACGGCCCCATCCAGTGTCAGAGCTTCTTCCAGTGAACTTAAGTTACCAAACTCAACATAAGCAAAACCTGCAGAGAAAGAGAGAACACATTTCATGTACGCATCATCACAAACTCACACAGAAACGACCTGATATGACAACGCTGATATGACTTGGTCCCTATTGCTCTAGCTCGTACAAGTCAATAATCTAGGGAGCAGTTTATCGCTCGCACCAACTGCTAAAATCGCAAGTGTTCATCTTTGCAAGGAGACGCCCGCTGCACCAAGAATACAAAAACGCCATCGAAGCCACGGTGTGCTGGCCGCGTGATCGATAAAGGTTATCAAATGAATGAACTAGCATTGATGCGTATTATTTTTACATGTCACATGCTGTTCAATGTCAAACTGAATAAAATATATATACAGTAATGGAATAGATTAGGGGTTGATAATAGTTTGCTACAATCGAATTGACCAACTACATTGTAATGTGAATTGAAAATAATAACCTGGATCTGAGCAAATGAACACGCATATGAGTTGACACACAGTGTAAAAGTTGATTTAAACATTGAAAAGGACATTATTAATTATTCCACTTCGTCTTTCAACTGCTCTGAACACATAAATTCATCTCCGGTACCACTTAAAGAAGCCGAATGCAAAGCCAGTGCAGTGCCCATGGCAATGACCAGTGCACTGCCATGTCATACTGGCCTTGCCTAGGGCTAGGCTATGTCTACGGTGATCGATGACATGTTGCAATTCGAAACCGTTTTACCAATTGCTATGTATGGCGTTTATTAAAGTAAACATTTATTTCATTGTACAAAAGTTTTACGCCAACAAGTACCTATTTAAATGTCATGGCGATGTAATAGCAGAATCCGAATGGGAAATGGTGGCGCCACCACACGGTAAAAAAGGAACAACCAACAAATCGCTCGCCTAAATTAATTTGGCATATTTAGGCGAGTGATTTATCGCCTGTTGTTTTCAAAGCACTGTAGCATTCAAATTCCGATTGAGTGTCGCCATCTATCAGGCTACAAAACAAACTCACATCAAACAGAGTCTGTTAGGTTTTGTTGGAAATCTGCCTAGCATCAAAAGTAATTTAGGAGAAATTTAGCATATTTGCTCCTCGACCGCTAGAAGTCTGTCATTAAATTTTATACTTATGTGATAAACAGAAGCCTCTTATCACGATAATGAAGATTTTTCCACTGGTCTGCAGTATTTTCGAAAACCAGCACAAAACACGATCCACTCACCCTTAAATCTGTCTGTTTCACGGTCTCTAACAAGTCGCACGCTTTTAATCTGGAACAACACAAAGACATATTCCAGCTTCAGTCCAAGATAATACGTATCTGTTATATACCAGCTTACCTGTTACGAAGGGAACTGCGAAACTTCATAACAACTTAAGGCAATTTTCATATATTTGGTGATGTTTCATGATTGAAAAATTTTCTTCTTCTAAATATGAAAAAAATACCCACAAAATGCCATCTTATATTATAATTTTGAGAAAACCTCCAAACAATTAAATGACATATATATATATAAGTTTGACAGTGTCACTGATGATCCCACAAGTTATTTTGGTTAACATAAAAGAATTACAGCAGCTACATGACCAGGAACATTTTAGCAGAATTGTTAATAATCAAAAGTAAAATTTTGTTGTTGAGACAACCCCTCTATCATTAGTTCCAGAACCCCCAAGTGATTTTGCTCACGGATACGTTCGTCGTATATGCCGTATTCCAGTGTCATAAGATGATGGATGATAGAATTGACACACAACACACAACAAAGCGTACCGCTAGGCTGTTACATACTTACATCCATGGTTTCAAAGATTTTCTGTACGTCTCCCTGCACTACACCATTGGGCAGGTTTCCCACGTAGGCTGTGAAAGGGGGCTCGGTGGGCAGGGGGCGGTGACTACCATGACTTCGTCCACCGCCGCCCCCATAGCCACCACCACCGCCCCCATAGTCTCGGCCACCGCCGCCCCCATAGTCTCGGCCACCACCGCCGCCTCCATAGTCTCTGCGACCCCCACCACCACCACCGTGGTAACTGCAATAGATGTAGGTCGTAGGTCATTGAACATTTAATAAAAATATCCCAAAGTTGTTTTTACATTTATAGACCTTCGCTAAGTTTGCCATGATAGCTTCATCAGTGCTAATGACAGTGATGACACCGTAGACATTCCACATGTCTACGATGGTGTCATCTTACCAAGACGTCATTGTCATCAGTACTGATGAAGCCATTTTGACAAAGTAGGTTTTTATTGTAACTCATAACAATCAAAATACATTTTACAAAAATGTAGTTAATTATCTATTACAATATACCATCCCAGTTAACTGTCTATAAGGTAGACCTTTGAAATAACCAGTGCACAGCAAAATATTTTTAAACCATGTGAACAACTGCAATAAAGGTGTATAACCGTTGCCAAAACAAAGGAGCAACACACACTGTATTACACAGCCATAAATAGATTGGGGTAAATAGGTCATCTAGGTGATTGTATTGTGATGTTGTAAGCAGTCTCACATATACCAGTGGTGGATAGAGTATTAGAGTGACGCTGTAGCCCCAGTTTCACCCCTTCTCTTATTAGTAATTACTATCAAGAATTTGTCACTACAAAGCATATGATCTGATATGATATTGAATTATTTCATACTCAAAGCATAGGAGGTGATATGTAACCTAATACTTTAGCAGATACTTTATAAAGTATCACCTTTAGAGATTGGCACAGTGGCTGAATAAAAAAATGGGGTACAATTTTTAGAGTCAACTAGCATAGGAACAGAAGTTGGAAAACATATCTTTCGAAAGAGACACTAGAAAAGCTGTGGGCCATGCCAACGTGGTGTATTTGATAGGGGAAGTAAAAGATCCCACGCCAGGCACGGGGTCTATTTCATTGCAATGTAAACAGGGCTGGGGTCTATTCCAAAAGGATTTGGAATTATTAAATTCCTTTCAATTCAACTGCGGAATTGAAAGATTTTGAGCAAAAGGAATTGGAATCGAGCGAAAACGAATTGACCCTCATTTTCTTGATCTGGCTGAACCTCACCTTCCAGTCCATAAACAGCAGACATGTCTTATCAGCTCACATAAACAATGAAACAATAGCAGGCTTTAGCAGCCCAGTTAGTAGGGTTGACTTGCTGAGGCAAGAAACCATGATCAAAAGACAGAAGTGTGTGCACAATAGAAGCCTGCTGTAAAAAAATGCAGTTAAGTATCTGGATATGTGCTAGACTTCCAGAGTAACTAAGGCAGAGTAAATAAGATTGAGTTTTAGAAATATGGAAATCAACCCTGGAAGTACATTTTCTCACCTTAGTGTGACAAATGATTAAAGGACTTTTGGTGTAAAGTGGAGTCTATGCATTTCCCTTTAAGCTAATGCTTGTGAGAGAGTATTAAATGCTATCATTTATGCTCAACAATGCAACTCACCCTTTCACTCCCATTTAGATAACTGCAATCTTGGAAGTCCAGTTGCTCACTTTGTGCATTAACTGAGGTGTGATATGTATACATCACAGAAGTTACTGACAGGCTTTATGTATTCATAGATTAAACGCATTCATAATGTTCATGCAACTATTTTTAAAATGTGCTGGAAAAACCGTTGGAAAAACCGCCAACTGAATTATTTCGGAAAGAGAATTGAATTGAAAGATTTCGGCAGGAACTGGAAAAAAAGGAATTGAAAGAAAAAGGAATTGGATTTGGAATTGATTAAAAGGAATTGACCCCAGCCCTGAATATAACCTATTACTATTATTTAGTTTTTGTTCTAATACTATTACACACTGAAGGCAATGTAA
Organism: Lamellibrachia satsuma; assembly: GCA_033239005.1. Taxonomy (NCBI): domain Eukaryota; kingdom Metazoa; phylum Annelida; class Polychaeta; order Sabellida; family Siboglinidae; genus Lamellibrachia; species Lamellibrachia satsuma. Next base: position 6,396,895 of record BSQZ01000016.1, on the reverse strand, counting down.
TATATTAATATTACATTGTAAGCTATAACTATTACATTTTTTCACTTGAAATATAAAAAAACTTTTGGGAGCACTACATATATTTATACGTTGTGTTCATTCAGTTCAGTTGTACAGTAGTTTGCAACAATAACTCCTTATTCAAGCAATTATCTGATTTGTTTGTCTTGTTGGTTTCTTTCTTACACTGTTCAATCTGATATGTGCTGAAAAGTCCAAATTAAAGCTGTGTTCACGGGTGCTCATGTTCACACAGACCAAAAGTTGGCATAAGCTGCTGGATTTTGTTCAAACATTACCCAGCCTGACAAGGTGCTGGAGTGATTGATATAGATGTTATAGACAATCAACTTAGTGCTGGAACCCTTATCCAATAAGTGATATCAGCGCATGAATGGCCAACATGTAGTGCTAGTGTGAAAAATGAAAGTTGGCTAGGGAAACTGGCTTCAAAGGACCACTGAACGCTGTCAAAACTGTACATTGCCTCTCTGCCTTGGTGGGCTGTTGGAACTAACTTAGAAGAAGTCAGCATTTAATCCCAAGTGTAGACTCCTCTGATGTCTGGTATATGAAGGTGACTTACATGAAGAATTACTCAACACAGGTTGATATTATATCATATGCACAACCTAATGAAATAAAATTTTCATATGTGGTTTAAATATTCGTAGACATGTGGTTAAACTTTGTGGGAAGAGGTGACTTTTTCATGAGAGATGGACTTCATCTGACAGGGAAGGGCGCTGCAGTTCTTGCGTGTGAGTTTGTCAGAGTTGTCGACGAGGGCACAGGTACCATAGATTATTTAAACTAGATGCGCAGGGGGAACTGACAGAGAAAACTCAAAGGAGTACTACTACAAATACACATCCAAAGAAATGTTCACCAATAATTTCAGACAATGAACTTAAATGTGTATGCTTAAATGCCAGGAGCATAGTAAATAAAAAAAGTGAGTTAGACATTATGGTAGCAGATATTGATCCTCATGTAATAGGCATCACAGAATCATGGGCAAATGAAGATATAGTAGATGCTGAGTTAGCACTGACAGGCTATGTAATGTTTAGGAAGGATAGACGAGAAAGAAGGGGAGGTGGAGTAATTTTGTATATTAAAGAATCTATCCAAGCATATGAAATTACACTGAAAAATGAAGCAGATAGTGTGGAAGCAATTTGGTGTAACATAGTTACCAGGAACTCAACATTAACAATAGGAGTAGTTTATCGTAGTCCTAACATAGGACAAGAGGAAGATGTAAAATTACAAAAGGCGATAAGGGAGGTTAGCAAGGGAGAATGTGTTATAATGGGTGATTTTAACCATGGCCATATACAATGGGAATCATTAGAGAGTGCTGGAGGTGACGACCATCAGTTTCTACTTCTAACACAGGATTGTTTCCTTACTCAACATGTCTTGGAACCAACCAGAGGTGGGAATGTGTTAGATTTAATTTTATCTTCTCAAAATGAATTAGTTGACAATGTTAAAGTACACGAACCTTTGGGTTCAAGTGACCATAACCAAATCCATTTTAATATAAAAGTAAAAACAGGGAATACATATAAAAAACAATGGAGGAGGAATTTCAACAAAGGCAGATATAAAGTGATGAGAACATATCTAGCAAATATAGATTGGAATAATTTGCTGAAGAACAAAACAGCAACAGAATGCTGGACTTGTTTAAAATATGAGATTGAGGGCATTATTGAGAAATTTATTCCATTAAGAAAACAAGGGAAAAGATCCAGGAAAAAACACCTGTCAAAAGAAGCTATTAGAAAAATTGCTCACAAACAGATGCTGTGGAAGGTCTATAAACACACTGGAAATGTAGAAGACTACACCAACTACAAAGAGGCACTTAACCTAGCTACTACTGAAATTAGAAAATCTAAAAGAACCTTTGAACAAAAATTGGCAGGTAATATAAAAATGACAGCAAGAGTTTCTATGCTTATGTAAGGAGTAAACAGAAAGTTCGAGATAAGGTCGGACCACTGGAAAGCAACAGTGAAAACATAATTTCAGATGGGTTCCAAATGGCAGAGGTCCTGAATGAGTATTTCAGCTCAGTTTTTACCACAGAAGATATCAGCTCACTTCCAGTTCCATTGACTAAATTTGAGGGCAATACATCAGAACATTTAGGGCAGTTATTTGTAACTCCTGAAATAATAGCAAAGAAAATTAAGATGATGAAAGATAATAAATCACCTGGAGTTGATGGGATACCACCAAAACTGCTAAAGGAAATTGTTGATCAAATTAGTACACCACTTGCAAACTTATTTAACTTGTCACTAGAAGAAGGAATAGTTCCTTCAGAATGGAAAGAAGCAAACATTACGCCGCTGTTTAAGAAGGGATCGAGGAAGAATCCAGAAAATTACAGACCAGTGAGTTTAACATCAGTTGTATGTAAATTACATGAAACATTAATTAGAGACCACATGGTGGAATTTCTCATAAAACATAAATTAATAAATACATCTCAACATGGATTCCTAAAAGCAAGGTCATGTCTAACGAATCTCTTATGTTTTTAGAAGAAATTACAAAGTGGGTAGATGACGGGTCACCAGTGGATGTTGTCTACTTAGATTTTCAGAAAGCTTTCGATAAAGTGCCACATCAAAGATTGTTACTTAAACTAAAAGCCCATGGTATAGGCAATGATGTAATCAACTGGATAGAAAAGTGGCTTACACACAGAAGACAGAGAGTAATAGTAGATGGTAAGATTTCAAACTGGAAATCTGTTTTGAGTGGGGTACCACAGGGATCAGTGTTAGGCCCTATACTGTTTTTAATATATATAAATGATTTGGAGGATGACATATCTAGCAAAGTACTCAAATTTGCAGATGACACAAAAGTATTCAGAAAGGTTACCAATGATACAGATAAACAAAGTTTACAGGATGATCTAGAAAAATTAGTTAAATGGTCAGAAAAATGGCAAATGTTATTCAATTTTGGGAAGTGTAAATGTATACACATAGGACATGGAAATATGGATGAGGAATATAAAATGGGGGATGCTGTACTAGGTAGAAACAAGACACAAGAAAAGGATTTAGGAGTAACATTTAATGCTGACATGAAAGTTTCAGAGCAATGTGGGATTGCTGCTTCGAAAGGAAATCAAATTCTAGGCCTAATTAGGAGAACTATCACGTATAAGGAGAAACATCTAATTGTACCCCTGTACAAAGCAATAGTTAGACCACATTTGGAATATTGTATTCAAGCATGGAGGCCATATCGTAAAAAAGACATAGATAAGCTAGAAAGAATACAACGAAGAGCAACTAAGATGATTCCAGAATTAAGAGACCTTAGTTACGAAAGTCGCTTATTACAATGTGGTTTGACAACACTAGAGACCAGGAGACTAAGAGGAGACCAAATAGAAGTGTTTAAAATAGTGAACGGTTATGAGGATGTTGACAGGAATATGTTCTTCAAACTTAAAGAAGGCAGTAGAACCAGAGGACACAAAGCAGCATTAGTTAAGGAACAGTGTAGGTTGGACATGAGAAAGTACTCTTTCTCACAGAGGGTGATAAATGAATGGAACAAACTGCCAAATGATTGTGTTAATGCTAGTAGTGTGAATATGTTTAAAAATAGAATTGACAGATATCTGATAAGGGCGGGCTACACATAGATAAGAAAATTGTTGGACTCTCGATAAGCCAATGGCTTCCTTGTCCACTTGCTATCTGGAACTTGTTGTTCAAGATGGAAATCTTGTTAAATCTTGTTAAATCTAAATATTCAATTGTAATAGAAAAGTAACAGCTCAGTTACTATTACAGTCTACGCAGAAAGTCTCCAAGTGTCACAGGACATCAAATCCTGTGAACGGAACAGTTTACAGGACCTGCTGATTTTTCATAGGACCTGATTTTATCTCCAAATATTACTAAAACGGTGTCACAAAAATTTTCATGCTATAGGTTTATTCAAATGTATTGTACAATTGTTGTCACTGAGGTGACGATGGCTGGCTAGAAACAGGTGTTTCCACGACTGATGGCGAGCCAGGTTGAATTTTGACTGCTTCTCATGGCTTGGTCCTGGTGTGGGTGAGTGAGACCACTTTTTAAGAACTTCAGCATCTTGACAATACTGTTAGTTAATAATTTTGGTCACGCAAGCTGAGCATGTTTTCAGTTTCACATTCGTGAGAATGTAATTAAGTTCCTGATTCATTCACTAGAAGCGCCATGTGGCGCCAGCCTAGAGAAGCTACAGGTTCTTCATTAATTCACCAGAACTGCTCCGCGCACCACACGGATATACAAAAGTGGCGACACACAGCGCCAAGACTATTAACACGACCGATTATTATTTCAGTGTAGAATGACCGTTCAGTTACATGTTGATTAAAAATACAATGAATGTTCCCTATTGATATTGCTTCGGTTACAGTTTGGCACCATTTCTTGCAATGTCAAATGTGTCATAAACATAAGGTTTATGCTTAACACAGGCCTACTGAATAAAAAAAATTCTACTAGCCCAGTGGATTATGAAATATTCTAGCCCACAGAAATTTCCACTAGCCCGAGTACTTTCATTAAATTTTTTTTGTATATCTTCCTCAATCCATGTCCACAACCATATTCTCACAATAATAAAAAATTACTGTTTTTATCAGAATTTTTTTTATATCTGTCTGCTTTTGATTCCAAAGAGTCTCATTTGAAAATAAAACAATTTGGAAAAGAAACTCCACAAAACAAGAAAAATCTAGAAAATACATGTAATACTTGGCCTCTCTCAGTATTATCTTAGCACTTCAATGATTGTAACAAAATCTGGCGAAAGCTGCCAGTAGTGATAGCAATGTGGTGCCACCTTGCGACAAAAAAGCACACACTATGAATTACCTCTAAGAATTCTGCAAGGTGACAAAAGCCTCATTTCCGCTTCAAAACAAAAAACGTGGCGGAGGTACATTAAGCATTGCAGACGATGCATTGCTCGGCGGTTGGAGTATTTGAAAAATAAAGCCTTTTATGGGATATTATGATTGCAGATGGTAAAATTATGATTCGCCTGATGGACCAGTGATTTCTGATTTTTATTCGCCTGACAGCATTTCAAGTCGTTTCGGGCGAATGGGCGACTAGATTTCTGAAGCCATGTTAACATAAATGCGATATAGCCAGGACGATAATCCCAAGATGTTTATTAACATTACGTTTATTAACCACCACCGTATACCTTCACCGGACAGCCGATCCAACTTTCTGAAAAACCCTCTGGACCAGTAAAAATTTCACTGGTCTGAACCGATGTCCAATGACTTTTCGCGAAGAAAAGTTACAATGCTTTCTATTACTATGTATTATGTTCCACCTGTTACTATTACTTGAATATTTGTTATAGTTACTGTTACTATTACCCCAGGTCTGTCCCGTGTAACTTGCCATGGACTCAAAGCTGATGGTCTCTACCTGTTAAACCACTAACATGAATAAACTACTGTTTTAGCACAGAAAAAGGCTGACCGGATTATAATCCCATACATTGATAGTTAGGTGTGAGATGACATTTATCAAGATGTACACTGATCATGGTAGTTTTTGCCTTATGTAATATAATATGCCGTTTTCACAAAAAGCTGAAGATTCTTTTGCGCATGGGATCAATATTCGAAATAGGTACCAGTACCAGTTATTTCATCTACAGTTTCAATCTAGGATTTTGAGGTTGTAAAACAGGGCCATTTTTGGACAACACGGCACCAATGGTGCGGCATGCCGGTGATTGGTTGCAGATCAATTATAGTACAAGTTGGACCCCTCCAAGCAGCCACCCCTCGAAAAAGGCCATTCTATCACAGCCTTTGTTTGCCAGATCTGCACATCTGTAGATGATCTGACAAAAGCTCCTTAGTCTTGCAACATGAAAATAACACAAACTCTATCCAAATGGTTTCATGTGACATATATGTGAATTATATCAGGTACTGGTTGCCTTTAATCATGCAAATCATATCAAACAAAGCCATATATACCAGCATGACTCCCAACACGGCACTTGAATAATACTAAAAATTCAAATTAAATTCAAAATCATTGTTTTTCACCATTGTGAGTAGAGCTGTAAAATGTTATCTGAAATTAAATGTAAAATTGTAACTGTGAGAATACCGTTTACGTTGTGCAGCAACATAAAAGACATGTTCCTAGAATAATGTCCTGCTACAGTTCATTCTTATTCATCTCCAGTCCTTGGACGGATAATTGAATAAAGTACCCTTTAAAAGTCCAAACACGGCACTTGAATAATAATAAAAATTCAAATTATATTCAACATTACTGTTTCTCACCATTGTGAGTAAATGAGTTGTAAAATGTTATCTGAAATTAAACGTAAAATTGAGAATACACCTTTTTTCGATGTGACTACTTTCCAGTGACCCCACCTAGTAGATCATTTTGCGTCTAGCGGACTGGCTGGAAGCAGTCAATAATGACGGCGATACATCGGCTGGAATAACGATGTTTCGTTTGCTGTGGAGTTTTGGCTATTCTGCACAAAATTACAGGATAGCTCCAAAACATTCGAACAAGTGCAGGGATATTCAATTAATGTAGAATTACATTTTGTTAGGGCATGTCAACTATTTTTTGCGTGCCAAATGCCACATTTACATGCCCTTTGGGCAACTCATGCGATTTGCTTGTGCCAAATATCAAACTACAAAAATATGGCTCTCAAAATGAGGCTAGCATCGGAATTTGCCTGAAAAGAAATAGCGTCTTCAAAAAAGCCCACTGTACGGTAATGTGAAAAAAATTACGAGGACGTTCGGTTACTTGCCAAAGTTTCCTGTAATGATTATTACGAACAGTTGCGGACATTTTAGTCCGATAAAGTAAAATATTGTGTATTTACATAATGCACTGAGGTGTCGTACCAGTAAGGCCAACTGGTGATTAATGTCGAGCTAGATATACGAAAATGTCTCAAAAAGATGTTTATGCATAATTTTTCTTCGAGAAAGATGTTTATACTCCCAGTGACCGATATAGGATTTTATATCAATGATGTATCTTATAAATGTGGAATCCAGTGAGACCACGGAATGAGGCAAAGTCTTACATGAGGCGAAAATTACACTGGTGACTATATATGTTACTTTATCCTGACAAGAAAGATGGTACTCGCAAAAGTATGGCCATAATCCATTTTTCCTGAAGTAAGCTTGTAAGAACAGTGAATTTGACTGGAACATCTCCATATATTTTGAGAAACACAATTATGACATGTGCACCCATTTACAAATAAAATTAATCACAGCAAGATGTATCATTGTTTTGATACTTCTTTTGGTAATCTTGCATAAACAGGGCCCTTATTAATATGGCTTTGTGTTTCACGCTCACCTCGCTTTATCTATCCTGAGATGTTCATTATATCATACTACATCACTTTAGACGCACAAATGTCACATGACTGTCAAATATTGTGGTTTAGAGGAGTTTTAGCGAACGGAATCGCTGCATTAGCAATGTTTTCATAAGCTTCCAATATGGCGGTTTTTTTTACAGCATGTACTACAATTGCATCAGAATCTTGAAGACGTTTCAACACACAAAGGGGTCATTATCAATATTTTTTATTAAGAACAACGAAATAATACGTACTTTGCTAATAATAGGGCTTCATATTTGAAAACAACAGGGGAGCGATAAATCACTCGCCTAAATATGCCAAATTAATTTAGGCGGGCGATTTGTTAGTTTGTTTACTGTGTGGTAGCATTTCCCATTCGGATTCTGTCGTTGTCATCACGAAATTTTAATTGATGTTTGTTGGCGCTGACTTTTGTACAAAGAAATAAATGTTTACTTTAGTAAACCCCATGCATTCTGATTGCAATTGGGGACACGATTTTTAATTGCAACATGTCACCGATTACCATAGGCCGTAGCCTAGGCAAGGCCAGTGGCAGTGTACTGTGCCCGGGCCGTGGTCACGACACGGTACTGGTTTCGTGTGGGACTTCGCTTAGGCAGTTAGGCGGTTTGAAAATTGCATTGAAATTCACAAATACACCACATATAAGAATTAGATGTACGGCACATGAAACAGTGAATCAATATAAGTTACACATTGATGTTAGTCCACTCATTTGATCATTTTTATAAACCGCGCAGCCAGCATAGCGTCGATGGCGTTCTTGCAATCTTGGAATAGCAGGCTGCGATCGCCATCCCTGGTGACGGATATGTGAACTCCGAATATTGGAGCCCGAACGTGCGTTATAAAGAGGAGAGACTTTCCTAGTGAATCTAATACTCAAGAAAGTACTTGTCAAGACGAACACTTGCAGGCAGTGAGCGATTTTAAGAATTGACGCAAGTGATAAATCGCTCCCTAGATTATTGATTTGCGCGAGCGATAGGGATCGCTCGCCTCAAATGTGATGAAAAAAACTTTTTTTTATATTCCAAACAATTTTCACATGAAACACATTATTTGTAGAGTACTATCAATCACCTCATATTGAAGATAATTTACAACTTAAACAAATACAAATGGATAATCTGATAAAATTAATATTTATATACGTCATTCATATATCTATGTCAGGGGTGAGATTTAGCGGTCGCCAATGGCGCCCAAAAATGGCTTCGGGCGACTTAAATTGTTGACTACAGTAGCCCGCATGGTGACACAAAATATTTACGGAGCTGCAATATTTTAGACACAGCAAAAATAAACAGAATGTTAATAAACATCTCAGAAGTGTTGTCCTGGCTATACCAGATTTATATTAACCATAAATGGTGTTTTTGTAACACGTCTGACAATGCAAGAAATGTTGCCAAACCGTAGCCGAAGCGATGTCAATAGGGAGCATTCTTTGTATTTTTAATCAACCACATCGACGCTCAACATGTAACTGAACGATCATTCTACACTGAAATAATAACCGGTCACGTTAACAGTCTTGGTGCTGTGTGGCGCCACTTTTATATATACTAGCAAAAATGCCCATCCCCAGGACGAGATAACGTGGTAGTTCATACGTGACAGTCATGATAGCAATGTTTGCCAAATGCACCTGGTCAGGCTAATATGCCATCAATATACGCTTGAACATATTACCAGAAACAACTGCACGTAAATGCAATACAATTGTGTTGGTTGTAAAATAGTAGAATGTCTGCTTTCTACTGTGTTTTTATTGTGTATTGGCCTTGGGCCTATATGTGGGTATGTGATTTCTACTATAATTAATATAAACCGCACATTTGGCGCTACGTACTCTCAAATGGTTTACATACCGAAGTATTCGTCGCGGCATGCGTGGTTTCTGTGATTGTTGGAAGTTCAAATTTACGTAGCAAACATTTGATTTACCATAATAATAAAAGGCATTATGTTTCATTCAAGGGGTCGTAGATAAATCCCTGAAAGTTTGGCGCCCGAGGTACAAGCCAAGCCGTCTAGGAGGAAAACGTGAACATAACCACATATAAACAGTGTATTGATCCTGCCTTGAAAATAAATGTTTCAAAACTGTTTATTTTTTGTGATTTTTGTTTGTCTTTGATACCGTTCATACATTCTATCTTCAAAAATTTACTTTCTATCATCAAAGTACTAATTAGCAAGTTGGCTACCTAAGAAGCTGTAGGGCTACTTCACTTTGCAAGGTTGGCAGCCTGACTGGCTACTTTACATGACTTGCTAAATCTCACCCCTGTTATGTATATCTATTTATCAAAAATATATATATAAATATGTATATATATTAGTTTTATCATATTATCCGTTTGTATTATGTAGCCTCAATTAAGGATCACCACAGCTACCAATTTAAGTCTCCTTACGGTGTTTAAAAAAACACTTATTATTATCTTCAATATTAAATAATTGGTAGTACTCTACAAATAATGTATTTCATGAGAAAATTGTTCGGAACATTAATTTTTCGTTATTAGCAAAGTACATATTACTTCGTTGTTTTTAATAAAAATATTGATAATGACCCCGCTGTGTGTTGAAACGTCTTCATGATTCTGATGCAACTGTAGTATTATTAGTGCTCATTCTGTAAAAAGGTCATATTGTCTTATTAATTGCTTATGTGGCAATTGTGATCGCTAAATCTGCCTTAAACCACAATATTTGAAAATGTTCTTCTTCTTCCTGTGAAGGACTGAGCTCCTTAGGAACGTCTTAAGTACTCTGGCATTTGTGGTAGTGTGTGACATTTGTGCATCTAAAGTGATGTAGTACGATATAATGAACGTCTCAGGATAGATAAAGCGAGGTAAAAGTGAAACACAAAGATGTAATAATAAGGGCCCTGTTTATGCAAGATTACCCTTCTTTTCTGGTTTATCACATACACTTGCTAAACGAATACGCCTGCATATGGGTCAACAAATATACCCGCGTTCTTTAACATTTATCGTCTATAGTATCGATATAGAGTGAAAGGCCCAACTCCAAGACCCCGTGGCCGTGGCCTTGTAGGCTCAGCTATCGCGGTTTTTCAGCAGTTAAATTGAACATCTTACAACGTGCGAGCACTGCGTACTGCGCACTAATACTGGTTGTCAATAAACGGGGTAATCAAAGTCAAGAACGAGTTTGAATTTCAGGCCGATCAGGACTGAAAAGCCGGCACATGTCAAGGCCAAAAAGTGCGTTTGTCCGGCTGCTAACAGCTTGTCGAAAAACTCGTTTTGTCAAAGGCATTCTGGGAATGAGACGGGTACATTTATCGGAAAACTATCACATTTTTAAACGGTTGCGACTAACGTGGTCTACTACATCTACTGGTTACAACAATTACTTGGTTTCTCAGCAAATACGGATACTTACTTCCCAAAATTCCCACCACCACCATAACCCCCTCCAAACTCATCCCGGGAGAAATCCGCCATGTTTGCGATAATACGTCGTTTCTTTGCGCACGCGTACACGTCGGACGGCACCTGGCGGATGAGGCGGAACATACGCACATGGCGGTGATGGGATCTTCGAGGAAGGCTGCTGTAAAAACCCATAAATATGTCAGGGAGGAACGCCTTATGGACAACATATCCGCGTTGTCTGAAGGCGATGAAGAGAGACGCATAGTTGCTGCAACTGATATTGTCAAGTTGCTGTTAAGTAAACAAAACGAGGTTAGCAGCGGCGTGAGCGATAATAGGGCGTATATTTAGTTAAATATATATTACTTTTCAGAACGGTGAATGCCACGCAACGAATATATAGTCAACGGTTGTGGTTTTTGTTCCACGCCAGTTTTTGCATAATTTAAAATGATATCGCTGGATCTCGCATGGATATGTCATTACATTAATAATTAGTCAGATATAAAAATCACTGCCAGTCTGCCACTGGGAGTATAACTATAAAGTAATTAGGCAAAGTCAATCGCCCTACAATTTTTTTCTATCTGGCTGTTGCTGTAGTAGGGGCGAATATCTTGTTCATCAAAAGCTAAAGTATTTTCGTGAAAACTTACAAAAACGCCATAAACAGAGCAATAAACACCTATTTCATGTCTGTATGCATTCTTACATGTATAGCACTAAAGTTACCTGACAATAACCATGTAAAAGTGTGAAATTATTACCTTTTTGTCAGAACGCATGTGCTTGTCAAGGTTTGTATATAACCAGATGTTGTTGTGAGCAAGAATACCAAGCGGGAATCCCGTGGATCTATATAAGGTTATGCTAAGAATTGCCGTCTGCTGGCTATGGAGTTACATCATTAATCATGCCCCTATAAACTACTAACTTACTAACGGGTGTTTTATTTATGTCTGTGCGGCTGGCCTCATTCTACACGAAATCGCGTTTGATCACGTGACCCAAAGGCAACATCACGTGCACAGTATGGCGGCGTATTGTGAAATGTTTTCTATGTCACCGATAAAAGTACTCATAAGTAATTATTTGGAGCAAATTTCTTCAGTTTCTTGATGCCCAAGTGTTGGTTGTATGTCACAGAATACACATGTGAAACGGTTAGTGCGTATTGGTTTTAAAACTTAAGTTATTAGTTCCGTAGCCATTTGGCTACGGAACTGCCAAAATGGCGCTTTAGCAAATGCCTGTCAAGATCTCCGCCCCTAGGCTAGCTCAAGAGTGGGGCGGATGACTCTGCTTATAAAGTAATAAACAACTGTCTGACAAAGTTAACTATTTCGCCATTACATTAATTTTGGTATTACTAATCGAACGGTCCCGTGATTTTTATGCATTTACTAATTTAGTGAGTTGCATATTACTGTAGAGTGGCATGCAGTGGGGCTTTTCGAAGACGCTCTTATAAGGTAATATCATACCATTATTTAAAAAGGGTTCGAGAAATAAGTCAGAGAATTACAGACCAGTGAGTTTAACGTCAGTGATTTGTAAATTATTAGAAAGGTTAATTAAAGACCATATGGTGGACTTCCTCGTTAAGCATAAATTATTAAATTCATCTCAACATGGATTCCTTAAAGCGAGGTCATGCTTAACAAATGTGTTATGTTTTTTGGAAGAAATCACTAAGTGGATAGACGAGGGATCGCCAGTAGATATTATCTACTTAGATTTTCAGAAAGCTTTTGACAAAGTGCCACATCAAAGATTGCTACTTAAATTAAAAGCCCATGGTATCGGGGATAGCATAACTGACTGGATAGAACAATGGTTGACTGACAGAAGACAACGAGTTGTAGTAGATGGCGAAGTTTCAAATTGGAAATCGGTTTTGAGTGGGGTACCTCAAGGATCAGTATTAGGACCTATATTATTCTTAATTTATATCAATGACTTGGACGACAGTATAACAAGTAACGTACTGAAATTTGCGGACGACACAAAACTGTTTAGAAAGGTTAATACTGATGGTGATAAACAAAATTTACAAAACGATCTAGACAGATTAGTGAAATGGTCTGAGAAATGGCAGATGCTGTTCAATTTTGGGAAATGTAAATGCCTACATACAGGACATGGGAACTTGAATGTAAACTATAAAATGGGAGCTACTGTTCTTGGTACTACTGTAAAAGAAAAGGACTTAGGAGTTACAATAAGCGCTGATATGAAAGTTTCAGAGCAGTGTGGTATTGCAGCTTCAAAGGGTAATCAAATTCTTGGATTGATTAGAAGAAACATAACATACAAGGGAAAAAGTTAATTATACCTCTTTATAAAGCAATAGTTAGACCTCATTTAGAATACTGTATACAAGCATGGAGACCATATCGTAAGAAGGATATAGATACGCTTGAACGCATACAAAGGAGAGCAACTAAAATGATTCCAGAACTTAGAGACCTTAGTTATGAAGAACGCCTGAAAGAATGTGGTTTAACAACTCTAGAGACAAGGAGGTTAAGAGGAGATCAGATTGAAGTTTTTAAGATATTGAATGGGTATGAAAATATTGATAGAAATATGTTTTTCTCACTCAAGAAGGATAGCAGAACTAGAGGACATGAGGTAAAATTAGTAAAGGATCAATGTAGATTGGACATCAGGAAGCACTCGTTCTCACAGAGGACAGTAAATGAATGGAACAAACTGTCTACAGATTGTGTAACTGCTAGCAGCGTGAATATGTTTAAAAACAAGGTTGACACATATATCAGGAGGGCGGGTTATAAGTAGGTGAACATTGTTGGACTCTCGATAAGCCAATGGCTTCCTTGTCCACTTGCCATCTGGGCCTTTGGCTTGGATGGCAAATCTTGTTAAATCTGGTGCTAGCCTAGCTTTGAAATTTGAGAAAAACGTATTTCCATAGTTTGGTGTGGTGAGTAATTTATTGAGTAACTTATCTGTACTGATAGATGAATAACTGGTAGTTGTTTCAAATATTGATCCCATGCACAAACATTTCTTAAGATTTTTGTGAAAACTGCATATTAGGTTTCATAAGGCAAAAACCACACAGGACCAGTATATTTAACAAGATTGCCACCACAAACAATAAGTTCCAGATGGCAAGTGGACAAGGAAGCCATTGGCTTATCAAGAGTCCAACAATTTTCTCATCTATGTGTAGCCCGCCCTTATCAAATATCTGTCAATTCTATTTTTAAACATATTCACACTACTAGCATTAACACAATCAGTTGGCAGTATGTTCCATTCATTTATCACCCTCTGTGAGAAAGAGTACTTTCTCATGTCCAACCTACACTGCTCCTTAACTAATGCAGCTTTGTGTCCTGTGGTTCTACTGCCTTCTTTAAGTTTGAAGAACATATTCCTGTCAACATCGTCATAACCATTCACTATTTTAAACACTTCTATTTCGTCTCCTCTTAGTCTCTAGTGTTTTCAAACCACACTGTAATAAGTGACTTTCGTAACTAAGGTCTCTCAATTCTGGAATCATTTTAGTTGCTCTTCATTGTATTCTTTCTAGCTTGTCTATGTCCTTCTTACGATACGGCCTCCATGCTTGAATACAATATTCCAAATGTGTTCTTATTATTGCTTTGTACAGGGGTACAATTAGCTGTTTCTCCTTATACATCATTAAATATCTTATGTGAAAAGGACCACGAAAAAAAGTCCCCATCTATCACTGGAGATTAGTTTGATCATAAAATTTTAACTACAATTGTGTGGAACAGTGGCTCGACCCTCTGCGATTGGAGCAATGTACTACATATCAATTTGTTAATTCTGTATATTTGTATAATGATTTTAGCTCCTCAGATTAATTTTATGTATGTAAATTCACCCAAGCAGAATATGTTGTGCTTGGGCAAATAGGGCAGATTTCCTCGATTGGGAGGATAAAGGTTTGGGTAAAGGTGCATTAACCTGGCCGAAATTATTAACGCTATTAAATGACATTATTGTGTTTGAGCGCACTTTTAGTGCCCAAAACAAGAGAATTATTAAAACCTAGACATCGTTCACACCCAATGTAGCAACTCTTTTGTGAAAGTGTTATTGGCTATAAAACGAACCATTTTGGGTCTTCTGGCGACTGTTTGGCGAAGTTCACTGCTAGTATGCATTTGTTCATGGGTATTGGTCGCAAATGCACACTAGCAGTGACGAGAGACGTCGTTAGTGGTTCCTGTGCTGCTGCATCCACAGGAACTCTTCCAGGTACGAGACGAACAGAGGTCGCGCCGTGCCGAACTGTCTCTGGAGTTTTCTTGTTGCTCTCATCCACATGTTTTCTACATTCTGAGTATGGATCTCGGGATGTAGAGTCAGATGGACGCCAGAGTGCGTAGGGTTGCTGTGCTACTGTGAAGTCTGTGCGTAGCAATCCTATGCGCTATGACGTCCGTGCACAGCAAACCCTATGCATGGACTTCACATTAGCACAGACAGGAATGCGATATTGCACACGTGTTTGCGAAAAGACCCCAAAACAGTGTGCAGGAATGAGAACATGTGACCGTGCCAATTCGACCGGAGCTGTGTAGTGTGTGAAGCAACGAGAATATAAATTACGTTGGCGTTATAATTTCAGGATTTTTCAACTGCCATTCGTCATTTCCACAATGGCCGTTTGACCAGCAAATGTTGCGCACATTGTGCCACTGAATACGGTGTCAGTGGAGGAGTTGGGTCTGCTCCAGTTTGGCTCCAGGACAACATGAAGCTTCTGGTTGAGTGACTGGCTTGCCGACGACTGCTGAGCAACACTCACCACTGTATTCATTGTGGGATCGCCTGTACTCTCGTCGTGCAGCAAGATGTCGCCGATGAGTTCTGATGGAAGTGTCGACTTTGCGGGGAGAAGCGGAACATTCGACTCTTTCTTCAAGATCTTTCTTCGGAGATCGCTATGCATGAACGTGATATGGCACTTGAACATCTCGAAACACACGGTTATCAACTGGCACAATTTTGTGGGGTGATGTGTGCGCCATCGACGTCAGGAACCACCCGCAGCCACTTGTTGGCGACGAAAGTTACTTCTACCATTGGAAGTATCACCACGGCAGGGTTAACGTCGGTGAATGGGTTTTCAGCGCAGTGGAGATAGAGAGAGAGAGCCCATCGTCCAGCAGTGGCTACTACCCGGCACCCGCATAATGTCGGTCGGCATACCATAACCTGGACCAACTCAACGGCGGCGTCTATCTCCACGACGTGGTGATCCATGAGCAGAATTTTGTTGATCCTCTACACCCCGAGATCCATACTCAGAATGTAGAAAACGTGGATAAGAGCAAAGAGGAAACTCCAGAGAGAGTTTGGCACAACGAGACCTCTGTCCGTCACGTACCTGGAAGAGTTCCTGTGGATGCAGCAGCACCGGAACCGCTAACGATGTCTCTCATCACTGCTAGTGTGCATTTGCGACCAATACCCATGAACAAATGCATACTAACAGTGAACTTCGCCCAGCGGTCGCCAGAAGACACAAAACGGCTCTTTACAGAGCCAACCACATTTTCATAAAAAAGTTGCTACATTGGAAGTGAATGATGTCTAGGTTTGAATAATTATCTATTTATTACTGAATTGTGTGATTTTGGCAAGCAAGACACTTGTTTATGAGTAAGATTTAAAGATATTGCACGATCTGTGAACTTTTAGTTATTTTTTTATATATGTGCGATATCTTTGATTTTTTTTACGTTATCTTATATTATTTGTCGGGGCATTTTCAAAATTAAATTGAACTGTATTTTTTCTTCTTAGACTTCATACAAGATATTTGTCAGTGAAATCTTTTTAACATTAAATTATTTATTTTAAGAGTTTTTCGTAACATTAAATTGCACTTTATCTTCTAATTTTCTTATACTGCGGTACAAAATATTTGACAGTGAAATCGCCTTTCCTGTTCTGATGTCACCGTGATATTGTTACAGCATATTTTGGATGATCGATATATTAATAACACCGGCTATTGCCGGTATAGGGTTTTGGGCCCTAAAAGTGCAATCAAAGTTCCAGTGCTGGGGTCAATTCCTTTCAATCAATTCCAATTCCTTGCAATTCCTTTTCATTCAATTCCAATTCCTTTTTTTGCAATTCTTTTTAGTAATTCCAATTCCTTTCAAAATCGTTCAATTCCACATAATGACAAAAGTCAACAATGAAAGATTAATATGCATGTAGCATGTCATTATTCTTTGCTGCCCGACAGTTTCCATCCTTTCCTTTGTTAAGTTTCAGAAAATGTTCAAAGACAGACTTTACAGGGGGCATATTGACTGACCTGTACACTATGACTGTTGCACACTGTTCTGATGATGCATGTTAGGCAACACATATTTATACTGGCAAGTGGGAAACCATTTTCACACATTTGGCTACAGCTAGCTTGCCTATGCTTTGTAGTGTTGGTCAGTGGACATTGATCTCTGATTAGTAATCAGTGATTACTGATTGATCAACAGCATGGCTGTAGCCTGCCAATAAGTGTCTTTTCATGGGTGTAAAAGGGCTAACTTCCCAGGTCTGTAAACAGTTGAAAATATCTTTGATGTTTCTATTAAAGCCAGTCTGGAACCCTTCATTAACCCGTTGGCAAGTGGCAACATAAAGAAATCATAAGATACTGGTATGAATGACAGGATTTCAGTTTTCAGATCCTCAATGCATGAGTTGATAGCATTATTATACACATAGCCACCTACAACAGGCTAGAAAAATATTGGTTGATGTCACAAAAAAATCAGATGCTCAATTCCTTTCCATTCCAATTTTTCAATTCCAATTCCTCTTATTCAACATCTTTCAATTCCAATTCCGCATTTGGACTTGAATTGATTAATTCCAATTCCTTTGGAATTGACCCCAGCCCTGAATCAAACACAACATTTTTTACAAATATACGTCCGTTTTGTACCTGATCCGATGGGGAGTGATGCAAAGAACACATTAGCATCGAAAAAAATTTGGTAAAAATGTCATTTAATAGTGTTAATAATTTCGGCCAAGTTAATGCACCTTTACCAAGGTTTGAGTCCACCAAGCTGCACGCTGTTTAAAAATTTATACAACTTTGTTCACCCTACTTTGCCTACAGGTATCCAGGGCTCGACATTAACGCTTGTCCAGGACAAGTAGCTACCAGTGTAGGACAAGTACATAATCCTGGACACTTGTCCCACAGAACAAAGTCATGCCGTTGCAATATAAAACATGTACTGTTCATTTTAATACAAAGACTGAATGGTTTTGACTTGTTGACACCCAAAATAAATAATGTTAATGTAATCTATAATTATGCTCAATGTTGCACGTATCACCGCTTTATTTCCGTCACCAATATAATCACCAGGTGGTGCATGTAGTATTTTTTAAACTACCTTACTCACTAGGACATCAAAGCTGTTCCATTGAAAACGTAAATGTGCTGTCATCGTTCATTTTTAACGTTATTGCTACATGGGAACGCATAAAATTAGAACCTAATGTCACAAACAGATCACGATCGTAACAAACGCCAATGGTAGAGTAATGGCTTAATGCCACTTGGCTTCGGTGCAGTGAAAAAAGTTACATGTATTTATATTACTAAGTGTGTTTTGTTGTACGTGTTAACGCATTGTTGTATAATCATATTACTGCTACATGTTGACACAAATATGCTGATAGCTATAGCAGCAACCCTAAGCCATACACTCGCAAGCATGAGTTTGTTTTTGTAATTTTTCAGTCCAGTTGCATTCACAGTATACGTAGGTCATAATGAAAAGAAAATTAATTAACGGTTAATTAATTATGTTTTATCAATGGAATAATTTTTACAGTCGCTTATTTTGTTGCATATTGTTACCATTTGCATACTGGGTTATATTAATTAATAATTTAATATATTATGTGATAAAGAAATTTGAGGTGGTAGGCTGGTAGCAGTGTTTGTTCCATGCAGAATATTATAGTTCTTGCTAAATATGCACTGTTGTTATTTGTAAACATGTAAAAATTGTGTCTAAGTGTGCATTGTAATTGTAACATAATAAAAGTTGGTAAATGCTATCTTATTTCTTAGAATTATTTACATTTTTCTTCTTCCTTCCTTCAGAAAATGCACTAAAACATATTTGTTAGAAACATTATCCTGGATATTATACAGATCCAGGTGGGTGTTATATCATGTTATAGCAATCCACAGCATTAGTAGTTTTCAGGGGGACAAGTATAGTTTTGGTGGGACAAGTAAACATGACTTGCTACTTGTCCTACAGGACAAGAGCCTTCTAGGAGTTAGTGTAGAGCCCTGGTGTCTACAGGACAAGAGCCTTCTAGGAGTTAGTGTAGAGTCCTGGTGTCTACAGGACAAGAGCCTTCTAGGAGTTAGTGTAGAGCCCTGGTGTCTACAGGACAAGAGCCTTCTAGGAGTTAGTGTAGAGTCCTGG
The DNA here is from genome assembly GCA_033239005.1 of Lamellibrachia satsuma. NCBI lineage: Eukaryota > Metazoa > Annelida > Polychaeta > Sabellida > Siboglinidae > Lamellibrachia > Lamellibrachia satsuma. The sequence continues at coordinate 6,377,535 of BSQZ01000016.1, read as the reverse complement.
TGTCTACAGGACAAGAGCCTTCTAGGAGTTAGTGTAGAGCCCTGGTGTCTACAGGACAAGAGCCTTCTAGGAGTTAGTGTAGAGTCCTGGTGTCTACAGGACAAGAGCCTTCTAGGAGTTAGTGTAGAGCCCTGGTGTCTACAGGACAAGAGCCTTCTAGGAGTTAGTGTAGAGCCCTGGTGTCTACAGGACAAGAGCCTTCTAGGAGTTAGTGTAGAGCCCTGGTGTCTACAGGACAAGAGCCTTCTAGGAGTTAGTGTAGAGCCCTGGTGTCTACAGGACAAGAGCCTTCTAGGAGTTAGTGTAGAGCCCTGGTGTCTACAGGACAAGAGCCTTCTAGGAGTTAGTGTAGAGCCCTGGTGTCTACAGGACAAGAGCCTTCTAGGAGTTAGTGTAGAGCCCTGGTGTCTACAGGACAAGAGCCTTCTAGGAGTTAGTGTAGAGCCCTGGTGTCTACAGGACAAGAGCCTTCTAGGAGTTAGTGTAGAGTCCTGGTGTCTACAGGACAAGAGCCTTCTAGGAGTTAGTGTAGAGCCCTGGTGTCTACAGGACAAGAGCCTTCTAGGAGTTAGTGTAGAGTCCTGGTGTCTACAGGACAAGAGCCTTCTAGGAGTTAGTGTAGAGCCCTGGTGTCTACAGGACAAGAGCCTTCTAGGAGTTAGTGTAGAGCCCTGGTGTCTACAGGACAAGAGCCTTCTAGGAGTTAGTGTAGAGCCCTGGTGTCTACAGGACAAGAGCCTTCTAGGAGTTAGTGTAGAGCCCTGGTGTCTACAGGACAAGAGCCTTCTAGGAGTTAGTGTAGAGCCCTGGTGTCTACAGGACAAGAGCCTTCTAGGAGTTAGTGTAGAGCCCTGGTGTCTACAGGACAAGAGCCTTCTAGGAGTTAGTGTAGAGCCCTGGTGTCTACAGGACAAGAGCCTTCTAGGAGTTAGTGTAGAGCCCTGGTGTCTACAGGACAAGAGCCTTCTAGGAGTTAGTATAGAGCCCTGGTGTCTTTCAAAAGAGATGCTAAAAAGTAAAAGCTGTTGGTCCCTTCTACTGGTCTATGTCAGGGGAAGTTAAATAAATGCAGCAAAATGGAAAAGTAAACCACTGCAGTCGTTACCGCTCCATGTAAGGAACATGTTTCTTATGTGAACTATGAATCAGGTTATTTTAGTCATAATCCTACATTGGCTAGCCGTCTATGTCCCACAACAGTTTTGAAATAGATACAGTAAAATATTATATGTTACGTTGCTTATAAAACATGTTGTTTATAAATTGTATTTCATTTTTGTGTGAACAAATTCACAAAGCCATTTATTTTTCAGTCAAAATCTGTATGCAAAGAATTGGAATATACTTTAACTCGACTGGTGCGTGGCCTGGCGTCCAACAAGAGATGGGCAAGACTGGGTTTCTCCCTTGCTCTGGTGCAGGTGTGTATCAGAAGCAGGGCATGAAATAAGTTAAAAAAAATTGCATAGGAATTGTTGCTATGCAAAATTTTATAGCAAACAGGATTTTTGCATAGTGGTTTTAGGAAGTTTGTTGTACTGATGGTGATTTGGTCCCGGTGCTGTTCGGTAGCCTGGCGTTTAACGATGTTGTCCTTCTTGAGGACTGGACCGGTCGCGCCACGAATGGATGCATCATTGTAATTACGGCATTGTCAAAAATTCTCTTGCCATTTCTGGCACAGTTTGTAAGTTGCCTTAACGATTTGTGCATTCTCGACATCGATGACAAGCCTATACCATCCAGAATCCACAACAACTTGTCATTTAGCCGCAGTGGCAACAGACAGCATTTTACAACGTTACATGTTTGAATAATTGCAATAATGGTCAATGTAATGAATAAAGAACGGTAAATGTAAGGACAATAACAATAAAAATAACTAAGATAACTTCTCTGTGCTTTGAACGAATCCCGTAACTTGCTACACATGTGCAACAAATTGATATCACCCATCTAGCAAATATTGCGCTAGGGGCCTATGCATTGATAAAATTGTGTTTATTTCGTGCTCTGAGAAGTAAGTGTTGATATGTTAATAAAACCATATTCGTTGCATAATATAGTATACTGTATATCATTTGACACTTAATTTACATAGGTTATGTTATGTTCAGTTGTAGTCTAGTGCTTATGTGTTAACATTTACAGGTATTGAGGCACTTTCCCGTTGTCTCTGTGAAAGACATTCTGCAGACAGCAAAGAAGGTGCTTGCGATTCAGAAGAACGACTCCAAAGGGGTGAGAGTTTATCATTTGCCTCTACAGATGTTTTGTCATTGTCTCATCACATTTCGTGGATGTTGGTCAAACAAATCCTTCTTTCTTCAAAGTCGGACATAGTGAAATAGACCTTGGTGTAGATAAACATTGTGTTTCAAGACTCACACGGATAAAAATGTTATCATTCTGCTCCATGTAAACTTATACACTACCCGGTAGTACAAGTTTTTGAAAAATAAGATTGCTGTTGTAACAGCGTTCCAGTTTATGCGGGTCCCCTGAATGCGGCTTTGAAGAGTTAAACAGTTATATTGGTGTACCTGTGTTTCAAGTTTAAGTATTTGATTATACACAAGTACTTGAGTGTGCTTGCCAGGTTGCACTCATACCCTGATTTACGATGGTGTAGTATTGTTGCATTAGTTTCTTTCTGAAGCATTTATTGAATAAAAAAAATTCTAATGATTTCAAATCATTTTCAGGAGCAGAGTAACGTGAGACTGGGTCAGGTGATGGTCTATCTAGCGCTTACCCAGTCAGACCTTATACAGAAGGTTGGTTTGAAGGTCATTTAACAGTGTATTCCTCAGTTAACACTGGCTTTATTGAGTTAATTTTTAAATGAACGTTTTACATAATCACTATTTTCATACTTTAAGAATTACTTTTCAAATGTATCAGATTGACAATGAGGTATTGATTACTATATGTGATGCCACACGCCAAAACCAGGCTCTTCTCGACAATTTTACAAAACCATTTTATTACAGATTCAAATAGAGGAGATAAACAGCTTTAAAATGACACCAACATGAAGAGTATACCTTACTCATGGGCCAAGATATTACACTTTTAGTATACACGTTCTTGGAATAATAGTTTTGAGAAAATCAGGTTTAAAGAACAGCATTGAAAAATTGCTTCTCCCATAGCAACCATCCACTTATAATGCTCCAAATGGAATGAAATTTTGTATGTTGCTTCAGTAGGTGTGTATAAATTAGATGCAGAAGTATAAAGTGGAAAAAAACCTATTATTTATTGAATGCCACCTCATTTATTACCAGGTTTGGTATTCCCGGAGACTCGCCGTGAGCACTGGGTGCCGAACCCCTAAAGTAAATCCCTGAAATATCTTAAAATAAACCATTATTTACACATTACATATATAATAACATTACACAATGCCAGTTTCCCCAATTTGGAAAGTCCGCTCCCGCTGGCGCTGAGCCAACCAGTGCATGCTAAATGTGATCTTCCTGCCGAGGCGACTTCCACGGGCTCGATGCGGCCTTCGAAGTAATCTTCAATCACGGCAGCTAAACTCAAGAGTCCTCAAGATTGCAACCCCTCGCATGATCCACTCGGTAGCTAAATAAGCTTCTTTCGATGCCATAGTGCAATTCATTAACGAATCGAAGGCGAAAACAACGGGCAAAACTGGCGAACAAAGACGAAAGGAATGTGTAAACAAGCCGACTGCGCATGCGTGCTTAGGTTTTCGACCAATCAGCGAGCGTTTCGCAACTTCCATAGCAACAACAGCACTTTGTTGCTGGATAAAGTATGTATAATAGAAGCTGTTCTATTGGTCTAGAGTAAGAGATTCCCAATCACACGTGTAGTTGACGTCACAAGCTTTCCAGACAAGTATAACATGTGGGGTTTCCCACTTGTAAGCGAGCAAAGACAGTCGATCAAAAGCGCGTAAACATGGCTTTGTTTCAGACTTCTCAACCGCGACGCTAATCAGGGGCCTCAGTAAAGTGCTAAATATTACTAGTTTAAACATTCTTTCAACTTATAAAAATGGATTTATGGAAAGATGGATAATTTCGCTGTTCGATTCCGTCGTTAACCCATTTTCCACAATTCGAAGGGGCACCATGCGTTTTAGGCTCCTGCGCCGAACAAAATCTAGCAAGAAGTGCCTGGTTTTGGCGTGGCGCATCACATATAAGCTGAAGGTGAAGGACGTCTTTTCAAGAACGTAATATGCCTGCTGTGCAGTAGAGTTCTGTCATTATGTGTCAAATTAAGTGTGTCATGTTTGCTGTCAGGCTGGTGACACAGAGCTGGCAGCAGTGACCAAGTCACTACTGTCGGTGAGAAAAGAGAAAGCCCCTCTACATCTGGTGTGTACACAGACAATCTGTGGCATCATCACGAAGGTATTGTCTTTGTTCTACATTCTCTCCATATATCCAGCAGAATGATAATAGATTTATTTTTAAATAGCACAGTTTCCTAGAAAGCTCTGTGTACTTAATGTAAAATACAAGAAAAAAAATTATACACAGAAAATACCTAAATCCTAGGACAAACTTTGATAAGACTAGTCAAATTAATTTAAAGGTAAAGCATATAATAAAAAATGTATCTAATTAAAAAATCTTGTTTGCAAACATCTTTCGAAAGTTATTTTTTGGCCATCACTTTGAATTGTGCACAACGATGTACAGTAGGATGTACATGTGAATAAACTACACAATGTTACTACAAGAAAATAATTTGCGTCACAATCAGGTCATTTGCGTCGCCATCATTTATGTCACTGTCAGGTCATTTATGTCACTGTCAGGTGTCGCAGTCACAGTTCACCGAGCACGTATGGCCTGCCCTGGAAAGTGACCTCAGTACTGGATGGGAGAAGTGTTCGCCCGACAAAATCTTGATGCTCCTTACTGCCACCAGATGGCACCCGGTAAGTGTAATTTATTGTGTCCTCTCACATTGACACAAAGCTGCAATAGGGTAAACAAATGGTAAACAAATGCAATGGTGGGGTGGTCACATGGTCGGTGACCGGTGGCGAATTGGCCCCACCTTTGTAGTTATTCCAGTTAGAGCTAGTGTATTTTTAAGCAGGTAGTTGTATTCATAGACTGCGTGATAGCATGTAGGGCATTATGCTATTTGGTTTAAGGGTGTTCCATAACAATAGTAATGCCATTGTTTCTTTTATTTGTTCTAGGAATACTGCTACTGCTTTGTGGTGAAATGTGGGCTCTATTGAACCCGACGTCCAGGAGGCTCGCATGGGGCGTAGTCAGCCTGGCGTTGGGTTGTGGAGCCCACATTTCTTTGTTTTACATTTCTTTGAAAAGTGGGCTTACCCTTAATCCCCACAATAAACGTCATTCATTTGGCCTTTTCATATCTCTGTATCTGTGTTGTGTTGTTGATTGCATAAACGTTTTTATTTAGTTAAATTTTTAGTTAACTTTAGTTTAATAATTTATCCTAAAAATAACTAGCTGATTAATTCATCCTAAAATTAACTAATTGATTATTCATCCGAAACCTGCTGAACCAACTGTAACACAAACATCATGGAAGTCTGATATGCTTGGTACCAACTTGCTGGGACTTTTGGTTACCTCCATAAAATCGTGCCAAAGAATAAAACGATTGTGGCTTCGTACAGATAACTAGCACGTGTGTTTAGTCGAATGTTCTATTTGTGTTCCAGATGACGGTGGACAAGGCGTTTCTGAAGAGTCATTGGGGTTGTAAACGACTAGTCAATGTGAATACCTGTAAACACATTGCACAGGTTTATCTGGTCAGTAGGTTTCCTAAGTCGCTTCTTCTTTATTCAATTTGGCCCTGCACTTGTGAAACGCTGCATCACAAACTAACAAGAGCAGTGAATCCAGGCTGCATTTATATTTAATATTCAGATCTACCCTAGTGTGAAGGGCACTGTAAATTGCAATATAAGTACATATCTTTAGCCATTATAGAAATATATCTTGTGATATTCGTTTGATTTAACAAAACATCTGATATTTTCAATGAGTTCAACATCACTGAGCATCATTGGAATTAGCTGATCCTCTTTGCATTCAAGTGCTGCTGGTTAGCGATGGTGTGTGTGTGTGTGTGTGTGCGTTCGTGCGTGCGTTCATGCATGCTTGTGTTTACTCTTGTGTCTGCTGTGTTCATTCAGGCGTATTTGATTGCAGCAATCAACAGTCAACCACCCAGTCATCCATCCTGTGTGTGTTGAACTCCTCACAGATGCCTTCCAGCAGTCGAACGTCTTCCCGACATTTTGGAAGGAAGTTATAGATGGTAATATTCTGTTTGTCTCTCTGTTCTATAAAGCTGTGTTCTCAGAGATTTGGTCGAATATTCTGGTATAATAAGTAATGTTTTAACAGTGTTTAGATTAGATGTAAATATAACAAGTGAAACAGAAAATCACCATCATTGAATTAACAATCAAACACCATATGGCGTTCAGCATGTAATGAAAACATGAAATTTCAGTTGAAAGTTCAAATTAAGCAGCACATTTTGGCAGTCAGTATGTTAGTATAGATCTAGTATATACTAAATAATATAATTTTTTGTAAGCCGCAATGTTTTTGGGTTGGTCGAGGTTGATGCTACATCTATCAGTCACAGTTAATAGTGGGGAGCGGTGGTCTGATGGTTTGAGCCCCCACTTGTCGATCGAGAGGACGGTAGTTCGATTCCACCTGTGCTGAAGCTTGGGCAATTTCATTCACCCCACTTTGTCTGTGTCTTTCGGAAGAAACAGTAAAAGCCGTTCGTCCCTTCTCTCTGATGTCAATTCTGGGGGAAGTAAAAGATCCCATGCAGGAAATGGAAAAAACCTGTGACTCGCTAACTCTAGAGAAGGACACTCTTAAATAAACGATCAGCACAGTATCTTAGAAGGATGTTAATAAATAAATGACTGTAACAATGTCTTCATCTGAAAAATATAAAATCAAACCATCTGACTCTGTGTCTTCATAAAGCTTCTAATGACACTTTCGTCTCCTACAGACTCGCTCCTGCAGCAGCGAACATCAAAAAAGTACCTGTGTCTCCACCTGGTGCCATATGCCCTCAAGCTCAGCAAATCTGTGTTACAGGTAAACACATAGCATCACAGCACATCCGAGTGACTTGTAACACAATCCCTGTGATCATAACATCTGTAAATTGTTCTACATAATCTGCAACGTGTTTGACAGGTTTCTGAAATGTTAGTCTTTAAAAAACTATTAACTTTATACATGTTTTAGCCATTGATGTAAAGTTTGCTTAGCCATAGCAAGTCTTTCTGGCTTGAAGACAAGCATGATGTAAAGGAAATTGAAATGTTGGTGTACCATGATTTTAACTTTCCAAATCACTTTTTCCAGTCGCTTCACCACCTTACTGCATACTGAGATTTGTTCAATACATGATTCACACAAGAACTGTTAAAACAGGATTCTGTTCATGATATTGTTTATCCTGAATTAAAATTGTTATCCTTTTTCAAATATTTTATTCTGTGTACATGATCACAAAATTAATGTTTTGTATCGCTGCCACATACGTATAGGACTTCAATGCATCTTGCAGCTATGTTTTGGACTAAAGTTGTAGTCATCCAGCTGATATAGTATGTGATTTATTTCCAACAGTTGTGGGATTCAAAATTTCAAACATTATAGCTAGAATTGAATGTATATACCAGAATTACAGGTTTGGAGAATATTGTTATTTTATGAGAGAGATAGTGTCACAGGGAATCTAGATTCAGTCTCCTGATCTTAGATAAAAGAAAGGAGATGCATACGTCAAGACATTCACACGTAAAAGTAACACTGTACTCTTTGTTTTCAGGTGTCTGTGATTCTTTCAACAAATCTTGTTGCGTGCATCATGGGGTTCCTAGCCAATCGAGAGCACGCGCTCCATGATGCTGCGGAACACTTGGTGAGATCATTGTATTGGCCACAGCATCAATGCTCTGTTTAGAAATTCAAGACTCAGTGTGGTTAAGGGAGATTTTAGTGCAATCAGAGAGGCCAAAATTAAATTACGTAAAATAAGTTATTAATATTAGTCTCAATAACCGTGTGTATTAGATATCAACAGTCAAAACAATGGAGGTCCATTATGATCTCCACTGCTTGGTTGGTTGGATGTGTGTCTATTATATTAACTTCTAACACATGAAAATGGACTTTCAAGTGTTTTGATTCCAGATATGTTGTTGAAGAATTAAACCAATGAAAGTCCATCTTCATATGTTAGAAGTTAGTCTAATAGACACATGTCCAACCAACCATGTGGTACAAATCAAAATGGACTAACAATGCTTTGATTCTTCAACAGCGATATGTTCATTCCAATGTTGCTGGTAGAAATTAATCAGCTGCGTATATGTTGTTTTTACAGTCCAAACTATTACAGGAGGAAATAACAAGGAACCAAAATGGAAAATTGCAGACACTGTACACGCACTGCCAATGCATTGAATGGAAAGCCGCTTATTTCAAATTGTCAACTGGGGAAAACTAACAAATGTATCTATCCCATTTTTGTATGCTCCAAGTGGACGATTGACCGCCCCAGCTGCCCCGTCCATTTTGTACTATTGGAATTTGTTCTATTTACAAAGCTGGTAATTGTTGTAAATAAAGTTTGATTTAGTTATCAAACATTGTCCATTATGATGACGTCGTTTGTATTAACAGGTCCAGCAACTGACCTCGTATGTGTCATCTGCTGAAGTGACAGCTGAGGTTAAGGTTGCCGTGGTGAATGCTCTACTGAGCATGCCCAGTGGGGCCGTAATGGACCAGTCTAAATCTAAGTTGTTTTCCAACTTGATTACTAGGGTAGGTATTGTGACATGTTTTATTGATTTCTTTTTGCTTATATAACCTCGCAAAGTACTACTGAATAATTGCTGGTACAAACGTGTTAATTTATTTCTGATGAAATCATTGGACAAACTAATGAATTATTTTTGACTGGATTCTGTCAAAATTTGATGAAAACTACAAAAGTGGTCCAGCTCCCTATATTATAACATACGGCTATTCTCACTGTTGCAAGTTACCTGATCTATTGAGCAGAGTCAATTCCTTTGATGGTTTAAGTAAAAGTATACACTCTTCCATTAAACTAACTGCTGAAAATTTAACACCATCAAATCCCATCTCTAATCATGTTTATCTTTGTTTCTAGTTGGACCACGAAGCGGCGGACATGTTGTCTTGTGTGCTTATGAAACTGGTGCGAGGGGAGACAGACAGGTGTGTATTGCTGTTTTTTTTGAAAATGAAATCCATCAAGTCAGTACAGTGTATGATGTGTAGGTAAATATTATCTGGTACACTAATATTTGTGGAAGGTGATGCTATTTGAATCACCCAATTTTGGAAGGTGTGCAAAATCCCTTGTCTGATGGCCGTGACCGTTTTGTGGGTATGCTTTGCAAGATGGGTGTAAGCGAATGTTTTGTGGGTATGCTTTGCAAGATGGGTGTTAGCGAATGTTTTGTGGGTATGCTTTGCAAGATGGGTGTTAGCGAATGTTTTGTGGGTATGCTTTGCAAGATGGGTGTTAGCGAATGTTTTGTGGGTATGCTTTGCAAGATGGGTGTTAGCGAATGTTGTGTGGGTATGCTTTGCAAGATGGGTGTTAGCGAATGTTTTGTGGGTATGCTTTGCAAGATGGGTGTTAGCGAATGTTTTGTGGGTATGCTTTGCAAGATGGGTGTTAGCGAATGTTTTGTGGGTATGCTTTGCAAGATGGGTGTTAGCGAATGTTTTGTGGGTATGCTTTGCAAGATGGGTGTTAGCGAATGTTTTGTGGGTATGCTTTGCAAGATGGGTGTTAGCGAATGTTGTGTTGGTGGAAAAGTAAGTTAAACGAAGAACTGTGATGTTGACCTGTGAGTTTAGTATGTTTACACATGGTCTGCATTTACATAATTTCGCGTATTATTTCTTTGACAGTGAGGAGATTACCCCGCTCACAAACCTTCCCACTCGGTGGGTCATACAACAACTATGTGCTATGACAACGATGGTCTCCATGGCGACAGACAACGTGTGGCAACTGAAGATTCTGCAGTTTCTGTTCTTGAATTCGTTCTTTAAAGTGGTTGAACCGACCGAAGACATCCCACACGTAAGACTGCAGACTCCATTACTGGCTTAACATGTTGTCATCTTTGTAAACCTGTGGAAATGCTTTATTATCCATGTCAGCAACATCGTGTGTGTGCCTCCACTGTCAGATGCTGTGTTTGATGCTACCGTACAGCTTATGTCGCGATTGTCTCAAATACCAGATGCTTTCTGTTTCATGTGATAAGTATGACATGTTTGTTTGTGTGCCTCCTTTGCCAGATGATCTCTGTTTCATGTAGCAGGTTTGATAGCCTACTACACCAGATGTGTTTTGTTTCATTTCTTGAGTGTGACATTGTGTGTGTGTGTGCCTCCAGTACCATATGCTCTCTGTTTCATACGTTGACAGTGTGATAGGCCAAGTGTACCACCTCTGACAGATGCTCTCAGACACACTGTGCTCGATGGCTTCTTCAAAGTCCTCAGTAAACTGGCCACATTCAACACAGGTGAGTGCGGAGGTCAGGGGAACGATCACGGGAATGGTTAGGGGAACGATCACGGGAACGGTTAGGGGAGCGATCACGGGAACGGTTAGGGGACCAATCACGGGAACGGTTAGTGGAACGATCACGGGAACGGTTAGGGGAATGACCGGAAATCAGCCTTGTTTTTATTTGCCTTTATGCACATGTAGTCTCTGTAGCTACTAAATTTTCATTCTGTGGGTGGGTATATATATATATATATATATGTGTGTGTGTGTGTGATATTAATAATGAAGTACCCTTGTGTACTTTATAAACAATGACAATGGCTTTATTCCTAAGTGGATGATCACGGTTAGGGGATATCTATGTGATGCCTAATTACACCTAACTAGGCCTGGCCTCAGTTCAGTTGTTTAGCTCAGCTCGTTTGATAATAAATTTTGTTCAGGTAAAAATTAAACAAAAGTGGTCTGGCTCTATTGGCTGGCTCTATTGATTGGCTCTACTGACTGACATATGGCTGTTCACACTATCACAAGTTACCCAGTCTACCAATCACAGTAAATTATTTCAATGATATTGACAAAAGTATACGCTCTTATTAAGCTGACTGCACATTTTGACAAAAGTACACGCTCTTATTAAGCTGACTGCACATTTTGACAAAAGTACACGCTATTATTAAGCTGACTGCACATTTTGACAAAAGTACATGCTCTTGTTAAGCTGACTGCACATGTTGACAAAAGTACATGCTCTTGTTAAGCTGGCTGCACATTTTTACAAGAGTACACACTCTTGTTAAGATGACTGCACATTTTGACAAAAGGACACGCTCATATTAAGCTCATTGCACATTTTGACAAAAGTATACATTCTTATTAAGCTGACTGCACATTTTGACAAAAGTACACGCTCTTATTAAGCTGACTGCACATGTTGACAAAAGTACATGCTCTTGTTAAGCTGGCTGCACATTTTTACAAGAGTACACACTCTTGTTAAGATGACTGCACATTTTGACAAAAGGACACGCTCATATTAAGCTCATTGCACATTTTGACAAAAGTATACATTCTTATTAAGCTGACTGCACATTTTGACAAAAGTACACGCTCTTATTAAGCTGACTGCACATTTTGTAGCCCAGATTTGAAATTTGAACATCAACAAACCTGATTCGCAGTCAGTTGAAGGGGGGTTTCAAACAAGATTGTGTTCAAGAAATATCTGTTGTGTTTGTTGGGTAGTGCATTTATCTATGCATATGGATGTTGATGACTGCTTCAGATAAAGGCATTGCCAAGGACCACACTTGTTACATTGAAGTGCTGCACGGTCTCGTCAAATACGCACAGGTGATTATGGATTAAATTTATCTTACACTGCTGTTGTATATATTTGGCTGACGCTCTTGTTTCGACAACCATTGTGTGACACGTTCAGTTCAAGAACGTTTATTTAAACAAATCAGTTTGTAATGCAATACATGTTATATTGTATACAGTTTGTTCATTTATGTTTGATATGATTTCTCTATGAATTATATTGTAATATCATTTGAACAAATAAATATTTTCTGATTCTGGTAAAAACTAACATAAGTAAGTGAATGGATGGGAAATAATTTTTTGGTGCAACAAATTTATACTGGATATGCAGCCATTTAGCAATGGTGTCATATGGAATCACCGATGATTTCTTTCAGACCCTACTGGACAACCCACAGGTGGCAGCACCAGTTAAGGACTTCAACGAGGAGGTGAGGCGGGGGTCAAGATCTAGTAACATGGTCACCATCCAAGGGTCACTGTTATGTTCAACTATGCTATTCTTTGAAATAACCTTTTCCGAACTGAAATTTGACTCACATTTGGTGTTTCTGTGTCCAATTTTTCTATTCTAATGTCATATCCCAAAGTTGTATGTCAAAAACAGTTCATTATATACGTAAAATGATCTCATATTATTATTACATTTGTATATCTAGTGACCACCTCCCAAATATCAACCTTTATGGGGAGTTAACTGACGACAAACGCCCGGTTGGCAGACCTCAATTGAGGCACAAGGACGTAATCAAAAGAGAAGCAGCTAAGACAAACATTGTTTGACGAGACAGAAGCTGGCTACTACTACATTTGCTACTAAACAAAACTACTTAGATAATGTATACGTTGCTTCAACTGTTGGTTGTACATTTCAGACTCGAGAACAGTGGTACAAAGTTGTACAGGTGCTGTCCAAGATTAAGGCCAAGGTCAGTTATTCCATGCTACTGATGTCTTTAGCTGTGCAGATGTCGATCAGTACTCAGATTAATTGATAAATAAATCAGGCATGTATAACTTGCCATGTATCTGGGTAACAATCCTGCTCAAAGGTGCTAATGAGGTAAAATATGTAAGATAAGTCAAGATAAATTTAAATAAATTAAGATCAATTAAAACCAATTGAATTAAGTTAAAATAAATTACAATGAGTTGAGAGTGTTGCTACTAAAGTAATGCTCCAAAGGCTGCACGAAACAGATGTGTCTTTAACACTGCCTTGAACGCAGCAACGGTTTTTAGCATGTCCCACTGCAGTCGACAGGTCGTTCAACAATGTCGGCCCAGCCACTGCGAAGGAGCAACCGTTGCCAAATATTCTGGAAATACATTCATTTCAGGCCAATCCAGGGCTGTAATACAGCTACGCTGATATTGCATTTCAGTAAAGTTATACATTTGGGTAACACATTGTTAATATATCAGATCTATATTATAAAGTAGTTTGTGACTCTGTCTGTTTGTATGTCTGTCTGTCTGTTCCCACATATCTCCGTCAGTTTTCCATGTATGGGGCTGACTGGGGGACCACGATGATGGCTCCTACAGTAAAAAAAATAAAAATTTGTTAGGGGTGTGTGGGGATATTACCTGGGAACTTATATGGACATTTGTTATAGATTACGGAACTCAGAACAATAGGAGTTTGTAGTTCCACACAATTGTTAGCAACGCTGTATATGTTTTTATGATTGTTCTGAGTTATGTGATCTATGTCAGATGTCCACATAAGTTCTGAGTTATGTGATCTATGTCAGATGTCCACATAAGTTCTGAGTTATGTGATCTATGTCAGATGTCCACATAAGTTCTGAGTTATGTGATCTATGTCAGATGTCCACATAAGTTCTTTCGTTCAGTACAAACGCTTTGTGAAACCGGCAGTGCAAGGATTCATATATTATTATTTTTAATATCTCTTGCAGTGGCTGCTTTTTTTGCCGTGCAACACCAGGTAACTCAGCTAGGATGTCATAAACAGCTTGAATTGTTTCAGAAGCAAATATTTGTGACATCTCCATTTGGTAAGGTGTTCCTGATGAAACGTTATCTATGTCAGTTGCTGTTCCTAGTGACACGTATGTCCTTGCGTTGACAGCAAGATAAAGAGAAGCGGATGAACGAAGGACGCGCCTTCCAGTTACTTTATCTCCATCTCGGTCTACAGCTGTTTACACACCAGAGGGAGACACTTGATGTGTTGAAGGTGAAGTCTTGTTTTCATTTGAACCATTTCCACTTTCTTTTCAAAATCGATTCCAAATTCAAGTTTTTAGTTGAAAGTGATGGTCACATTTTTTTATTTATGAACTTATGATATTGTGATCATTGTTTTATTTATGAACTTATGATATTGTGATCATTGTTTTATTTTCTGAAATTGCTATGACTAAAAACATGTTTAATGTTAAATTAACTAAATTCCTTACTTACTTCCTTACTTAATTTTATGTCTGATTAAAAAAATTAACTTCCAAAATCGATATTGAGTGTAGATTTGATTCCAGAGTCAGTGCCAAGTCAGATCTGTTTTATGGCTGTTGAAAATGTTGTTGAAGATACAGAAGTCTCATCCTTTTATCATGAAGTCATGTGTTTTAATTAACCATAATTTTAAAATATAATTTGACCGCTATCTGTGTATGAGTATTGACCTTGCTGGTCAATACATTCACGAACAGCTGTCGACAAGTTCCAATACCGGTTGACAACGTTGGTCAGGGATGAGGCGTTCACAGGTTCATGTGATGGACATATCATTAAAACCCGTAAAACTACATTCCCATCTGCATATATTGTAAACATATTACTTGCCCAAAAACATTCAAATTAAACAGATAACTGTCAACGAATATTTTTAAAACCTGGTTCATTATGACACATCTGGGCAGTGAAGATGTTAAAATAGATATAGTTTATGCTATATAATATTATTTTATGATAAAAAACGGTGAGGCTTAGATATAGTTTATGTATATAATATTATTTTATGATAAAAACAGTGAAGCAACCGGTATAACTTTGTGAGCAGGCTGAGTAGGTAAAATTGGTAAGGGACGTAACATTCTGTTTCCCATCCAGGATCTTCATGGGTGCTACGAACGAGCTTTTCGCAAGAGACGAATGTCAATCAAGAAGCTAGACTTGAGTATGTCACATGTTTTAGGGAGCCATTCAAAACTGTTTTTGTCAAAATTGTTGATGTCCCCAGTAATATATATATATATATATATATATATATATATATATATATATATATATATATATATATATATATATATACATATATATACATATACAAAAAAATGCATTCAATATTTGCAACAACCCACAGGGAAAGCCAAATGTGCTAAAATATAATGTTACCTGGTTTAAAAATTAACAGAAATGTTCAAATGGACAAGTCTATGTGTCCACCACCAGTATAAGTGATGAGATTTTCAACTTTTAAATATATATAACTAATGTAAGAAAAATTAAGTTCTGTTGGTTGGGTCATTGTGGACAATTTGCGGAGACATGATATTGTCAGACAATTGTTCAAATGTTAATTTTTTACAAATTTTTTTGTTATTGTCATGCACATCCGCCAAGCATTCCCATCATGCACCATTCCAGCTTTACCTAATTTACCTCTTGACAGCATAATGTTAAGAAATACTGAAATGTTTTATATCAACCTGAAGATGAACAACATTACGATGCTCCTACTGTTTTTGCCAGCGGAACCTGAATGGGTTGAGGTGATCACCGAACTGCTCCTGAGCATGCTGTCCGAGCAGAGCCACCTAGTGAGAGTTGTTGTCAACACCGTGTTCCGAATGCTGTGTCCACACATGACAACGGCCGCTCTGCAGTTGATACTTGACGTGAGTACCAGTGGCCAGGCTTGTGAGGACCAGGCGGTGATCTGGCCAGTCGGGTAAAATTGGCAACTTCTTCCAATATGGCAACTGATAATTTGGTACAAGAAACAACAAGTTGATTTCATTTAAAGGTACATTCTGATATAGCGCGGTATCCAGTCCTTGGGACTGTTCAAAGTGCTTTACACTTCACCCTCTGGCAGAACTTTTCATTCCAACGCCATCTCAACTTCTCTGGGAAGCGTTCAGCCATGCTGCAATGACTGCATGAAGACTGTTCGTTCACATATCCACCGCCATCTATTGCCAGGTACTCATTAATACAGCTGATTGAACTGGAGCAATGTAGAGTACATAGAATTTTCCAAGCTTCGGAACGGCAGCAAGAGTATTCGAACCCGGGTTCTCTCGATTGAGTCCGATTTCTATCCCCCATTGTCACCGCCCCATGGAAATTTACAATGAAAAAACAACATCATTACAAATTTTTATGCATATTCATTTTACAAAGATAATGTGATTTTGTTGTTTTGTTTTGTATGAAAATTACAAACTTTATATTTATGCCAGCTGTTTTTTGGCCATAGTTAATAATATGGTTTTTTGTCATTGTCCCAACAATTGCCAGCTTTTATCATGTTTCTTGCATTGTATTTTATGAATCTTGATAGATAAGTTAGGATTTTATTATTACCTTAAATAAATAATTGTTATACATTGTTGAGATGATCCCCAACATATACTAGAACTAATGATATAGCTGTCCGTACCCCACAGGTGTTCACCACAGACACCGAGGATGATGGACCACTAGACTTTGAGGACGAAGAAGACGAAGGTTTGTTCTTCTTGGTCTGTCTGTAGTTGCGCTGAGATGTCACTATGCATGTGTATCACTGTATGTAAATGATATGAAGACCAGAAAGGTACAATGATCGGAGTTACACATTTTCAGTTTTGAGCTAGAGCAATTTTAAAGATAGGTGTGATTGGACTCATCATTTTACTAATTTTTCGTCCATCGTCCTGTACTTCAAGTGCATCAATTGAGCTAAATGAATACAAGGTGCAGTCTTCATGTGCTATTTCAAATAAAATATATGTGGTGAGGGAACATGACTGATTGTTTTTCCACCAGGACCCTGATTGTTCTTCCATTGAGCACCATATCTGTTACTACGGCTTCAACTGTGATCCTGTTCATTGGACAGTTTTTTGTAACCACTGGTGCACAGAGATCATGGAGGCAATTTAATTGAGTGGAAACTTGTTAATTTATTGGTTTAGAAAGGCACGAAATATTGTAGTTGGGTTGAAAATGATAAAGCAATCTAGGACATACTTTAACGGAAGCAGTTATTTGAATGACAACAAAGTTGATTTATTGCTCTTAGAATGTTAAAGGTCTGATAGTTTTAATCGTAAAATTATGTTTTCTAGTATAAATTATTTCTGTTGTAATATTTTTACCTGCCAATTTAATGAGTCACACTTTATTTTTTACATAATTTGACCATTACCTGTTTATTAATACTGACCTCGCCATTCAGCACACAATATAAACATGACCTTGCCATTCAGCACACAACGTAAACATGACCTTGCCATTCAGCAGGCACCGTAAACATGACCTTGCCATTCACCACGCAATATAAACAGGACCTTGCCATTCAGCATGCAATGTAAACAGGACTTGCCATTTGGCACACAATGTAAACATGACCTTGTCATTAAGCACGTAATGTAAACATGACCTTGCCATTCGGCATGCAATGTAAATATGACTTTGCCATTCAGCACGCAATATAAACAGGATATCTTGGGCAAAACACTGAAATTAAGCAAATATTGGTAAAGTTACATAAAAAATGTTTGTTAAAACATGTTTGGTTGGTCAAAATGTTAAAATAGATATTGTTTATACTATATCAGACCTGGAGTAGTATTACAGGTATTCATGTAATAGTAATAAATGGAACAGAACACGATGTAATAGTAATAGAAAGCAGTGTAATAGTAATTGAGCTATTTCTTGTCTTTTTACAACTGAATATTTAAATCACATATCAAAATTCAATTTCATTAGGTTGTTCTGCATATAATATAATATCAACCTGTGTGTTGAGTAATTCTTCATGTAAGTCACATACCAGACATCAGCTTGGGATTAATGCTGACTTCTTCCAAGTTAGCTCCAACAGCCCATCAAGGCAGAGAGATCAGTGGTCCTTTGCAGCCAGTTCCCCAGCCATCTATCCTTTTTCACACAAGCCTTACATGCTTCATTGATGATCACTTGTTGGATAAGGGTTCCAGCACTAAGTTGATTGTCTATAACATCTGTATCAATTATTTCAGCTCCATGCATGGCCTTGCTGAGTAATGTTTGAACAAAATCCAGCAGCTTATGTCAACTTTTGGTCTGTGTGAACATGAGCACCTGTGAACAGCTTTAATTTGGAGTTTTCAGCACATGTCAGATTGAACAGTGTATGAAAGAAAGCAACAAAACGGACAAATCAGATAATTGCTTGAATAAGGAGTTATTGTTGCAAACTCAGGGTTGTTTGATTTAAATCATTGATTTAAATCTTGATTTAAATCACTCCAAAAAAATTCGTTGATTCATGGTTTTTTTTTTAATTGCTGATTTCTATGAATTTAACATAAATAATTGTTTACAGGCATCAAGATCAACAAAGTTTTGTATGTTTTTTTAATACAAAAGCACAATGTGCGCACACCTGTGTAGTTGTATTGTCACCAGATAGCCTGATAATCAAATATTTTATGACATTGTGTATGTTTGAGCTATTCCCTTTCTGAATGTAGATACTTCCTCTTGTCTTCCAGAGGAAGTATCTTTTCAAGTCAGAAACCCTGAGTTAAAGTCCACTTAGAGCTTGTGCTAGTTGTTACCAATTCAGTATGTTGACTCAAGTGAGACAGTCTTGGTGACAATTGTTTAATACTGTACCAGTTTGCAGTCTGATTAGAGACCCATAGAGTACACAGAGCCCTGGACAGGTGCTAATCTACCCTCTCAGCAAACAATAATTAGCCCTGCTACAGCCACACAGCATGCTTTCCTTTCCAAGACAGATTATGCAACTACAGGGGTTGACATTGGACATTGCCTAATGTCTTTATATAAGCAAAAATCATGTACCCTCTGTTAAGACAAGTACCCAAATTGATTTGAATAGAACATGTTTGAAAGAGTTTATAAATGTAAGCATCTATATAAATGTCTATATTCCAGATAAAAAAAAAACTAAAACAAATAAAAATCTGATTTAGATAACAAATCCGATTAATTTTTTTTTAATCATGATTTTTTTCAACCGTGTGCAAACTACTCTACTACTGAACTGAATAAACACTTTGTATACCTACAGTATAATAAAAAAATATTTATGATGGAACAATTTAATAGTAATAGCTTAAAATGTAATAGTAATATAATACATTGCCTTCAGCTTGTAATAGTAATACAAAGAAAACTAAGTACTAGTAATGTATTACATTGTAATGTAATAGACCCCAGGCCTAACATGATTTGATGATAAAAAAGAATGGTAAAAATTTGAACCGAACATTTTGTGTGGAACGTATTTGGGTTGTCAAAATGTTAAAATAGATATAGCTTATACTATATAACATAATTTTATGATAAAAACAGTCAGATTATGTAGCTTTAAAAGGGCGTCCATTTGTAAACTGCTCAGAGAGAACAACATAAGGGGTTGTGTGTTTGATGCATAATAATTGTTTGTTTACAAAGAATTAAAGCATGCATCTTCATATCGAGTTGAAAGAATGCATGAGTGTCTAGAGAATTGTTTCCCACCTTGCAGGCAGCGACTCCCAGGAAGGGGAAGGGGAAGCGGAAGGGAAGAGGAAAGTCAGGAAGGAAGAGGAAGATGAATCGAGCGACTCTGACAGTGACAGTCTGGAAGAGGTGGAGGAAGAAGTCGACGAGGAGTTGAGGTCAAAGGTCAAAGCTGCTCTCGGAAAGGGTGCCGTGTGTAACCATGAGGTGAGTGATGGGATGGTTTTATTGTAGCTTTACCCTGGTTCACACAGGTCGGGAAAAAACATTTTCTCAAGTTCAGGGAAACGTCAGAACAATATTTTCTTTAATTCAGGGAAAAGTCGGGGAGAAATATTTTCTCAAGTTCAGGGGAAACGTCGGGGAATTTCAATTATTTAAGTGGCAAGTCACAAAATGTTGCCTTGCATGGAAAAGTTTGGGAATTTGATGTTTTGTCAAATATGAAGTACATTCTCTTGGCTATGGCAATCTTGTGGAAATAATTCTTATGCCTTCTGTTTTATAGTTTTTAAACTTAATTTTAATAAAAAATGATTTGTCTCACAACTGACTTGAAGATGTTTCTTGCAGGAAGAAGAAGACGACGACTTGAGCGACAGTGAAATGGCGAAGTACGATGACGCTCTGGCAGCCATCTTCAAAAAGAAGGGACAGGGAAAGAAAGAGCAGAAGGAGCGGGAGGTGCAACTGAAGCACTTCAAAATGAGGTTCGTTGCTATGACAACAACACAAAAATGGAGGTCACTGATGGAACAAAATTTTTTAAGTCAATTACAACTGTCTGTCTTCGTTTTAATCTTTGTTTTATGATATTCTAAGGCAGCAGTTCCCGACCTTTTTCTCCACACATACCCCATGTGTCCACGTGCCAGTGGATCTCTGTGTGGAAGAGCAGATCAAGCCTCTTGGTCCACACAAGAGACAGAAGAGCCTGGTATTGAGGATGTTGGACTTGATGGTGTTTACTGGTTAGGCACTAACTGTTACAACAAGGCGAACTCATCGTAAATTACGAATAATTTAGATGGGAAGTATCTCAACTGGGATGACTGTAGGTCTTTCAAGAATAGCAATTGGTGGACTTGGATCATGACGTTTTCTAATAGCATTGAATGTTTGCTTGACAGGAATATGTTTTGTGTGAATTTGATAGTATTACAGAAGCACATTTTTTCCTTCGTGGACCACACAAAGTGACAAAATGTTTGCATCATTACACGTAACCTTAGCTTCAGCCAACCCTCTGCGTACCCCCTGGAAAACATACCCCCGGGGTATGCATACCCCAGGTTGAGAATCTCTGTTCTAACGGATTTAAGTTTTCTATTCATTTAATTTTTTTTTTATTTTATGTTTAAATTTATTCATTGAGTTCTGAATTTTTTACATGTCGTGATTATGGTTAATTAAGTTGTTCTTACCTGGTCGTTCTTTCGTAGTTCTTCTTTTGACATTTTCCAGTTCAGTTATGGTTTTTCATATTATTCCCTTGAAATTTATTGACCGTGTGGTGGTAGCGTATTGGCGTAGCACTGATTAGAACATCAGACTTTCAGTTGAGAGAATCCGGGTTTGAGTCATCATGCTGCTGATCTTTTGAAACTTTGACGTTCATCCCACGTTGCTCCATTTCACTCGGCTGTATAAATGGGTACCTGACAGTGGTGGACATGTGAATGAATACTCTTTGCACAGTAATTGCAGCATTGCTGAATGCTTCCCAGAGAAATTGAGTCGAGAATTAACAGGTCTGCCAGGGGGTGAAGTATTAAGTGCTTTGAACGGTCCCAAGGACACCATGCTGGATATGTACCTTATTTACCAGGTGTGTTTTGTTTCTTTCAGATGTCTCGACTTGTTGATAATCTCTGTTCTAACGGATTTAAGTTTTCTATTCATTTAATTTTTTTTTTATTTTATGTTTAAATTTATTCATTGAGTTCTGAATTTTTAACATGTCGTGATTATGGTTAATTAAGTTGTTCTTACCTGGTCGTTCTTTCGTAGTTCTTCTTTTGACATTTTCCAGTTCAGTTATGGTTTTTCATATTATTCCCTTGAAATTTATTGACCGTGTGGTGGTAGCGTATTGGCGTAGCACTGATTAGAACATCAGACTTTCAGTTGAGAGAATCCGGGTTTGAATCATCATGCTGCTGATCTTTTGAAACTTTGACGTTCATCCCACGTTGCTCCATTTCACTCGGCTGTATAAATGGGTACCTGACAGTGGTGGACATGTGAATGAATACTCTTTGCACAGTAATTGCAGCATTGCTGAATGCTTCCCAGAGAAATTGAGTCGAGAATTAACAGGTCTGCCAGGGGGTGAAGTATTAAGTGCTTTGAACGGTGCCAAGGACACTGTGCTGGATATGTACCTTATTTAACAGGTCTGCCAGGGGGTGAAGTATTAAGTGCTTTGAACGGTGCCAAGGACACTGTGCTGGATATGTACCTTATTTACCAGGTCTGCCAGGGGGTAAAGTATTAAGTGCTTTGAACGGTGCCAAGGACACCGTGCTGGATATGTACCTTATTTACCAGGTGTGTTTTCTTTCAGATGTCTCGACTTGTTGATAACCCTCGTCCAGAGTCATCCGCAGCCCAGTTTGCTTCTGGTAAGTCCTGTCATGTTTTAGCAGCATAAAACCAATTGTTCTTGTCCCACGAGTAATCATCGCTGTTACAAAATATGTGTTTCTGAATATCTAGTGAAAATATGTTATCTAAATATGTCATTATAATATTAACTATTAAAAAAAAAATTTTAGATCAACATTAATTTGTTTAGGCCAATCCTTGAAATAACCACTGTTGTTTATGTTGCGCCAACAACAACAATCCTTGAAATGTTGTTTATGTTGCGCCAACAACAACAATCCTTGAAATGTTGTTTATGTTGCGCCAACAACAACAATCCTTGAAATGTTGTTTATGTTGCGCCAACAACAACAATCCTTGAAATGTTGTTTATGTTGCGCCAACAACAACAATCCTTGAAATGTTGTTTATGTTGAGCCAACAACAACAATCCTTGAAATGTTGTTTGTGTTGCGCCAACAACAACAATCCTTGAAATGTTGTTTGTGTTGCGCCAACAACAACAATCCTTGAAATGTTGTTTGTGTTGCGCCAACAACAACAATCCTTGAAATGTTGTTTGTGTTGCGCCAACAACAACAATCCTTGAAATGTTGTTTGTGTTGCGCCAACAACAACAATCCTTGAAATGTTGTTTGTGTTGCGCCAACAACAACAATCCTTGAAATGTTGTTTATGTTGCGCCAACAACAACAATCCTTGAAATGTTGTTTTTGTTGCGCCAACAACAACAATCCTTGAAATGTTGTTTATGTTGCACCAACAACAACAATCCTTGAAATGTTGTTTATGTTGCACCAACAACAACAATCCTTGAAATGTTGTTTATGTTGCGCCAACAACAACAATCCTTGAAATGTTGCGCCAACAACAACAATCCTTGTAATGTTGTTTATGTTGCGCCAACAACAACAATCCTTGAAATGTTGTTTATGTTGCGCCAACAACAACAATCCTTGAAATGTTGTTTATGTTGCGCCAACAACAACAATCCTTGAAATGTTGTTTATGTTGCGCCAACAACAACAATCCTTGGAATGTTGTTTATGTTGCGCCAACAACAACAATCCTTGGAATGTTGTTTATGTTGCGCCAACAACAACAATCCTTGAAATGTTGTTTGTGTTGCGCCAACGACAACAATCCTTGAAATGTTGTTTATGTTGCGCCAACAACAACAATCCTTGAAATGTTGTTTATGTTGCGCCAACGACAACAATCCTTGAAATGTTGTTTATGTTGCGCCAACAACAACAATCCTTGAAATGTTGTTTATGTTGCGCCAACAACAACAATCCTTGAAATGTTGTTTATGTTGCGCCAACAACAACAATCCTTGAAATGTTGTTTATGTTGTGCCAATATGTGCCTTGTTTCTGATTATTAATCATCGTCAGCCATGAAAATGACATAAACTGCAAGCAACACATGGAGTATATTTTTAATGTTTGTTGTTGCTGTTTAAGTGAAATCATAATACAATTCTGATTATGGTAGACTTTATAATAACAAAGTTTTAATTCACCCATGGACGCTGACTTTGGTCTAGCTGTGGGAATATTTGCACGCAGTGCACCACTGATTTTTTTGCAGCACCTACTGCGCCCCCTGTTGGAGCTGGCAGAAAATGCGCTCAAGGACAAGACAATGAAAGATCTTGGAAACAAGACAATCAATGTCCTGCATCACTTATGTCATCCAAGGAAGGTAGGTGATACCCGGTGAATTAATACATGTTATTTAGTTTGTATTCGTTTGTACAGCTGGGGTGTAGCTCAGAGGTTAGAGCGCTGGACTCTCAGTCCAGAGGCCGATGATTCGAGTCTACCTGCTGCTGTTTCAAAACTTGGCTATTTCCGTCGCTCTACATTGTGTTTTTTGGATGAGACACTAGAAGCCATTGGTCCCTTCCACATGGGGCCTCTGTCAGGGGAAGTACAACTTTCCACCACACAGGGAAATGGAAAGAAACTGTTGTTGACTCACAGAGCCAATGTTCTTGACTTGTAGACCAATGTGGGCGCTGCATTAGCACTTTTTTGACCACAAAAAAAAACGAATATTTAATAATAATAATATATAAAATACTTTTATTGCGCTAAAATCCTTCTTGAAAGCCACAACTTGCCATTGCAATTTTCAGGCAATAATGGCGGTGAAAAATACATTGTTAACGGTTTACTTCTTCCTAGTTTTGATGATCGGCTGATGAACACCGTGCCATACATAGGACTCGATCAATTTATAAAGCCAATAATGACATTATTTGGTCTGTAAAGTGAATTTTTCTATGGAAAATTAGGCACTCAAGTGAATTCAAAATGTAGCTAACCTGGCAGCAAAGTAAGTGGCCTCGAACAAGCATATATTTTGACCACTGAACCCAGTGTATTGATCACTGTTTCCTAATACTTGTTGCTATGTCCTGTTGTGTCTTGATATGTCCTGACTCACACTGACTCAGCGACTCTGTTTCAGCTTCCACCGGACACAAACATTGATAAGTGTGAGTTGCCAGAAATGTTCAAGGAACTTCTTTACTTCTCGGCTAAAGGTGAGAAAGCTGCAAATGTTCCCCAAAATTTAGTTTTATGTAAAAAAAAAATATTTGAAGCTACTAAGATTATTGTGGTTTGGTTTAGTATTGGATATGGGAGCGATTTAGTGTTTTGTGCCATTTTTTTAATAGTCGGACTGAGTTTGACATTTTTACAAATTGGTAAAAAAAAAAATTTTTTTCTTTTGAAAAATTAAAAGGCTTGTAGCCTCTGACCAAGGCAGCCTCTGTGAACAGAGTGTTTGTAATGCTATGAGAGTATTATGAAAATACTTGATGATGTCCTGAAACTATCTATGTGTATGTTGTAGTGTCAAGTTTTCCTCTCATCAATGAAGTGGCCAGTGCTTGTCTGTTTCTGGTAAGTCTGCATCAACATTAACTCATTGAACAGCTGGAGATGAGGAGTTGTATTAAACAAATTCCTGGCATGTCTCGCAACAGTATCTACATCACATGTATAGGTCACCGTATTAGAAACACACATGGGGAAATTATAACTCTTCAAAATAAACACAACTTGTGTAATTATCAATATTGAAAACTTTTCTACAGATTTTTTTTGCTCAGACTTTGCCAATAATCCCGGGATTTGAACAGCGTTTGTTTGCGACATCCTGGAGCCGAATGGGTTAAACCCGACTCTCTAGCTGCCAACCCAGCCAGTTTTTTCTTCGAAGAATTCCAGTTTTGAAAGGCAACTTTTCTGTAATTCTCATATGACATTCCTGAATTGCATCTTTGGAATCAATTGTGACAATCCAAAATAACTAAACTCAACCTGGACAAGCGTGCTCTCTCTGCTACTACATCCAAAGTCTAGAATGAACTCCCCTCACCCCAGACCCTGTCAGTTTAAGATCATCTGAAACTGCGCAAAACTCAAGACGAATTTTTTACGGAATTGCATTTCCACCCTAAATCTTCTGCTGTGATGATGACTTTTGCGCGTCTCTGTTCGTGGTAGCATATTTATTGATTCTGGTTTGTTTCACCTCTAAGTTTGGGTTTTAGGCACTGCAGAAGTCTTATTATTATTGTTTATATTATGTTATGCAGGTGTTTCACCGAGACCAATTCCGTCTTAATGTCACATACGGCTGTGCCTAGACTCAGACACATTCCCCCAGCATGCAGTGTTTTAAATGCCAACATTTGTCACGGTTTTATTTGCCAATATATTTAATGCAGCCACCTTTGGCACAGGCTATATACATTTTTAGACAAAATAAAAATATCTCCATTTTCTATCTTTGTTATTTTGGTAACTAACAGCCTTGTATGCTTGAGACGTATAATTTGACCTACGTCTCTACCTCCCACAGGTGAGAGTGATGCTGGGCCTGGAGAGTAACGCTGGGCCATCCCCCATGCGCACCAGGGCAATGAAGGTCAAGAAAGACCAGTCGAAGCCAAAACAAGACAAGGTCAGTGACCTCTGAGTACACCATGATGACCATGGGCCAGTTTCATGAAGTGTTGGCATCGTATGAACCTTTGTACGAGGTTCTCAGTAAAAAAAAATTTTAGTTTCTTACAGTTGTTCGGAATGCTCCTGTTTCTCAGTTACATAATCTTCGTCAAACGTTCACATTGGTTCCTTTGTATGGTACGAACACTTCATGAAACTGGCCCCAGGGTATTAGACGTACAAAGTCAGACAGTTTTAATCGTAAAAAAATAAAGTCATGTTATATAGTATAAACTATATCCATTCTAACATTTTTACCGCCCAAATGCATTTTACCGAATCACAATAAATAAATAAATATATTTTAATCAGTATCTGTTTATGAATATCAACCTTGGTATTCACTACATTCAGTCAGGCATTCATGGTATCACACCTGTAAAATTACGTCCCCTGTGCAAGCAATGTAAACATGATTCCTAAAAAAGTTCATCAAATTGGGAATTGAATGATTGTATAATTTTACAAAAAGACTATAAAATATTGTTTTGTTTGTGCCATAAACATTGAGGTTATGTAGCATATATGGAAAATACAGGAAAATAATGAAATGAATTATAGACCTTTGATGATGTGATGTGAGTTGATATAGATAACTGTTGGCTTAAGCACCGGGTCCTTTCATGTTCAGTCCGGTAATGTTTACTTTTGCAGGACATTGACAATCTCACGCGAATCCACATGGTTCTGAAGGATGCCATTCAAGAGTACTGCGAGAAAAGGTACGGGTGACTTTAGAGAGTTCATTGATACTAAAGTCTCAGAATTTGTCTTATTTGTGTTGCTAGTTTAGTTTAGGAAATATTCTTGATTAATGAAAGATAATACAACACGATACTAAGTCTGTATAAATAAGGAAATATTTATTTAATGTACGAGAGAATGTTGCAAAATGACATGTACATGCACAGGTTACATTAATCACAACATTAATGACATGTACACGCACAGGTCACATTGATCACAGCATTAATGACATGTACACGCACAGGTTACATTGATCACAGCATTAATGATATATGTACACGCACAGGTTACATTGATCACAGCATTAATGACATATGTACACGCACATGTTACATTGATCACAACATTAATGACATATGTACACGCACAGGTCACATTGATCACAGCATTAATGACATGTACATGCACAGGTCACATTGATCACAGCATTAATGACATATGTACACGCACAGGTCACATCGATCACAGCATTAATGACATATGTACACGCACAGGTCAC
Organism: Lamellibrachia satsuma; assembly: GCA_033239005.1. Lineage (NCBI taxonomy): Eukaryota > Metazoa > Annelida > Polychaeta > Sabellida > Siboglinidae > Lamellibrachia > Lamellibrachia satsuma. The sequence continues at coordinate 6,350,037 of BSQZ01000016.1, read as the reverse complement.
ATTGATCACAGCATTAATGACATATGTACACGCACAGGTCACATCGATCACAGCATTAATGATATATGTACACGCACAGGTTACATTGATCACAGCATTAATGACATATGTACACGCACAGGTTACATTGATCACAGCATTAATGACATATGTACACGCACAGGTCACATTGATCACAGCATTAATGACATATGTACACGCACAGGTTACATTGATCACAGCATTAATGATATATGTACACGCACAGGTTACATTGATCACAGCATTAATGACATGTATACGCACAGGTTACATTGATCACAGCATTAATGACATATGTACATGCACAGGTTACATTGATCACAGCATTAATGACATATGTACACACACAGGTTACATTGATCACAACATTAATGACACATGTACACGCACAGGTTACATTGATCACAGCATTAATGACATATCTACACACACAGGTTACATTGATCACAACATTAATGACATATGTACACGCACAGGTCACATTGATCACAGCATTAATGACATATGTACACGCACAGGTCACATTGATCACAACATTAATGACATATGTACACGCACAGGTTACATTGATCACAACATTAATGGCAGCTTCAATAAATGCAAACTGTGGATATTGAAATGCTTCAAACTTGTCATCTAAAACTCATTGACCTTGCTATCTTGTTGCTGTCCTTGACATGTGGGACGCGGTGGTGCGGTGGTTAGAACATTGGACCCTCAATTGGGTTCGAATCCACTTGCTATCACTTTGAAAGCTGGGCATTTTTTTCAATTTCAACTCCACATTGCCTTAGTTCACTCCACATTGCCTTAGTTCACTCCACATTGCCTTAGTTCACTCCTCATTGCCTTAGTTCACTCCACATTGCCTTAGTTCACTCCACATTGCCTTAGTTCACTCCACATTGCCTTAGTTCACTCCACATTGCCTTAGTTCACTCCACATTGCCTTAGTTCACTCCACATTGCCTTAGTTCACTCCACATTGCCTTAGTTCATTCCTCATTGCCTTAGCTCACTCCACATTGCCTTAGCTCACTCCACATTGCCTTAGTTCACTCGGCTGTATAAATGTGTACCTGACAGTGGTGGATATGTGAACGAATAATTTTTGTGCAGTTATTTCACCATGGCTGAAAGCTTCCCTGAGATGTCGAGTTGGTGTTGGAATGAACAAGTTTTGCAGGGCATGAAGTGTAAAGTGTGTTGATCAATCCCGCAGACTGGATACTGTGTTATATAAGAACATACTTTTTATTCAGATGGTCAACTCAGTTGTCTTGCCACTGTTGTCTTATTGATGTAAACTGTCTTCTGTTTTCAGAGACACTAACCTGGACCACAGACTGTTTCTTTGTGTCCTTGAGCGACAAGCTGTAAGTCTGTTTCATCTACTTAGTTGTCTGGTGTTTTATTTGATACAATACCATTTCATATCGGGTCAAAATAAACTTTCTTCTGGTAGTTGCTTTTATTTATTATATTGAATCAATACCACTGGTTGGTTAAAATAAAGGCTTCCCCCTCAGTTGATTGAGCCCGTGGTGGATCAGTTCTGTTCATGTTCATATTTGTATTGTGTGAATAGTTGAAGTAATTATGCACAGTTGTGGTTTCATAAAAGAGTATATACTTGTGTTAAAATCATCAAATGAATTTACTTTGATCGTTAGATCAGGTAGCAAAATGTAGATAGCCTATGTTATGGTATATAGAGCCGGACCACTTTGTCAATTGTTAGCCAAGTTTTCACCGGATCCAGACAAAAATAATTTAATCAGTGATGCAGTATATGCAAGTAGGTATTGTGTCGAGTATTGTCGGTGTCGGGTTAATGTTTTAATGTGCTGGTGACGATGCCATGAATTGTCTTGTGTTGTAGAAATATTACTACATGTACTGTATTGCTATGTCGAAGTGTGGGCTCTGGGAGCATTGCGTCCAGGCGGCTTTGTATGAGGCTCAGCCACATGCTTGGCATATGATACAGGGGCCACATTTCATGCTCTTAATCGGAATAGTATGCCATTAGGCATACTCTTAATAAACGTCATTCATTTGGCCTTTTCATATCTTTACATCTGGCTTGCATTATTGATTGCATAAATAATTTAATAAGTTGTCCGATGATTTCACCAAAACTAAAATTTTTTTTACAAACAACCTATCATGTCATAGTGGATACTAGATAGTTAAAAAAAAATTCAAAATGGGCTGAAATAAAAAAAATTGAGGAGGGACCTTTTAATTTGTCTAAATCTGAAGTGTTTTGTTCAGGCTCTGCTGTGGCCTGTCACCGACTCCCTGCTGGGATACGTCAGGAACACAGACATACGACTATTCTGTAGGGTAAGTACCGTTTTCAATCTATTAAGCGTACATTCCCTAATTAGTGTACACCCCTTTTTTAATCAGCAGGACCCATAATTATTGTAATTTGACTAGTGTGGAACAACTTAAAGTGTCGCCATCTTGTGTTAAACAGTTGGCACCGCTTTTCAGTTGTTCTACACTACTAGTGTTAAACAGTTACATAATTGTCTAGAGAAAAAAGTGTTGGTGTACGCTTATGAGAACAGATTCCTTGACATTTAATCTTGACCTTTTACCATGGCCCAAATCTTTTTCACTTACTGTATTTTTATTAGGTGGATGCGGTAAATATGTGTGTTGGTACACGGATGACTTGTGTCATGCTTTAGTTCGGGTTGGTGAAATCAAAGGAGAAACGGGAACTGAGATTAAACAACATTGGTTGTCTGAATTAGCTGGCTTCCTTGATCTTTTATCATCATTCCTCTGTATCATAGTTGTTTCTTTTGTATAGATTTCAGTTTGCTTGCAAATTTTTTACTCAAAGCATTTTGGCTTATTTTCCGGAACTACTTGCAAACCCTGGTTGTGCACTGATTGTACAATATTGTACAATATTGTATGATATTGATTTCTTGTCTTTTCATCAGACACAGGTGTGTGCCATGTTGGCTGTCATGATCAGCAAACAATCTGTGAGTACATCAGTCTTATTGGGTCAACATCATTGACCGTATCTATACTATAAAATAGTTTGTGGCTGTCTGTGTCTGTCTGCCTGTCTGACTGTTCCTCATATCTCTGTAAATTTTGCATGTATGGGACTGAAATTTGTAGGCATGCTCGGGGGCCCATGGGGATGGTTTGTACATAAAAAAAATTCCCCACAGGGTGGAGATTTTAAGAACAAATATGTGGACATGATGTAAATTACGTAACTCAGAACAATAGTAGTTTGTAAATACGTACAATTGTTCCGAGTTACGTGGTCTAAGTCAAACGTCAACATAAGTTTCTTCGTATGGTAGGAACACTTCATAAAACTGACAATGGTACATGGTTTTGTATCCATCATTGCCACTGGCATTGCCCTTCCAAAACTGGGTAGTGCAAGGAGTGACTGGGTAGTGCGAGGAGTGACTGGGTAGTGCGAGGAGTGACTGGGTAGTGCGAGGAGTGACTGGGTAGTGCGAGGAGTGATTGGGTAGTGCGAGGAGTGACTGGGTGGTGAGAGGAGTGACTGGGTAGTGCGAGGAGTGACTGGGTAGTGCGAGGAGTGACTGGGTAGTGCGAGGAGTGACTGGGTAGTGCGAGGAGTGACTGGGTAGTGCGAGGAGTGACTGGGTAGTGCGAGGAGTGACTGGGTAGTGCAAGGGGTGACTGGGTAGTGCGAGGAGTGACTGGGTCGTGCGAGGAGTGACTGGGTAGTGCGAGGAGTGACTGGGTAGTGCGAGGAGTGACTGGGTAGTGCAAGGGGTGACTGGGTAGTGCAAGGAGTGACTGGGTCGTGCAAGGGGTGACTGGGTAGTGCAAGGAGTGACTGGGTAGTGCAAGGAGTGACTGGGCAGCGCAAGGAGTCAAGCTCTTGCAGTGGCTCCCTTTTCTCCCGTTCAGTGCCTGGCAACTTGGATAATTTGTAGTAATTTGGTTGATAGTGCATGTGGATTTCACAGCAAAATACCTCAGTCAGTTTCAGAAGTTAGCGAGAAACATGTTGAAGCATTTGTGTAAAATTGAATTAAAAAATAACCTTTATTTGGTTAAAAAATAATTGTTAATGTTGTGGTGTAATATTAATTTTACTTATTTAAATTTAACGTGGAGTCAACAAAATTAAAGCTATTAAAACAACAAACTTATAAATAAATATGTGGTCACTTTTTAACAACATTATTGGGTGAAGTATAAAATTTTATAGGAACATCTTTTAGGCAGGTTTGAAAAATTGAAATTGCCTTTTACACGATTTTACGTTGTTCTGTGCACACGTGAAATGTGAACCCATAACGACCAGTGTACTCACCTGTATCTCTGTCACCTGTATCAATCAACAGGTGCAGTCATTGGGCATGGAAAACTGGCAGCAGTTTGCGAAAGAGCTGATGAGAGAACTTTATCAGGTGAGGTGTTTATGTTTTAGACATTGTAATGTTTTAATTAATGTGTAGACATGGCGAGAGTGATTTTCTTAACTGTTGGTTGATGCATACTATTGCCACCTTCCGCAAAAAAACATTTGTTCCAAATTTTATTTCCACATCAACAGTCACTCGCTCTGATGACTTTTGTGTGTCCGTGTTCATGATATCATGCTTAATGATTCTGATTTGTTGTTCCTCCGAGTTAAGGTTCCTGACGATTTAGGCGATGTTGTTTTATGATTATTATTAAAGTAACCACTGATGATACAAGGATGCTGTTCCGACGTATTGCAATGTAACGTCACTTTTTGTCCTCGTGTTTGCAGGTTCTACAGCAGTTTGGTGAAGACAACGTGAAGCCAAGGATCATGCGTCATATTCTCTTTGTCATGTACCGCACTTTAACCTCTTCCTCTCAGGACACTATCAAGGTGAGTCAAGGTCATGTCACTGACATATCATTGGCTTGCATGGAAAGTGGGGCGCGATAGCATACCGGTTAGAATGCCGGACTTTCAATCGAGAGAACCCGGTTTCAAGCCCCACTGCGGTCGTTTCGTACCTTTGGCAAGTTTGATCACCCCACGTTGCCACAGTTCACTCAGCTGTATAAATGAGTACAGTAGCAACTGCCTTCAACGGACCCTCCGATGAGCAGACACCTGCTATGTCGGGACACTTTCTCAATGGACAGACTGTTTTACCATGTTAATGTCCCTCTGATGAGGGGACACCTGCTTAACGCGGACAGCGGACAGGATATTTTGGTTTTCTGTCCCTACTAAGGCGGACAGTAATCATTATTTTCGTGATTTTTTTCTTGAAATATTTTATTTCCAAAATGGCAACGGACAAACAGCGCGGTGTGTACTGGGAAAAACAATGTTATATCGCGGATTCGGATATAAGGCTGTTGATCGTGGACCAAGATTGTCTGCCGCCGGGGGAAATGCCAAATGGGCCTGCTTAAACCTACTTAGAATTGCTTTGACAATTCTCAAGAACAGGTGATCAATGTCAGTGAACAAGTGACAACCTGTTGTTTGTTTGATGCTGCCGCCGACATCAATCGCTGATGTTGGCTTCGCTTAGGAGGTTTGAAATTGCAATCGAGATTCACAAATATGTCTCGCATAAGAATCAGATAAACAGTCTTAAATGCAATTTAGTATGCAGTACTAATATGACACTGGGGTGAAATGGCATGCTTCCAATCCAAAAGACACGAAACCAACACGCCAAATGCCAAACCCAAGGCGCTACAGATGTGCGAAAGTACGAATTCGTCATCCGCATATGAAATGATGAATCAATGCTAAGTGGTGCGTCAAAAATTTAAGCTTTGGTCGAGATCAGTTGAAAATCGAGGTGAAATGACTATTAATTCTGCCTATTGTCGTTTTCTATGTTTAATCAGCTTACATACTGCGTGTGTCCACTCATCTGTTTACGGCTGCTCAAATCCAGGTTATTATTTTCGATTCGAAGGCCTGTTAGTTCAGTACATCGTCATCATAGTTCCATTACGGTACACATACATGGGGTGTGACATTTACAAATAATACACGTTAATGCTAGTTAACTCGTTTAATAAGCTCTATAAACTGCATATTGCCGTATAAGACAGTGCTGCAAGCACACAGTGGCTTTTACAGCATTCTTGGACTTGGTTCAGCAGGCGGCTGTCGTTGTTGTTTAGCAGCTCCCTGGTGGCAGACATGGGAACACATAACGCGTCTTATTTGTAGTATATGTACCTCAGTTATACTGTACAGCCTGTTTATGTATTATCAAGTTAATTAATAACATCCATCATCTGCACATGTCTACCGTATGTGTAGTACTGAGCCCTCCACTCCAACATGCCTGTCCCTCCTATAAGGGGACACCTGTCATGTAGGGACACCTGTCATGTAGGGACACTTGCTTGGATACAGAAGTGTCCGTTCAAGGCAGGTACTACTGTACCTGGCAATACAGACAGTGGTGGATATGTGAACGAATAGTCTTCATGCAGTAATTACAGCGTGGCTGAATGCTTCCCAGAGAAGTTGAGATGGCCTCAAAGTGAACAGGTCTGCCAAGGGGTGAAGTGTAAAGCACTTTGAGCAGTCCTAAGGACTGGATACCGGAACTTACCTTATTTAAAGTCAACAATATGCCAGTCATGTCTAATGCAGTAACTGTTTAATAAATTTGTAATGCGAGTTGTTATTCATGTAAAATTGTCTGTGTATTGTCCTTACAGGATCTTGTGTCTGAAGATCTCGTTCGCAGTGTGCAGAAGGTCAAGGTCATGGTGAACAAGGTCAAGGACACAAGGATTATGTGCAACAAGTTGCTTGGTTTCCTTGCAAGCAGGTAGGTGTAACTGTTGCGATATGAATTTTGGGTTTCATAATATTTCCATCTTTGATGGATATGCAGAATATTGTGCATTTTCAAAGGGCAGCAATTGTTAAAGTGCCCAAGGTCGTAGATTCATGGAGACCTTTCATTTGTATGGGTAGTCTTGGGGATAACTGGGCAATTTAAAATTTTGGAAACCTTTTCGTCAGACGTGAAGATGAATGCACGGATAAAGTTCTTGCCGACAACTTTCTTCATATTATTTTCCCTACAGTGGAACCTCGTTTATCCAGTTTGATTCCGAAAGGTTTTGGACTTGAATGAAGCATCGGTGAATCACGGAATAATGAATAATTTTAGTGTCGAGATTTGTTCACAACAAAAAACTAGCATATTATATATGCAATGAGCTTATTCCAGTAGAACGTATGGAAGCAGTGAAGTATCCAACTTGTCCACTAGTTGTTTTTGCTGTAGCGTAATCGAAGCAGTAAAAAATCTCTACTCCAGTTCTGAAAAATAATAGTTATTCAAAGTTCAAAATAGAGATTTACCATGGATAATAAATTATGTTTATGTTATTTTACTTTCATAATCTTGACTTTGTTGTCCTGCTTGTTTCTATAGGCAGAGGTTTGCAGGTGAAAATGTATGTTTTTCGTGGTTTTTGTCAAATCCTACTCTTGCTCCTGCTATGAGCCACTTTCAAAATATCTTCCCAGTTCTTCCAAATCCTCAATAAAAACTTACCAGCAATCTGCTTTAAACCTTCTTCCTTCGAAATATTTTTGTCATGATCTCACGTGAGGCAATGTTTGGTTTCAGAGTCTCAGTTCCAGTTGATGGCAGTGAGAAGACAAAGAAAAATAAGAAAGAAAAAAGGCAGGAGGAGAATGGAGAAGAGTTTGTGACACCGAAGAAGAAAGCCAAATCTTCTCCTGTGAGCCCATCCGCGTCCATTGGCAGCTTGTCGTCATCAAAGAGGAAGAGGGAGAGGCAGAACTCGACAAACGGGACAGAATTACAACCGGAACAAAACGGTAACCTGGCAAATGGAACTGCAGAAGAAACCACGATTGCTGCAAAGTCCCCCGTCACAAATGTTGACGCTCAATCGCATAAAAAGACAAGTGCGAAGAAAAGGAGAAAGTCAAATGCAGGTGACAATTCGCTGGCAATGTCCAGTGAACATTTGAATGAGTCGACGGTAAAAGAAGCAGACTCTTCTCTGCATGAACTTACTAAGAAACGGCGGTCACTTGCCACCCTGGTGGGAGAACCTGACACTCCAGGTTCAAGCCAAAAACGGAAGAAAAACAAGACGAATTCTGCTGCTTGAAATAGGTGGTTTGTCTATGTTAACATGAGCAACTGTTATTGACCTAATCATGCTGTCTTATGATATAATATTGCCTAGAATCAGAGAACCTTATTCATCTTTTTCGCAGCACAAAGATTGAAACGAGTGCTGTATTTATGAATAAATAAACCTAATACACACCTTGTATGCAATTGTCTAATTTCAAGTGTGATTTACCAAGTGAAACAAAGAAAATTGTTTAACTATTACGCCCTATTCCCGCTGTCTCACAATTTGGGTGCCAAGTAAGGTGTTTTCACAACTGTAAAAATTTACCTATTTGTATATATATATATACATATAAAAATAAGTAAGTATTAAATTAAGAGCATTAAACTGCACATAACATCTACAAGTAAACTGTAGAAAATTATAAAATAAGTTTGTGTATGAAGGTTGATTATACTAACAGAAATGTCTACTTGAGGCTGGTTTAACAATGCATTCGAGAGGCAGAACTTGATTGATACAAAACCTTTTGACATTTGATGAAGATTATGCATTCGTTTGTATATATGAATGTTTTGTTGAAACCGTCCCCTGGTTAGTAACAACTGCAGCAAATATGTATGTCATGAGATACTCTCCGCTGAGGCTTGCCTGGAACGCAGTAAGCCATTATGGTTCGATTAATATACACTTGCATAAAGAAATCCAGTTAACATGGCCAACAAATTATAGTGGAGATCATTTCGGTGTGTTATTCAGTGAGCTGCACTTTTAAGAGGCCAGTTGATAAACTGTTGGGAAATTTTCTTTACGCTTTTTGTCAACCGTATGGAACAAACATATTTCTTAGGAAGCAAGTAGGATATGTCGATGTTTTGGCTGCTTGGTTATGGATTGTTGGAGCCACAAATGTTACACTTGGTTATGGATTGTTGGAGCCACAGAACGTTACACTTGGTTATGGATTGTTGGAGCCACATAACTTTACACTTGGTTATGGATTGTTGGAGCCACAGAACGTTACACTTGGTTATGGATTGGATCCACAGAACGTTACACTTGGTTATGGATTGTTGGAGCCACAGAACGTTACACTTGGTTATGGATTGTTGGAGCCACATAACGTTACACTTGGTTATGGATTGTTGGAGCCACAGAACGTTACACTTGGTTATGGATTGTTGGAGCCACATAACGTTACACTTGGTTATGGATTGTTGGAGCCACATAACGTTACACTTGGTTATGGATTGTTGGAACCACAGAACGTTACACTTGGTTATGGATTGTTGGAACCACAGAACGTTACACTTGGTTATGGATTGTTGGAACCACAGAATGTTACACTTGGTTATGGATTGTTGGAGCCACAGAACGTTACATTTGGTTATGGATTGTTGGAACCACAGAACGTTACACTTGGTTATGGATTGTTAGAACCACAGAACATTTACATTACACTTCGTTGGCTTTTTGTACAAACTTTTAGGAGCCTGGTCATAATGCTTAAAAATTTACGAGACGATGTACTTCATCTGCCATAACTTGCACTATCCCACAATGTAATGGGTTTGAAACTTGATTTGTGAAAACTTCATGTATTTTGGTAGAACAATTTTGAATTGTATGTTTAAATAATAGGTCATAGTTTGATTACTGTAACAAAACGACATAATTTGGGGTTGTCTGACCCATGACTTTCAATAGGGTGTAATGTAATATAAATGATCCAATCTCCATACATGGACATAACCACAGCAGCCCTGTAAATAAATTATACATCACCTCTCACTCACTCAACCCTCTTTGCTTCCATTGGAGCATAAGGTACAAAATACCACTGGCATATAAATGCTGATGTATATACATATCAAGCAGCAATATGCAATATATTAATTTGCGTGTACCAGTTCTAACTATGAAGGAGTCATCGCAACCTCAATGAACGATGCTACGAAATCGATGAAATTTAATCTCGGAGCCCCTCTCGTGTGAAACTTAAATACAGTAACCTGTGCACAAGTCCTCGTCCTCTGTGTTGGAATCATCACACACCACACAGACATATGCGTGCCAAGTTGAATGGCCGAATACAATTTATTTGTTCCTCTTATCCGTACCTTAATGAACTGGGATTAGACAAAACAAGCAATGTTTTTTCGGGAAAGTCAAACAGCTAACGCCCATCTCCAATAAAAATATTTTTTTCAGCCCCAAACAATGGTGATTACCCAGTAAGGTGTTTATCCCTATAACTGTGATAATGAGACACAACACCTCCAAGAAACTTACACAACACAACAAGAAACTTCAAAATGTCTATAAAAAAATGTGGAAAACCATATTTTATTTCATAGTTTCATTGATTGTCACGTAACCATGTGTGTGAGCGTGCGTACATGCGTGCATGTATCTTCTCAAATCTACTATAGACCTCATTGCATATTTCTCACTGGATTATCTTAATCCATGGAACAACACACATAATATGCAAAAAAAAATCATCATCGCTAACAGAAAATGATACTGTACAGGGTCAGATATTTATGTTGAAAACATAAAATCTGTAACAATTAGCATTCACGAATGATAATCATGTAATACACACAGTATGCCACGTGTTAATTAAAAATTATGTTGGTATGGTTATAAAATAAATACTTTTTGTCACAGATAGCATGTAGGAATATACTGTATGGTAATGTAAATATGAATCTACAGTTTTTATAATAACTTTTCTATATCTACTTCTGACCAATTTTGAACAAATCAATTGTTGTAGCCAAACACTTCATATTGAGTAGAAGCAACTTAAATTGTGTTAATATCAGTGTTGTTAAAATATACAACAGTTATAGTCAAAGTTGTTAAAACATAATTACAGTTAGTGTTGCTAAAATATATAACAGCTGCAGTCAGTGTTGTTAAAAGTGATAACAACTACAGAGTTTATAAACTCTGTAAAAGCTACAGTCAGTGTAGCTAAAAGTTATAACAACTACATTCATAGTTGTTAAAATATATAACAGCTGTAGTCAGTGTGGTTAAAAGCTATAACAACTACAGTCAGAGTTGTTAATAGCTACAACAACTAGTCAGAGTTGTTAATAGCTACAACAACTAGTCAGAGTTGTTAAAAATCTATAACAGCTACAGTTAGTGTTGTTGAAATATATAATGGCTACAGTTAGAATTGTTAAAATATATAATGGCTACAGTTTGAGTAGTTAAAATATATAATGGCTACAGTCAGAGTGGTTAAAATGTACAACGGCTACATTACATATTATCACACATCTGATATTTGTGGAATTGTTGAAGTTAGCAATGTTTTGATCAATTGTAAATTTTCTTTCATTTTATCGAGAATATGCAGAGTAACTTTCTGCGTGACCGTCATCTCATCTAGAGGCACTTTACGACAAAACCCAAAGGTAAACATCATATAGATCATGCTTTGTTTTCAGATGATTCACTTTTGGGTGGTTGGTGTCCGGACGGTTGGTTTTCTTGTGTTTGGTCTTTGGACAGCTGGTTTTGTGGTTCTGACAGTGCCATCTTGAGAAACTGTAAGGAGCAAGGGACGCCGGTCCCCCCACTTCCGCAGTACCCCCCTTCATTCTTGTGCAGATACTGCTGGTGATAATCCTCGGCATAGTAAAATTCGCCTGCAGGAAGTAGTTCTGTAGTTATCTCCCGTTTGAACTGGCGCGCTTTCAACTGCGCTGCGAATATGTCCTTTGACTGTTTTGCAAGTTCCTCTTGTTCAGGTGTGTAGTAATATATCCCGGACCTATACTGGGTTCCAACATCATTTCCCTGTGACATCCCCATTGTTGGGTCATGGTTTTCCCAGAACCTGCTCAGCAATTTCAGGTACGACACCTCCTCGGGGTCGAATATGACACGGACTACCTCGGCATGGCCAGTTTTCCCCGAACACACCTCCTGGTATGTTGGGTTCTTTGTGTAGCCCATCGCATACCCAACCTGCTCAAAACACAATGAATAAGTCAGTGGGAAGCGAAGTTGAATTATTTTACCAATTATCCTAATTCTTTCTACGGGTAGTTTCTCCGTCGTAGACTAGTGGAATCTCATGAATGAAAACTACAAAGTCTGATTAGTTGTTATTGTAAAATCGTGTTACATATTACAAACTGTCTAGCACGAACACCTGAAGGTATTTTAACATATTGACTGCCCAAATGTGTTTTAATGAACTTGAATGTTTTATTTAAACATTATCTGTTATCTGTTTAATTCGATTAACTTTTTCAAGCATTATGACTAAGCTCCTGTTTTGCAGCTTTTGCCATAACATCATGTTTTCATTGCACGTTGAATGGCAAGGTCGATATTGATAAACAGATAACGGTTAAATTATATTTAAAACTAGTGGTTCATTAAAACACGAGGACAGTTAAGATGATACAATAGATATCGTTCATACTATATAACATAATTTTACAAAAATAATAACCACACTTTGCACCTTTAATTCACACAAAAAATGCATCCGAAGAGGTCTCTGATTCTATGATTTATATTCCAACCCCATTCCGGTCGGTTTCACGAGGCGGTCACTTCAGTGTACTAAGTGGGATTACACACACAGCCAGTGTAAGATCAAATATTCACCTTCGTGAAATATTCACCCAGGGGTGAGAATTTTTACTCCCTCTGTGAAATGTTCATCCCGAAAATTAATGTTATGCTCTTAGCTAATTATGTTTTGTAAATACCCTGTTATACCAAATAAAACTATGTATGAAAATATATTGTTAAGATGTTACAATAGATATTGTAACATAATATAATTGTACACAAATAATAATTAGACTTTGCACCTTTAATTCACAAAAAAAATGCATGTCTGCTTCTATGATTTACATTCCAACCCCATTCCTGTCTGTTTCACGAGGCGGTCACTTCAGTGTACTAAGTGGGATTAAACACATAACCAGTACGAGATTAAATATTCACCCTCGTGACTTATTCACCCTGGGGTGAGGATTTTTACTCCCTCTGTGAAATATTCACTGCCAAATTAATGTCATGCTTTAAGATAATTATGTTTTGTTATACCTTGTTATACCAAATAAAATTTTATGGAAATATATATATACATAATAATATTGATTTTGCAACATCGGAATGCTTTAATTAATATTTGGAGAGTAACTTGTGATTATTAACTTAATAAGTTTATTAAAAAATACAACAACTGTGACATACGTAACTGTTATATTTGCCAATATCATATATAGTCACTTATATAGGGTACATTTATATCTTGTACATAGCTAATTATATATTTCACAGTAGTATTAGTATTTTTTCTTAATATAAATATATTCATATTTTTATGGTTTTGCGTATCTACAGTGTCTCACTGACCATGTATTTTGTATTGCAACGTTTATTACAATATTGAATCGTCGTCAAAATAAACTAAGTCTGAGTTTATTCGTACTATGGACATCAACTAAACTAAAACACAATTGTTTATTCAATTAATAACAAAATGGTGACATGAAGAGGGTGCAAATTTGATAGAACAGGTCAAAATTCCATTATGAAATTCTCAACTGGGTCCGGGGTGTTTATTTCACATGAAACATTCACCTGGGGGTGAGGATTTACGAGGTGAAAATTTCATTTACGTTCGAGAAACTCCTTGCATACACATTTCTTATATAATATAGGTAGTTTAACTATTATGCAGGAAATTGTACTCTTTAACTCTAGGAAATTAGCGCCTTGTTACTTGTTACTTGTTACTCGCAGCAGTGGGAACAACTGAAGGATTTACAGCGAGGAAATGTGTAACCCTAGGAGTAAATGTGGGAAGAAGGAAGCAAATTCCTGGTGGGTGGGAGGTCCTGGAGGTTGTTTCCAAAAATTTCTTGAATTGACTTTGGCAAAAATATTTATACATAATATATATATATATATATATATATACACACACACACACACACACACATTCACGATACTATGAAGTGCATGCCGCGTCCCACCTGAGTAGAATACACATGCTCCATGCTCCAAAACAATTTCTCCGCTCCCCAGAAGCATCCCATCCCTGCAACAAGTTCAATGTTGATTATATCTACCATTCCAGGTTCAATGTTGATGATATTTACCATTTCAAGTGAAATGTTGATGATATCTACCATTCCAAGTTCAATGTTGATGATATGTACCATTCATGTTGATGATATAAACCATTGATATCTATCATTTCCACTTGACTGTTTATGATATCTATCATTCCAATGCAAATGATATCTATAATTTTCACTTTCAAGACTGCTGATGATATCTATCATTCCCAGTTCACTGTTGATGATATATACCATTCCAATGGAAATTATATCTATAATTTCCACATGACTGTTGATGATATCTATCATTCCAAGTCCATTGTTGATGATATATACCATTCTAATGCAAATGCATTCATTTCCACTTGATTGTTGATGATATCTGTCATTCCAAGTTCACTGTTGATGATATCTATCATTCCAAGTTCAATATTGATTATATAATATTATTATATAATTCTAAGTTCAAGGTTGATGATATCTACCATTCCAAGTTCAACATTGACACCTATCATCCATGCAATAAGTTTAATTGTCTTTTTGATAACTGGTTACCAGCAAGACATTCAGTTGGTGCCTGGCATTATAGATTGAATCTGGCTATGTAATAAATTATTCTTTAGGCAGTAAATTTAAATTTCTTTGTCATTATTCCCAAAGACCAAAACAATTCGCCCCATGACCGAAGGAATCAGCTGAAGGTTACCCACTCAGGGCTGGGTCCAATTATGTAAATGTAATTGCAATTGTAATTGATTACAGCAAAATGCTGTAATTATAATTGAAATCATGCTGTATTTGTAATCGTAATTGAAATATGTTGTGTAATTTCATCAATGACAATCAATTACAGTATTTTTTGTAACAAACTCCAGAAAAAAATCTACAAAAATATAAATACTCTCTCACACAAATTGAAAATCAAGATCTTAATTATAACACCTGCAGGACCTGCTCATATAATCAAAGGAATATTCAGATATAACAAGTGCACCAACAGAATACCTTTGACCTTCCTAAGCAATGTTTAATTGCAAACTGCCAGCAGACAATTCACACTTGGCTTCCAAAGGGCTCCAAATATGCCTTGAAGTCAAGAGACTCATGGTAGGCAAACTAGGGTACAACCTCAAAGCACAACTGCCAAGTAAACCAATCTGGGTATAACACAGTAGACAAAATGGGTGTACACCAAGGAGTAAACACAGTAGACAAAATAGGTGTACACCAAGGAGTATAACACAGTTGACAAAATGGGTGTACACCAAGGAGTAAACACAGTAGACAAAATAGGTGTACACCAAGGAGTATAACACAGTTGACAAAATGGGTGTACACCAAGGAGTATAAAACAGTAGACAGAATGGGTGTACACCAAGGAGTATAACACAGTAGACAGAATGGGTGTACACCAAGGAGTATAACACAGTAGACAGAATGGGTGTACACCAAGGAGTATAACACAGTAAACAAAATGGGTGTACACCAAGGAGTATACACAAAACCCCTCGGGACGTATCTTGATGTGAACATTGCTAATGTACTGGTATGAATTATTTGTGGTTACATTTTATGAGTGGAATTGCTTTGAAATGGCTTAGTAGATTGACGAGACTCATTAGGATTTCAAATGGTTGTGGCCTTTGTTTATAGTTGTACTGTACTCTGTGTAATTAAACATTAATTAATGAAACAAGCAAACTTTACATTGTATTTATAAGGAACAATAATATTTATCTAGCTAATTGTATATGAAATCATGAAGTCACAATTCAACAAAATATACAAACATCACCAAGTTCATTATATTTGTTTATCAATCATACTATTCGTACACACAATAAGTTCATTATATTTGTTTATCAATTGTACTATTCGTACACACGAGTTCATTATATGTGTTTATCAATTGTATTATTTGTACACGCAATAAGTTCATCATATTTTATTTATCAATCGTACTTTTCGTACACACAATCAGCAACACACACGCTACATAATTAAGAAATGGTTCTGCATAATACAAATGTAATTGTAATTGAAATGGTGTAATTGTAAATGATTTGAAAATTTTAGAAGTGTAATTGTAATTGAACTGAACGATTGAAAGTCATTGTAATTGATTTGATTTTTTGTAATTGGACCCAGTCTTGTACCCACTGCTAAACAGCAATATATATATATATATATATATATATATATATATATATATATATAAAGGTATAATAATACAACAAAACAAACAGCATAAAACCAACAAAAACTAACTGCAGAACTCCTTAAAAAATATGGAACTGGTCTTATCCATCTATGGCAAGGAAAAACTCACCAAAAATTGCCATCTCCATGCGTTCTGGGAAAGGAGGTACAACAATGTTTCCGTTGACAGCGTGTCTCTTATCAACTACCATAGCTGTTGATCGGCCTGTAGTAAATCATCATTATCACATGAATACTAAAGAAATGTCTTGCATATTCCTGGGGAAAGCAGGATACCTGAATGGCCGCCAAAAACACTTGCAATAAACACAAAACATGTATTTCATGTTTACAATCATTCTAAATTTACTTGACAATAACCAAGCACAAAAATTAAATTACGAAGTTGTGAGGAAAACCGTAACACCACATGACATTGTTCATGCGTTGATTACGGACAATATCGCCCAATATTAGAATGGTAAAACTGTAAATATATGTTCTATATCCGTACTTTAGGACTGCTCAAAGTGCTTTACACTTTACCCCTGGCAGACAAACACCAACTTGACTTCTCTGGGAAGCAGTAACCCACACTGCAATTAATGCGTGAAGACTGACTATTCGTATGTCTCCACTACTGTCTGTAGCCAGGTACTCAGTTATACAACAACGTGGAGTGAACAAAATTGTCTAAGCTTCAAAACGGTAGTGAGAGATTTCAAACCTGGATTCTCTCGATTGAGAATTGATGTTTTACCCATCACTGACGTCATTAAATGATTACTCAGTCAATTATTTGGCGCACATTGCTTCTTCTTCTCGTCTCACTACACTTTTCCTCGCCGCTGCAACACACAGGCTCTGGAACAGGAGTTGTACACTGCCAAGTCGTCTGGTCTGCAGGGCTCTGGTAGGAGGGGGCATTCTAGCAGATGTTCCATGGTTTGCTGTCCTCTCCACAGTCACATTCAATGTTGCCATCCTGCCTATACCCCAACTTCTGCATCAAGTGTCTGCAGCACCTGAGGCGGCTGAGACACTACCAGGCTGGCCACAGCTCTCTGGCTACTTTTGGCAGTGAATCCTCAGGGTCACGAGACACTTTGTGAGGTCTTGATTGCAGGTGCCTTAACCAATCATCTATTCTGCAGCTGTGTGGTTTACCATCCAGTGGCTTAACAGCTGTGTGGTTTATCATCCAGTGGCTTAACAGCTGTGTGGTTTACCATCCAGTGGCTTAACAGCATGAAGGAAGTGTTCCTGAGACATTGCTGAACTGCTTCTTGATGACAATGTACAATGGTATGTCATGGAATATATGTTACAAACAGACTCGGGGTCAGTCACAGTGTAATTGAAACAACAATTCCAATTCTGGAATTGATGCTTTGTTTTTAAAAGTAATTGGAGAAAATATTCAAATTATGTGCTACATGTAATAAATAAAATACATATATATATATTATATATATTGCGTATATCGTATTTGTTTGCCATTATGTACCAATTAAATAAAGTTCCTCTAAAATATGTTATTCTTGGTGTATGTCAATGGTTGCTCTGTTACCAAACTTTTATTTTGATATGAAATTGATATTTGTAATTGGATTGAGTTGTCATGGGCGTCCCCAAGGGGATAGGGGGCCTTGGACATATATTCCTGAACTCATCTTTCTTGTCCCTCGCTGGAAAAATTCCTGCGGACGCCCCTGGCCCTGCGAGTTGTAATTGGCATTTTGAGGTGGAATTGGAATTTATATAAATAATGTAACTGGCCCCAAGGCCAAGTCTGGTTGAGATTAGTATGTGTCACTTTTAAATCTTAAGTTTTTAACGTTCGGAAACACATATTTGTATTGGGACAGTTATAAGACATAACAACAAAGTGAGTTGATGTTACTGTTAGGTCGGCGTGACATTACGTGTAACTAGGTCATTAAGATGACCCGACGTAGACGGTAGAGCAGACACTACCTTTCTCGTGTTTGGAGATCATAACACACTATTCAGTATCACCTTTCAAAGCCTGTGCTTCATTGATCTTAAACAGCTCGCTGCCACCCTCGCGAATTATCATTTGTTTGTTCCCCATCGCGGTCACGGAGAAGGCCCTTCGAAGCAGGACGACCTGCCTAAGCAGAAGCAAGCTTCTACGATTGTGCACAAACATGATGTAGCAATGCCGGAGCTCGTTAGGTGGCGTTAGTGGCAGCCGCTGTTGGAGCGTCCTATCAGGAGGAAGCTAAACAGAATTCGATCTGGTGCTGGCGGATTCAACGCCGAAATGTGTTACAATAGGGGCGCCCTAAAAGGCGGGTAAGTAAAAGGCTGACAAGGGGCAAGCATAAAAAAGATGCATGATAGTGCCGCGTTTCCGTTTTACATGCGCTCTAGTTATTGTTTTTGCTTTTCGTGCGGGCGTGTGTCCCGGATTCGCCATGGCAACGACAAATCGGATCCTTTCACTGCAGAAGCACCAAAACGCCCCTTTTTGAACGGGAGCACCTACAACACTAGAGGAAATAATGCAAGCAGAAGGTGAGGCAGATGATAACAATTGTTGTTCTATATATGTAAGTCCGAGGTAGGAGAAGAAGACCATGCTACATGGTGCCAGTGGTGCGGTCTATGCACCCACCGCAAATGTCTGAAACCCCAAATCTCAGAATCAGAGTACAAATCAGTCCTAAACTCAAAGGATAATAATAGTTTAATGTACTTCTGCAGTAAATGTTAACCAATGGTAGGAATGACATTCAGATATTTCAATGATGTCATGACTAAACAGTCAGATATACATTTAGATATTTCAGTGATGTTAGGACTAAACAGTCTGATATACATTTAGATATTCCAATTATGTCATGACTAAACAGTCAGATATACATTTAGATATTTCAACGATGTCAGGACTAAACAGTCATATATATAATTTAGATATGTCAACGATGTCAGGACTTAACAGTCAGATACGAACGAAAGACGAAATGAAATTTGAAAGTACAGTTGAAAACACGTAGATATCGCTAAATAAAACAGAGACAGGTGTGGATACAGTAAAGAAATTAATAGAGCACATGAGTGAGAAAATAGTGGAAGTTGAAAACACCATGGACAGGGTTATTGACATGAAACTTGATGACAAGAAAGAGGAACAGAAAGAAAAAGAAAAAGAGACAGAACAACGTCATTAGCTACAACGTACCAGAGAAACTAGATGGGACAAATTATAAAGAAATAGTTGAGAACTTAATCATAGAAAAGCTCGGAGTGAAAGAAGCCAACGTAGAGGAAATAACTAGGCTTGGCACAGGTAATGAGCCAAGGCCGATACTACTGAAACTTAATGATGCATAAGCTCAAAGGAAAGTGTTAAGCAAAGCAAAACTGCTTAGAAATGCCAGGAGTGAAATACGTAGGAACATCTACCAGACAAAGCAATTAAGGCGAGGAAAACGTACAGAGAGTTACCAACAAACATTAGACAGTGGAAAGAAAGGAAAGGGTCAGACAGATATAAATGATTAGGTAAAATAGAGAAGGAGACAGGAGTTGTAGCAACAGCCAGAAAACAGCATGTGTCAAAAAGCTGCAGAATGTGGAAACACTCAGCAAAACGAAAAAAAACACTAGAACAAACAAAACGCATTGCATTTCAGTTCTAGGCACAAATGATTGTTTATTCGATTGTTATTATGCAAATGCTACAGTTTGTTGATTTATAATTTTTTCACCTCATAACATGCTAGGAAATATTGAACTGAACGTCAACACCACAAATAATCACCCGGCAGTAACGTCGTATTTCGTCAGTCCATCCTTTAAAAACAGTCCTTTTAGAAATCCCCCTGACTTCTTAGAAACGCTGACGATTTTTCCATAGTAAATCAAGTCAATTCATTTGTTCATCAAATAAATTGACTTTGATCGTTAGGTCGGGTAGCAAAATGTAAATAACTATAACTATAAAAAATGTAATAATTATAATTTATAAAGCCGTACCACTTTGCCAATTGTTTGCCGAATTTTCACCGGATCCAGACAAACAAAGTTTAATAGGTTGTCCGACGATTTCACCAAAACTAAATCATTTTATTTTACAAGCAACCTATCATGTTGTAGTGGATACTAGGTAGTTTAAATTTTTTTCTCAAAATGGGGCTGACATGAGACGATCTAAAAAAAACTGAGGAGGGACTCTTAAAGTTGTCTAAATCTGATGTGTTTTGTTCACCAGGCTCCGCTGTGGCCTGTCACCAACTCCCTGCTGGGGTACGTCAGGAACACAGACATACGACTATTCTGTTGGGTAAGTACCGTATTCAATATATTAAGCGTACATGCCCTAGTACTCTGCATCAATGTGTTAAGCGTAGATGCCTTAATTAGCGTACACTCCCTTTTTAATCAGCATAGTCCATAATTATTGTTTTGAAATCATCCCATAACAGCGACAACATAATGATTGCATGTGTAGTATAACGTATTCGATGCATATTTATAATTGGATTTGTGTAGACTATTCTCAGTATAATTATTCTCTTAGCAATTTTATGGCCTGTAAAATACCACTATGTATGTAAAGCGCCTGAGAGCAATCTCGATTGATCGGGCGCCATACAAATACTTCTATTATTATTATTTAAATTATAGGCTATAGTTTGATTAATATATCAAAATTATGTAATTTCGGGTTGTCTGCTTAAGTCGAACTGTCTAACCCATGACATTCAGTAGGGTGTAATGTAATATAAATGACCCAATGTCCATACGTAACCACAAAAGCTCTGTAAATAAATTATACATCACCTCTCACTCACTCAACCCTCTTTGCTTCCATTGGAGCATAAGGTGCAAAATACCACTGGCATATAAATGCCGCTATATATATATATATATATATATATATATATATATATATATATATATATATACATATATACATACAAATTCTGTCTGTTTTTTCCCCAAAAAACATTGCTTGTTTTTTTGAGATCCCAGTTCATTAGGGTACTGAAAAAAGAGGACCGCATAAAATTTATTCCGCCAGTCACCTTATTACGTATATATGTACATATACGGCAACTACTTCTTCACAAACCGCTGTGTAGACCTCTGCAACTACTTCTTCACGATCCGATGTGTCGACCTCTCCAATTATTTCATCACAATCTCTCCAACTACTTCTTCAAGACCCGCTGTGTCGATCCCGGCAACTACTTCTTCACAAACCGCTGTGTAGACATCTGCAACTACTTCTCCACGATCCGACGTGTCGACCCCGACACCTACTATTTCAACGAGCTCGACAGCTACTCGGTCAACTACTATCGCTTCTACATCTATCACTGGTAGCACTACTTTGTCACTGTGGACAGCAGTAATTTCCAAAAAGTCTCGCAACACTTTTAAACCACTGACATCTAATCGTAAGTCACACACCATGTCTGCACGCAACTCTTCCACGTGTAGTCTTAAGTGTGCACCGGTGCGACTCATACCTGCGCAGTACTTTCTCACAGGATTCCATGCGGACACAACTTGTGACGAATTATCTACGTACGTGTCATCAACTTTGAGTTTGAAATGCTCATGTGAGCGATTACCAACCCGATACAACTTGTATTCTTCCTTCAAGCTGTGTGTTGATATTTCCAAACCTAACTCGCTTAATGACGATGATCTCTGGTCTGCTGGAACAAAGATTGGACGGTATTTCCCACTTAGGCAATACACACCAACAGATTCAACTCACTTGTAGACTTTCCCTTCATATTGCTTCCTTTAACTCCAGAAGTATACGGAACAGTGCTTTTGACTTGGTTGACATTTAAAACTCTTTAGATATACTTGCTGTGCAGGAACACTGGCTCGCTAAACAGAGCCTTTATTTCCTTAATTCTGTTCACTCTGACTTTAACGCCAGAGGAATTAGTTCCATTGATTATGGTGATGGTTTGAGTGGACGTCCTCATGGTGGACTCTACTTTTTATGGAGGCGTTCATTCGACCCCTTTATTGAACCGTTGATTTATGTTGATGAGATGAGACTCCTGGGTCTAAAAATGACATATCATTACATCTCATATACGATAATGTGTATCGGTTAGCAAGTAGTAGTTTACAGCAACTTTTTAAATATCATGCAGTGGAAAAATAAAAATAATAAAACATAATATATTAATTTTATAGGTAAATTTGAAAGGCGCTTCCTCAGTTCGATTTTTTTAGTCTCATTTCAAATTAAGTTTGCGAAAAAACAAACCTACCTAGTATCCATTGCAACATGCTAGCTCGGTTGTGCAACTTTTGTTTGTAGTTTATGTGAAATCATCGTATCAGACAAATTATTAAATTAGTTAGAACTGCTGTCGCTTTTCTTTTATCGTTTTTCGGTCTGATGCAGTGAAAACGAAAAAAAAGCTTTGATCCACCTTTGTGTTGTTTTTCTAAGTAATGTTGGTAAAACCGCACATAGCAATTTGCATTGTTTTTTGTTTTTCTTGCATCAAATGGAAAAAGGAAAGAAAACCATTGTGCGTCTTTTTCGTTTTTACATTGACAATTTCATAAAAAAAAGGAAAAGACGGCACGTACACGCACCCAATCAGTGATATTATCGTGATGCTACACCCCACTCTGCATCCAATCGAAGATGTGTACGACAAATGGTGGCGCCACAACGCGGAGCCTGGATAATTGAGGCTAACTAGCCAGCTGAGCTTGTTCCAGAACTTCTCAGTCAGCTTCATTTTTGGTGTCTGTTTCGTGGCAGTATGTGGACGTTTTTCTGTCCATGCGGAGAACATTGGCTATGGCCAATCTAAGCCATCTCCGCCTTCGATGCGTCACCTCATCGACGATGCTGTAATTGTATTTGTAGGTGCGATCAGATATTTCCTTTGACCTTGGCAATCGCTGCTCCCACCTTAAACCTACGGTAATATTAATTTGAGTGCACTGTCTCTGTTGTATTCTCCGTGGCGAGTCAAAATAGTTACCCTATCTAGCGGCTTTCGCAGAGAGAAGAGACGAAATATTCTTGGACGGTATAAATGGTTGGAAACATAGGTTGTGCTGCCCAAAGATATTTCGTCCATTCCAAATAACGAACCGTTACGACAAAGAAGGCTTTACGACAAAAGGTTTAAATTTATGTTTAATGTTTAATTGCTGGTAAGAACCTAAAACGAAACATTAACATAAAATGTTGGTTTTATTTAATTAATTTTGATTTAGGTGACTATTTCATTTGGTAAAACCAAAGGTTACTTTCATTTAAAATCGTAAGGAAATTGAAGATTTGGATCGCTTTTAGTAGGTGTTAACAGGTAAGGTTTAGGCTTGGGCTTAGTTCTAGGCTAAGCGAATGGCGGTACACATGAAATGTTTATATGATGTTATGGTACTTTTCGTGATGTTCACCAAATCATAGTGGGAATCATAGCCTAGTGGGAAATTATTCAGTGGCCGTGCGGCTGGGTAGCTCGGCGGTTAGAGTGCCGGATTGCGATCGAGAGGACTCGGTAGCTCGGCGGTTAGAGTGTCGGACTCTCGATCGAGAGGACTCGATAGATCGGCGGTTAGAGTGCCGGACTGGCGATCGAGAGGACTCGGTAGCTCGGCGGTTAGAGTGCCGGACTGCGATCGAGAGGACTCGGTAGGTCGGCGGTTAGAGTGCCGGATTGGCGATCGAGAGGACTCGGTATCTCGGCGGTTAGAGTGCCGGACTGCGATCGAGAGGACTCGGTAGCTCGGCGGTTAGAGTGCCGGACTGGCGATCGAGAGGACTCGGTAGCTCGGCGGCTAGAGTGCCGGACTGGCGATCGAGAGGACTCGGTAGCTCGGCGGCTAGAGTGCCGGACTGGCGATCGAGAGGACTCGGTAGCTCGGCGGCTAGAGTGCCGGACTGGCGATCGAGAGGACTCGGTAGCTCGGCGGCTAGAGTGCCGGACTGGCGATCGAGAGGACTCGGTAGCTCGGCGGCTAGAGTGCCGGACTTGCGATCGAGAGGACTCGGTAGCTCGGCGGATAGAGTGCCGGACTGGCGATCGAGAGGACTCGGTAGCTCGGCGGTTAGAGTGCCGGACTGTCGATCGAGAGGACTCGGTAGATCGGCGGTTAGAGTGCCGGACTCTCGATCGTTTGAAACCACCTGGTGACATACACAGTACACACCTCAGGCTCAGCCGTTTTGAAGCAACTTCGTTCAGCCCACAAAGCATGCGTCTTTCGGAAGAAAAAACACTGACACTAAATGTCGTTGTTCCCTTTTACCTGGTGTCTAAGCAAGGCCATGGTCCGGGGAAGTAAAATATCCCACACCCGGGATAAATGTGTAACCTGTCGGTGTACGTTGCTTGTTATATTATCGTCCAAGTCTTTGCTATATATTAAGAATAATAAAGGTCCTCTTCGTTTATGTTTGGACTTCGGTAAACTAATCCAATAGTTAATGTTGAATTTCCTGTAACTGTATTGCACCAAATAACTTTCCTTTCTTTCGCAAGCCTGAATAGATTCTTTAATACATAAAATAACTCCCTTCTTCTTATTCTATCTCTCCTAATCATTACATATCCTGTCAGTCCTAATTCAGCATCTGATATATCCGTTGGCCCATAATTAGGTTATATCAACTATGTGAGGGTTAATATCTTCTACCATAATGTTTAATTTGTTTTTCTTATTTACTACGCTCCTTGCATTTAAACACACGCATTTATAACCAGATTCAGAAATGTTTTCCATACATTTTGTTACTGGTTTGTATGTACTAGCGGCCTCTTGTCCTGCTTAAGGCACCTCTAAGTAAGCCCACTGCGCTTTAATCTTTACGCGAAGGACGGGAATCGATCAGCAAATGTAAGTCAGGCACACTTGTACGGAGTTTTAATCCTGAATTTTATGTTGCTAATCCTTAAATTGCCTTCCACTTTTGGTGTTTTTATGTCTTAGTCTTAGATACATACATATATATATATATATATATATATATATATATATATATATATATATATATATATATATATATATATATATATATATATATATATATGTCTATGTTCCAAACTCACGTGAATAGGGGACCACCGTCTTACGTTGTACTAATTACTTTGTCCGAGTCAGTGATGCTGTTGTAAGTTTCCTTATGTGTACTAAAATAAAAGAAAAATATTCGCATAAAAAAGTTGTTTGCATACAGATAACATCAAGATTTTATAGTAATGGCTGTCCTCATATTAAGTGCATATTCTCGCAGATGAAACATCAATATATATATATATATATATATATATATATATATATATATATATATATATATGTATATATATATATGTATATGTATATGTATATATGTATATATATATATATATGTATATGTATATATATATATATATATATATATATATATATATATATATATATATATATATATATAAACATACGTGTGTGTGTGTGCGTGCGTGCGTGCGTGCGTACGTGCGTATGTGACATGCGTATGTAACACTGGTGAAGTAAACAATGTCAATTCACATAAAAAAGAAATAATATTTTATTG
>BSQZ01000016.1:6304030-6319030 GCA_033239005.1 Lamellibrachia satsuma | reverse complement strand
ATATACATTCCAACTCCAATTCCACCTAAAAATACCAATTACAACTAAAGTTACAAAATACCAGTTACAAATATCAATTCCATATCAAAATAAAAGTCTGGGCAGTTCAGCCCCGTACCCCAAATAACCATGAAAAAGGTCACCTAAAGCCACCAAACGTATCCACATATATCTTCCACATTTATAGCCATATTAAGTGACATGTCACATGATAAATAAATTATACTTGATGTATAATAAATGATCAAAATTGACAAAAACTAAACCTCGTTAATCAAGGTTTCGCGATGTGTGAAATTCTATGGAATTCCGTTTAGACCACACCTGATTTTGACATAGGCAACCATTGTAACGTTTCTTTAGATTCCTGGAAAAGTTGTCATATAATGTCAATAAGGGTATATAACTAAATTAGACATTTTAAGTTTCATATCAACAACACGGCAGGGTATTTATTACACTGAATGTGCATTTTGATCTTTCTGTATCGAATCAACCAAGATTCATAAAATAAAAAAAGTTGATGTATTAGAACTGACTTAAATTTTAACCAGTGGCTATTTTTTAGCGTTTTTGCCAACAAAAAAAAACAGTTACATACAAATTGTCTGTAATACCCTATGTGCATAGCCCCAAAACCATGATTTTTGTTTCATTTTAAATATGTATTAAAACATCACTGTAAAATAAAATTATCATAAAACATATTTATGATGTTTAAAAATATAATATTTAAGTAAGCTTTGTAAAATGTTAAAATTGTCTCACACCATCCGTAACACCAAATTTTTCAGACAAACTGCCTGACCATCTTGCACACATAATATGATTACATATTTTAGAATACCAATACATAAGTAGTAGGCATAAAAATATAACAAACATTAAGATTTGCTTTTACATAATTTAGATGTATTCCTTTATGAAGCAAACAAACAATGTTAAGTTGTGTTTTGCTGTGGTATGAGTGTACATATATATTATTTATAAATAACTAAATATAATTTTAATACATTGCAAACATAGATAATCAACTAATCAATATACGCTATAATGGTCGCATATGTGAAAACTAATTGTGGTCTAATCCTATCAGTTGTACCGTCAATCGTAGTGGAGGTACTGAGAACTTCACACATCGCGAAGCCTTGGCTAACGATGTTTTGTTTTTGTAAATTTTGATCGTTTATTACACAGCAAGTGTAATTTTTTGATCACGTGCATATCAAGTTACATGAGTATATGTGTGACATATATATGTGGAGAAGTTTGGTAGCTGTAGGTGACCGTTTTCATGGTTATTTGAGGTGCATCGATGAACAGCAAAAGTACCAGTTTGGTAACAGAGCACCATAGACGTATTCCAAAAATAACATCTATTCTAGAGGAACTTTATTTATTATGTACATGATGCAAACAAATATGATATATGCAATATATTATGTATTTTATTGATTACATGTATCGTATAATTTGAATTAAAAAGTTACCTGAAGTAACTGTTCAAAGAGTAATTGAAAAATCATTGAAAATACCAATTACATTTTATCCAATTATTTTTAAAAACAAAGCATCAATTCCAGAATTGGAATTGTCGTTTCAGTTACAATGTAATTGACCTCGAGTCTGCTTGTAACAAATGTATTTAGTGAGACACCAGTATCTGTATATTGTCATCAAGAAGCAGTTCAGCAATGTGTCCCAACTAATTGACTGAGTAATCATTTAATGACGTCAGTGTTGCGCAGACTCCTGGTGGCAGTTAAAACATCGGATTCTCGATGGAGAGAATCCAGGCTCGAATCCTCTCATTGCCTTTTTGAAGCTTGAATAATTCTGCTCACTCCACGTTGTTGTATAGCTGAGTATCTGGGTACAGACAGTGGTGGAGACATACGAATTAATTGCAGTGTGGCTTAGTACTTCCCAGAGAAGTCGAGTTGGTGTTGGAATGAACAGGTCTGCCAGGGGTGAAGTGTAAAGGAACAGGTCTGCCAGGGGTGAAGTGTAAATGAACAGGTCTGCCAGGGGTGAAGTGTAAAGGAACAGGTCTGCCAGGGGTGAAGTGTAAATGAACAGGTCTGCCAGGGGTGAAGTGTAAATGAACAGGTCTGCCAGGGGTGAAGTGTAAAGGAACAGGTCTGCCAGGGGTGAAGTGTAAAGGAACAGGTCTGCCAGGGGTGAAGTGTAAAGGAACAGGTCTGCCAGGGGTGAAGTGTAAAGGAACAGGTCTGCCAGGGGTGAAGTGTAAAGGAACAGGTCTGCCAGGGGTGAAGTGTAAAGGAACAGGTCTGCCAGGAGTGAAGTGTAAAGGAACAGGTCTGCCAGGGGTGAAGTGTAAAGGAACAGGTCTGCCAGGGGTGAAGTGTAAATGAACAGGTCTGCCAGGGGTGAAGTGTAAAGGAACAGGTCTGCCAGGGGTGAAGTGTAAATGAACAGGTCTGCCAGGGGTGAAGTGTAAATGAACAGGTCTGCCAGGGGTGAAGTGTAAATGAACAGGTCTGCCAGGGGTGAAGTGTAAATGAACAGGTCTGCCAGGGGTGAAGTGTAAAGGAACAGGTCTGCCAGGGGTGAAGTGTAAAGGAACAGGTCTGCCAGGGGTGAAGTGTAAAGGAACAGGTCTGCCAGGGGTGAAGTGTAACGGAACAGGTCTGCCAGGGGTGAAGTGTAAAGGAACAGGTCTGCCAGGGGTGAAGTGTAAAGGAACAGGTCTACCAGGAGTGAAGTGTAAATGAACAGGTCTGCCAGGGGTGAAGTGTAAAGGAACAGGTCTGCCAGGCGTGAAGTGTAAAGGAACAGGTCTGCCAAGGGTGAAGTGTAAAGCGCTTTGAATAGTCCTAAAGTCCGGATATAGAACGTATATTTACCGTTTTACCATTCTAATATTATGCGATATAGTTAGCAGTTTCAGCACAAAAAATGTATAATTTAATATTTTTGCTTGGTATTTGATATTATCAAGTAACTTTAGAATGATTGTAGATACGTGTTCATTGTATTTTAATAATGTTCCAAATATCATTAAAAACATACGTTTTCGGCAGCCAGGTATCTTGCTTTTCCTTGGAATATATAAATTTTATTATAAGACATTTCTTTAGCATTGATGTGATAATACTGATTTACTAAAGGTCGATCAACAGCTGTGGTAGTTGATAAGAGA
Source organism: Lamellibrachia satsuma (assembly GCA_033239005.1). Classification (NCBI taxonomy): domain Eukaryota; kingdom Metazoa; phylum Annelida; class Polychaeta; order Sabellida; family Siboglinidae; genus Lamellibrachia; species Lamellibrachia satsuma. The sequence continues at coordinate 6,315,867 of BSQZ01000016.1, read as the reverse complement.
CACGCCGTCAACGGAAACATTGTTGTACCTCCGTTCCCAGAACGCATGGAAATGGCAATGTTTGGTGAGTTTTTCTTTGCCATAAATGGATAAGACCAGTTCCTGCAGTAAGTTTTTGTTGGGTTTATCCTGTTTGTTGTATTATTATTAACCAAATCTGGGGTCAATTACATTACAATGCAATATATTACTATTACTTTGTTTTCTTTCTATTGAATTGAATCGAAAACATTTATTGTCCATTAAATGTATCACATAAAATGGACGTTTTCCTTTGGGCTGACACTGTTAAGGCATAGACTATACGACAAATGATTAATATATGAGACAAGTAAAATACATAAAACATGTTTATGAGTACTGTACATCATTGTTATCCCATCAATTCAATTTCAGCACACGCATGTACACACACAATTGCTCATTTAATCAACTGATCCATGACTTGCTTGGACATGATATACAACAGCAAGTCCAGGCACTAGAATTCAATATGCTTATGGCTGACGGAACAAAAGATCTCTTGTAACAGTTTCTGCGTGTCAGAGGCATTCTGAGCCGTCGATCAGACGGGAGAGTTTCAAAAGCAGAATTGAGTGGATGAGTAGAATCATGATGAATTTGAACAGCTTTCCTTCTCAAAACTGATAAAGATCACACAACTGCGGTTGTTTGATACCAACAATTTTGCCCGCCTGGTTGGCCACCCGAGCCAGCCTGGTTGACCACCTGAGCCAGCCTTGCTTTGTTCTTGACAGACAAATTGCCATACCATGACAATAGGTTAAAAGAAATTACACTTTCAATTAAATACCTGTACACCAACTGCAGAACCTCTGCGCTGACATTGAAGCTCATTAATTTCTGGAGCAAAAACGTACGTTGTTGTGCCTTTTTGTATATGTGGTCTACATTGTCAGTGAACGTAAGGTTTTCATCAACAACAGTACCAAGATACTGTTGTCAAACCAGGATACAAGCATGTCAACATATTGGTAATAATGTGAAAGTGATAATTCATCTTTGAGACATGCAATAAGTGCTATGTCATCAGCATATTTTATGAGCTTGAGTACAGCGTTATTACAATTTATCTAATTTATATATATACTGAAAAAAGACGAGGGGACAAAACACACCCCCTGGGAGCACCTGTGTTTAGAACAAGTTCCTTAGACATAACTGAACCATCAGGCAGTTACTTGTTTGAAGTGTATCCTTTCCTTTAAGTTGTAAGATACATGCCACCCTCTTATCTCAGTCACCTTGACAAAAACAACACAGTAAAGATAAATATCTTCGTAAACCGTGAGGAAAGTTGTGAATGTAAACATCACTAAAAATGATATACTTTATAACGTAATACCTATATATGCCCTTTACCGCTGCTCACACACATTCGTGGTTTATGTTGGAGCATGAAGTAGAATGCAGTTGTGCTGTGTGAGGTGCCACACCTATTGCTAGAATTTGTCCTTTGAACTGCTTCTGCTGACCAAATTATACAAAGAACCAATAGAGTTATTTGTGTAAACTGTACCTGGCTTCATAGCCTTGGTTGTCTTACCCATTGTCTTTGTAGGTTATTGGAACTGACACAGAATAAGCCAGTATTAATCCAAAATACTATTACTTGAACAATTACTTGACAAAATGTAATCATTACTATTACAATTACAGTTTGATTGACCCCACGCCTGTTATTAACCAATGTTGTTTTCAATGCAGAGATTCATTATCAATAATTACTGTTAATATATATTGCAGGGTGATTTTTTGGGTCTTTGGGCGACGGTTTTTATTTTTTTCGGTTTACGCATCCGCCGACCACATTTTGGGGAATTTATTTAGAAAAATGAAAATCGGTTTATATTTTTATGTCCCGCCGACATTCTCACGCGACAATTTTTTTTACCAATAATCTATTTTAAAACATATTTAATGTCGGAAAAACGAAATGTTCATAAAAATCGAACGGCAGAGCCAGAGAAGCATTTGCGACACCGAAAATATATTTATGCGGGACAAAGCTACCTACAAAAGAGTTAATTACATGGAACCGTGGCTCGTTTGCTGAAGACAACAAAGTCAAATGTATGTTTGTATACGAGCTTTATAATAAGCCAAATAGTAAAATGAAATACAATAATATGTATTACATCATAAATACATTATTTATACACAATGAAAACAGTTGTGACCTAGTTTATATACTCAGCTTACAAAATATCAGCAATGGTGGGGAACCAACCACACAAGGCCAATCTGTAATGTACGATTGCAGAATGGCTCCCCTCAGACACCGAAAATATATTCACAACGCCGGGAACGCCTTTCACGGTAGCGTTGTACCGCATTACTACCCAGACAACTGATTGTTCTCCGACTGTTTATACAAAATACAAATGATCATTCTCGTGCAAAAATTAACTTGAGTAATGTTCTGTAAGAGAAGTGATTTTCATAGTCATGAAAGTTTCGAAACGAAATATAGACGGACTATTTCCTGGCGAAGCCGCGGACACCGGGCTGTCGTCAAGCTGTGACGGGTTGCCAACACGTTGCTAGCTATGCTGGACCATTTTGAGATAATTAATTTATTACAAAGTATTATACATCATTGGAAAGGTATGTTATTAAGATACATCATAATTAACATACATGCCTGTATGTTAATTAGTTTTCATGTTAGAGCACTTTAAAGACACCCCCCGTCAACGTTTTCAAAACACGTTTTTTTTCTATTTTGATCAAAAAAGTGTACCTGGCCTAAAAAATCTACTAATATTAATATTAATGTAATTATTTTGATATATTGTGGAAGTACTCAATGTTCTCAACCTGTGTGTGTGGGGGGGGGTCATTCATACCAGTGCATCCATTATTTTTGTTGCAAGAGAGCTGTAAACAGTGCTATTTTTCACTTATTTTGCACATTTTTACAGGGGCAGTTGGTAAAACGTAAAAAAAACACAGTATATACCCTGCAGAGACATTTGTTTAAATTCAGTGTATACTTCTAAGCATGTTTGACATGTATAGGTCATTAGCATTGTTATTTATATGAAAAATATTTTTTACAAGAATTTTTAACTAGAAACTATTATGTACACTTTTACAGCAGCCTTTTCACAGCTGAAGACATGCTGATGCAAGATGAATATTTTACATGTCTGTCATGTAGAATGAACATCATTGGAAAGGTCTGTTATTAAGATACACCATGGTATCTGTTGTATGCCTGTAGGTTAATTAGTTTTCATGTTAGAGCACTTTAAAGACACCCCCATCAACGTTTTCAAAACACGTAAATGTTCTCAACCTGTGTGGGGGTCATTTATACCAGTGCATCCATTATTTTGGCTGCAAGAGAGCTGTAAACAGTCCTATTTTTCACTTATGTTGCACATTTATACAGGGGCAGTTGGTAAAAAGTAAAAAAAACACAGTATATACCATACAGAGACATTTGTTTTAACTCAGTGTCTACTTCTAAGCATGTTTGACATGTATAGGTCATTAGCATTATTATATATGTGAACAATATTTTTTACAAGATTTTTTTAAACTGCAAACTATTATGTATCTTTACAGAAGAATGTTCACAGCTGAAGACATGCTGATGCAAGATGAATATTTGACACGTGTATCATGTATGATGACGATCATTGGAAAGATATATTATTAAGATGCATCATGGAATCAGTTGTGTGGCTGTAGGTTAATTAGTTTTTATGTTAGAGCACTTTAAAGACACCCCCGTCAACATTTCCAAAACACGTTTTTTTCTATTTTGATTAAAAAAGTGTACCTGACTTAAAAAAAATTACTAATATTAAAGTTAATGTAATTTTTTTTACATATTGTGGAAGTACTAAATGTTCTCAACCTGTGTGGGAGTCATTCACACCAGTGCATCCATTATTTTGGTTGCAAGAGAGCTGTAAACAGTGCTATTTTTCACTTATGTTGCACATTTATACAGGGGCAGTTGGTAAAAAGATAAAAATACAATATATACCCTACAGAGACATATTAAAACTTGGTGTCTATTTCTAAGCATGATTGACATGTATAGGTCATTAGCATTATTATGTATATGAAAATATTGTTTACAAGGTTTTAACTGCGAACTATTATGCAGATTTTGACAGAAGCCTTTTCACAGCTGTATCATGTAGGATGAAATGTAAGCTTTTATTGTCATACTTATTGCATTATCTGGGTGTATTAGTAGTTAAAATAAGAAACAACTACTATAAATGTGTATGTCATTACAAGTATATCATATCAATATGTGTGGATCGTTGAGTAAATAACTATTCTGACACAATATTGCATACCAGCTATCAGTTGTACATAATTTTTAGAGTTTCATACACCTTCACCCATCATCTAGGCCATCATCATATCCAAAATAGATAAATTTGGCATAAACAAATATTTACATTACTACTAATTATAATACTAGTCTAGTCATTATATAGTCACTATACAAGTCGTATCCACAGTTATGATAGTACTTATAATGAAAAACAATCAGAAAGCACAGTGTAAATCATATTAACATTCCAAGTGTAAGACTGTCAGCTTTGAGCTTAATGTGAGTAATGGATGCCTTTCTTCGTCTTGTCTGCTGGGACATCGTAATTTATTATTCTGACATGTGTGTGGCGCCACCTAACGTTCAAATAGCTAGATAATTCTTGGCGTCAGTGGATAGTGATGGGGGTTGTTTTAGTTGTACAGTACATTACTAGCCAGACCTAGCCAAAATCAAAAAAAATATTTTTGTGTTAATAAATGACCAATGAATCAATTTCGTGAATCAAGGTGAATCCCGGATTTGCGAGAATCGTGAAATTTTCACCTTAAAAAACAAAATACTTTCACCTAAAGAAATAAAACAGGGTGTACATCAGAGTACAGAACGTTTATTCAGCTTTACAGGCATATGCGCACTTTTATCATGGGTGGTCTATGTCAGTTGCTATGGACCGTTAAAGGCACCCCCTGTAAACGGGCCTCTCTGTGTACACGTTTTGGTCGACTTGCCGATCATAGCACAACTAGCGCCGCCTAACGAGCTCCGGCATTGCTAACGTTGCTACGACGTCCGAACCAGATACATATTCGTTCGCCGTGAAAACGTAACAAATCGTCTGGTTATTGTGATTCCAGTACACATCAGTATTATATCTACCTAACTAAATCATGTTGTTAAACCAGCAAGTATCGGCGTCAACGTAATTTATTGTGCCTTTGACGCTAACGGAAATGGCAACGTATATGTGACCTGGTGACCCCGCTGGATCATTATAATACCTTTTACGCAATGTTCCTGCCTATGTACAGGGGCTAGACGGCCCACCCTTGTCGCTAGTCTGTAATGCAGCAGAACGGTGTCAGGTAACGGGACGCTAACGGTACAGAGAACACATCTCCTTATTTGGTGTCACAGCGCTAAGCGCCGAGGCGACATCACATCACTGCTAGAGCGACCCAGCCAGCAGACTTCAATCGCTGGCCGCTCACGGAAGCAGTGTCTACATCGTCGCTCTTTTGTTAAGTTTTTTCTTTCCAAACTGATTCGTCACGCATCGCCTGCCGATCACGAGCGACTACTCTGAAAGCCGTGAGCTATCTGGTGAGTCCACTGAAGTCTAACCTCGACGATGATGTTCGCTTTTTCCGTCAGTGTAAGTGGCGGTTCTGGCCGCGAATCTTGCTTACCGATTAGCCTAGACCTAGTATTAGGAGCTAGGCTAGGCCACACCCCGTAGCTTGCTATATAGGGTTGCGGGCCGTCGTTAGAACCTCGCTGGCGGTTTGTCTGTACATTGGTACACCGTACAGTGTTTGCCCGTAAGTGCGGTTCTGTAATACTGTGCCCGGTCACGCTTTGCTGGTGTAATTGGACGCGATGTTCCGCACAGGTGTGCGACTGCACTTTGGACGCGATGAACCACACAGGTGTGCCTTTGCGCGTCGTCATTAACTATATATTATCATTTATGTATGTGGCGATATGCTTATGTTACGTCCCTTCTCCTGGGTGTCATGTGCTTACAGGTTGCATCGTACACTATACATGCGTGGCTGTGCGAAGACTTTCACGTGCTGGGGACACTTAACTGTTGGCTGATATTTTCTTCTGAACTGCTGCCTGCGCCAGGCTGTGTGACTAGGCTTGGGGTTTGCCTGTTCGCTATGTGTCGACACTCCGAATACAGTCTGTCTGTTTGTATGCTTACTATCATATGCCTATACTCGAAATTGCAGGTCTCCAAAACAGCCCGGTGTTCACCTTGAGTAGTCTAGGCTATCGTTGATTGCAGACTACCCCGGCAGAACACAATCACACTGGGCCGACGAGTGAGCCGGTGATGACTTGCTGCTCGGTGGCCGGTGCATAGGTTAATCCTCTTGCACAGAACACTGCCTTACTATTTCCTCTTTGCAGCTATGCCGAAAGTAAAGAACGGCCAAAAGGGTGGCCCGCCTGCCGACCGCAGACGTTCTTCGAGGGCTAGGCGGGTGCCTCGCAGACTAGTCGACGCGGCTTCAGACAGCTCGTCTTCTGACACCGACGACTTGGGAACCGTCAACCAGGCACTCCGGCAACAACTGCAAGACGTACAACGGCAGTTGTATGAAGCACAAGCCAGCAACACTCAACCGCGTCCTCCCGTCGCCCAGTCATTTACATCGGTGCCGACGGCCACGGCTTCATCACCGCTGCAACCCGCCGGACTAGCGACTGCGATGCCCATCCTGCACTTGCCACTTGCTGGGCCATCACCCGTTACGCCTGTCCCTACGACACAGCCAGGGACGTCAGCACTCGATTCCCAGGGCACTGATCTCCAAGCATTGCTGGCCAGCGCCCTGCAGCAGATGGCCGGAACGACGCAGCTCGGGACCGCGCAAGGTGAGTCGTCCATGACTCCCTTCCTGATCTTGGGGGCTACACTGGACCCCAAAATCAAGGCCACCATCTGGGCCCACCGGTACATCGACCTGGGTTCGTTGGTCCCCCCCCCCCCACTGAGCCAACAGGATCCGGGTCCGTCTTTCCGCCCAGTCAGCACCCCCAGATGTCCATGACGCAACCACGGGCAACACCCATCACCACCGTTGGACAATGGTTGCGTGCATTCAGCACGTACGCTAGCGTGTACGTGGAACGCTATCCCGCCGAGACATCGTCCATGTTCACCTATCTGTGCCGCATCATGGACATGCATAAGCGTCACGGAGGAATGGCTTGGCGGGTGTACGACGAACGTTTCCGCCGCATCCACGCCCTCATGCCCTCGCTGCCCTGGCATGCCACCAATTGGGACCTTGCCATGGACGCGGTTCATGGGGACATGAACCGGTCGGCGACACACAGACAGCCGCGACAACCTTTTCGGGACTACCGCGGACGGTCAGGATCCGCAGACAGTCGCCCCACACCATGCCGCAGACAGTCGCCCCACACCGTGCCGCCGGTGGAATAGCACCGGACAATGCCACTTGATAAATTGCCGCTTCCAGCAGGCGCTACGCCTGCGGACAACGGGGACACCCCGCGCCACCTGCTGGATGCTCAAAGCCAAGACCACTAGTCCCAAACCTCCCAACACCAGTGCTTCCCCATCGGCTGGCAACGTATCTACGAGGGTACACAAGGCGTGAGCGGAACCATTTGATCCGTGGTTTTTCAGTGGGTTTCCGCATGCCTTCAACAATTACATGCAACACTCACGTTCCCGGTCATGTCAGCACTCACGTTCACGGTCATGTCAACACTCACGTTCACGGTCATGTCAGCACTCACGTTCCCGGTCATGTCAACACTCACGTTCACGGTCATGTCAATACTCACGTTCCCGGTCATGTCAACCATCTTTCCGCCTATGATCATCATCACTTTGTTACCGCCAAACTTGCCCAAAAAGTAGCCGCGGGTCGTATTGCCGGCCCGTTCACACATCCTTCGCCAATAGGCGTAGTGCTTTCTCCTCTTGGTGTTGTTCCCAAGAAAGTCCCCGGCCAATTTAGATTAATCCACGATCTCAGCTTTCCTAAGGATAACAGTGTCAATTCCCACATAGCTAAGTTACACTCCGAAGTCTATTATGAACTGTTAGACGACTGTGTGTCGATTATCCGTGAAATCGGGCAAGGGTGTCTTATGGCTAAGGCAGATATCAAAGACGCTTTCCGCATTATTCCTATACACCCCGCCGACCATAGACTGCTCGGCATAACATGGCAGGATAAGTATTACTTTGATAGATGTCTTCCCATGGGGTGTAGCACTTCGTGCCAAACTTTTGAATCTTTTGCTCAGGCATTGCAGTGGATTCTCATAACTAAATTCCATGTTCATCACATGTCACATATATTGGATGATTTTATCTTTTTCGGACCCTCTGCGTCTAATCAGTGCTTGGTTGGCCTCCAGTCCTTCATGGATTTAGCTACATCTCTTCACATTCCCGTCAACACCAATAAAACCGTGCTCCCTACATCAGTAGCTACATTACATGGCATTGAGGTAGACACGACTGCCATGCAGTTGCGTCTGCCGCAAGATAAGTTAGTTGATGCACAATTGAAGATCAACGCACTCTTTCGCCGGAAGAAGGCAACATTGCTCGCCTTACAGTCACTTATTGGCACGCTCAATTTCGCGTGTCGAGTGGTGGTGACCGGGAGGGCTTTCTTGCGGAGGCCTATCGATCTCACACGAGGGGTGCGGGGTAAATCACATTTTATACGCTTAAACCGGGAAGCTCGAAAGGATTTGGCCGCCTGGAAACTGTTTCTCGACTCTTTCAACGGAATATCTCTCGGCCTGCCCAATACGTGGACATCGTCGAACTGTATTCGATTGTTTTCGGATGCCAGTGGGTCTGGGTTTGCTGCAATTTTAGGCAGTCGGTGGTGCCAAGGATCCTTCCCCAGTGCATGGTCTGCCAGCAATATCGCGATCAAGGAACTGTTACCTATAGTGTTAGCTGTCCGTTTATGGGCGACTCGTCTGGCTAACTCGCGTTTACTGTTTATGTGTGACAATATGAGTGTCGTATCTGTGATTAATTCTGACACGTCCAAGGACGTCACGATCATGAACCTGATTAGAGAACTTGTGGTAGTTTCTATGAGACACAACATTTTGCTTCCAAACATGTTCCCGGTAAAACTAATGTTATCGCCGATGCCCTGTCTCGTTTCCAGAACGAGGCCACGCACCAGAGGGCTCCTTGGCTTGATCGCGACCCAGACCATTTGCCGCCGGAATTCCTACCTTGATGAACAGTGCAGGCGCCTTCATTGCAGCATCTTTGGCTACTTCTACCCGGGCGATGTATTCGCGGTGGGCAACCCAGTTACATGACTTTGCTGTGATCTATTTCCCCGGGAAGCCATGGTTTCCTTCCTCCATTCCCTTATTGTGTACGTTTATTGCGCGTCTCCTCCGTAACGGCTCATCGCCGGCCTCTCTCACTTCACGGATGTCGGCCATCTCCTCCGTAACGGCTCATCGCCGGCCTCTCTTACTTCACGTATGTCGGCCATCTCCTCCGTAACGGCTCATCGCTGGCCTCTCTTACTTCACGTATGTCGGCCATTGCCTTTTTTCACAAATTATTCCACCTCCCGGATCTGACAGGTGACTTTCTAGTCCGGCGCCACCTCCTTGGGGCTCACAAGGAATTTTCCCACGTTGACTCTAGGCTCCCCATTACTATACCCATATTACACGCGCTGTGCGACTCCACGGGTCATGTGACCCAGACATCCTATCATGCTTGTTTAGTCCGAGCTATCTACCTACTCATGTTTCATGCTTTCCTTCGCATCGGGGAAGTCACTTCTTCCCGCAATAACATCAAATTGTCACAACTCTCGGTACTTTCGGACACCCTCATCATAGTTTTCCAACAAGCCAAACACCACTTTGGTTCGCACATCTCTATTTCCATTCCTATATCACAGAACGCCTACTGCCCAGTGGCAGCGCTCTCTCTGTTCACTGCCAGGAGGGGCCGCAGCGAAGGCCTTTTGTTCTGTGAACCGGATTTATCCCCCATCACCCCTTCACAGCTCAATTCCTGGCTGTCTGGCTCGTTATCTTGGGCCTCTCTCCATCAACTCGATATAAAAGCACACAGCTTCCGTATCGGGGCAGCTACTCACGCCTCAGCTCAGGGATATTCTGACGCACAGATCCAACGGATGGGCCGTTGGAAATCTTCCGCTTTCAAAAAATGTATTCGTATCACCTCTTTTGAAACATTGTGAGCTTTCATTGCCATATATTTTTCAGCCTGGCGTTGGGAGGCATTGGGAGGCGTTGGGAGGCGTGCAGCTTTCCTTTTCGGTGGGGGTTTCAAGTTATTTGCCGGCTCTGGTGTTTGCCCAGCTCTTCAGCTTTTGGCCGGGGGTTGGGGTACAATACCGGACAATCTCCATGTTGCACACCCACTGTTCGTAGGATTTTTTTCTAGATACTCTAGTATTCCCACTATCGCTGTATTAACTAATACTTTTAGTCACTTTTTGTAAGTTGCATATGTAGATAAGTATGTATGTATTATGTGATACGTGTATATATGCAGTGATACTAGTAACTGGCAGGTACGTCTATACTTTCTGTTTATGCTATTAGCGATGTGAGCATCTGGTGGCTCTGGGGCGTGCCCAGCTTTTCTTCATTTTGGTTGAGGCGGTAGAGAGAGCGTGTCCACGTGTCCTGCTTTTCGGCTTTGGGCCGGGAGCGGGATGCGGGGATCTCTCTCGCGGCACGCTGTCATACTTTCCTTTATCGTAGGCCGACTCGCCAGTCGTCGCTACTGCATGTTTGCACGATGGTTTTTGCTTATGTTTCTTCTTTCCTGGGCTTAAGTAAGTAAGACAGTGACGGGGTTACGGCATCCGACCTGGTGTGCGGCGTCTTCCAAACGGGTTTCACGGTTTTTTCAAGGGAGTTCACAAATTGTTTTTCTCTAATTGTGTCTTTTTCTTCCGCCAGCATTATCTGGCGCGGGGTCTTCCAAACGGGTTTCACGGTTTCTCAAGGGAGTTCACAAATTGTTTTTCTCAATTGTGTTTATCTATTGTATCTAATTCTTCCGCCAACTTATATCTGGCTACTAGCTCGCACCAGCTAGAATTTTATTTGTGGTTTGTAATTTTCGCTTGGGCCGCAGCTGTCCAATTTTATACTTTTCTTACGGCTTTGTGTGGATCTATCATTGAATCTACGCACAACGGCGCACACCATTAGTCGTGCAACTTCCTCATCTTTTGTCATCTCTTGTTCCATATATGACTTTTGAGGTTTTTAATGCGAGGTTGGCCTGCACTCCTCGCAGGAGGCAGTGAGCTGCTGCCATGCCCAGGAACCACTGTTATTGTTGGAGTCTGCTGCGCTTTGTGTGGGGTTTGTACGGGTGGTTTCTGGGCCCCACATTTATTACGCTTAGCTAGTCAATTATTGGCAATCCCCATCGACAGATATGTTCAACTCTTTGTTACTAGGATAGGGGAATTGCTTTTTATATCTAGTTAGGTCGTCGGCAATGCCCATTGTCATGCATATCACTGTTTTACTTTATGTAATTAAAGGGCATTGCCATTTGACCAACCATATTTGTTTTGTTTTCTCTTGCTACATAAACTTAACAATGTGCAGCAGGCCCCACCAATACACACCTAATCCAACAATGGCACTTTATGACATACGGTACAGTGAGTAAAATGGTCATTATGTTTTGTCAACAATAGTAAAACACCAGTGAAAAACCATAAATTTCGACACAAAAACAAGCATTTGTTGA
>BSQZ01000016.1:6089030-6301530 GCA_033239005.1 Lamellibrachia satsuma | reverse complement strand
ATATTATGAAATGGAAAAGTATTTAAATACAAATATATTGGGAAGTATTTCAATTAATTTTCAAACTATAATTGCTAGAGGGTCATCCCGTAGTGGCAACTCTGGACATGGTTAAGGGTGAATACTCTGGCTAGAAGTTCTAGGCACTCTCCCTTGTAAAGCTAACAAAGACATTTTATGCATTACTGATGATGCTATCTGGCTTCGGAGGGTCTCACCTTCCCCTCAACCCACACAGCAAATATGTCTTATCAGCTCCTACAGGCATTGACACAATAGCAGGCCTTAGAATCTAGCAGGGTTGGTCAGCTGGGGCATAAAAACTATGACCAAACAACTGACAGGCCAGTGCAACAGAGTACTCTTGTTGCTAACTGTAATTAAGTGTCCTCATATGGACCAGTGTAAATTCGACAGTGCAAATTTGGTCAAGATTTTTAGCAGCACCTGTAGCACTTGTTGTAGTTATATGGAACTCAATAGATGGCAAACTTGATATTTTTCAGACATGATTTTTTTAAATCAAACTTGATTTTGCAAATAAGCTCAGGGTTTTTAGTAGCACTTGTAGTAGAATAGAACTTAATAAAAAGCAAACTTGATTCTTCACTTTGTAACAGTGTGGATTCACCCATATAATTGTATGGTGGTATACAATCTGATGAATGATTATGATTACAATGTATACACCATAAGAGTACTTTCAGGTTTCATGTGACAATGTTGTGTGTTCTGAAAAGTCAGTATTTGGAATAGCATTTGAAAATTTCAAATACTAAGGGATTATATAAATACAAATACTTTAATTTCATTAATGTCAAATACGAGTACTTTAAAACTATAACAAAAGTCCTCACCTTTTCAGAGAGGGTAGGAAAAAACCCCTACTATCTACTGGCTTCAAAATGAGCAGAACGTTAATTGGATGTGGTTTCTTTTTAGCAATAAAGTACAAACAGTGGCTTTGCAGAAATCAGAGTTTTCCTTTGAGTTAAATCTAAGATGTTTTTGGATTAAGTATCTAAATAAAACAATAATAGGCCCAATTAAAAGTATTTATATTTAAGTCAAGAAAAATTTATATTTTTGTAAAGCATATTTTATATTTATCTTTATATGTCAGTTTGCTTCGAAACGTACTTGTAACCTCCTAAACTTACTTCCCAAATATGAAAAGATGAGAGCTATTGTCCCTGAGGGCTTGTGACCATACCCCCTTCATGCTGTTAAGCCACTGGATGGTAAACCACGCAGCTGCAGAATAGAAGATTGGCCAACGCACCTGCAATCAAGACCTCACAAAGTGTCTCCAAGGAGTCCCTACCGAAAGGAGCCAGAGAGCCGTGGCCAGACTGGCAGTGCCTCAACTGCCTCAGGACTGGTGTCGGATGCTGCAGACACTTGACGCAGAAGCGGGGGTATAGCCAGGATGCTTATATTCATACGAGACACAAGAAGAAGAAGAGCAGTGAACTTGGAATGATAGATATCATCAACAGTGATCTTGGAATGATAGATATCATCAACAGTGAACATGGAATGATAGACATCATCAACAGTGAACTTGGAATGATATATATGATCAACATTGAACTTGGAATGATAGATATAATCAACATTGAACTTGGAATGATAGATATAATCAACATTGAACTTGGAATGGTAGATGTAATCAACATTGAATTTGTTGCAGGAATAGGATGCTTCTGGGGAGCGGAGAAATTGTTTTGGAGCATGGAGCACGTGTATTCTACTCAGGTGGGTCGCGGCATGCACTTCATTGTATCATGTGTATGCATGTGTGTGTGCGTGTGTGTGTGTGTGTGTGTGTGTGTGTGTGTGTGCGTGCGTGTGTGTGTGTGTGTGCGCGCGCGTGTGTGTGTGGTGCGCGTGTGGTGCGTGTGTGTATATATTCATATTTGTTGCTGAGGTAAATTTCTCCCACCCACCAGGAACTCACTTCCTTCTTCCCACATTTGCTCCTAGGGATACACATTTCATCGCTGTAAATCCTTCAATAGTTCCCACTGCTGCAAGTAACAAGGCGTTCACTTCCTAACAGACAGAGAGCACAATTTCCTCCACAACAGTTAAACTACCCATATTATTTAAGAAATGTGTATGCATGGAGTTTCTCGAACATTAAAATCCTCACCCCGGGTGAATATTTTATATGAATTAAACACCCTGGCCAAAGGTGAGAATTTCATAACGGAATATTCACCTCTTCTGTCAAATGTGCACCATCTTCATGCCATCATTTGTTTTTTTTATTAATTCATTAAGCAATTTGTGTTTTAGTTTAGTTTATGTATACAGTAGGAATAAGATTTGTTTTAAACAATCTTAAGACCTATTAATAATTACAAGTTACTTTCTAAATATTAAAGAAAGCATTCCGATGTTGTAAAATCTACAATATATTTTCATACATAGTTTTATTTGGTATAACAGGGTATTTACAAAACATAATTAGCTAAGAGCATAACATTAATTTTCGGGATGAACATTTCACAGAGGGAGTAAAAATTCTCACCCCTGGGTGAATATTTCACGAAGGTGAATATTTGATCTTACACTGGCTGTGTGTGTAATCCCACTTAGTACAGTGAAGTGACCGCCTCGTGAAACCGACCGGAATGGGGTTGGAATATAAATCATAGAATCAGAGACCTCTTCGGATGCATTTTTTGTGTGAATTAAAGGTGCAAAGTGTGGTTATTATTTTTGTAAAATTATGTTATATAGTATGAACGATATCTATTGTATCATCTTAACTGTCCTCGTGTTTTAATGAACCACTAGTTTTAAATATAATTTAACCGTTATCTGTTTATCAATATCGACCTTGCCATTCAACGTGCAATGAAAACATGATGTTCTAGCAAAAGCTGCAAAACAGGAGCTTAGTCATAATGCTTGAAAAAGTTAATCGAATTAAACAGATAACAGATAATGTTTAAATAAAACATTCAAGTTCATTAAAACACATTTGGGCAGTCAATATGTTAAAATACTTTGGGGTGTTCGTGCTAGATATAGTTTATAGTATGTAACAGGATTTTACAGTAACAACTAATCAGGCTTTGTACTTTTCATTCATGAGATTCCACTAGTCTACGACGGAGAAACTGCCCGTAGAAAAATTTTGGATAATTGGTAAAATCATTCGACTTTGCTTCCCACTGACTTATTCATTGTGTTTTGAGCAGGTTGGGTATGCGATGGGCTACACAAAGAACCCAATGTACCGGGAGGTGTGTTCGGAGAAAACAGGCCATGCCGAGGTAGTCCGTGTCATATTCGACCCCGAGGAGGTGTCCTACCTGAAACTGCTGAGCATGTTCTGGGAAAACCACGACCCAACGATAGGGATGGCGCAGGGAAATTATCATGGAACCCGTTTTAGATCCGGGATATATTACTACACACCTGAACAAGAGGAACTTGCAAAGCAGTCAAAGGACATATTCGAAACGCGGTTGAAAGAGCGACAGTTCAAAAGAGAGATAACTACAGAAATACTTCCTGCCGGCGAATTTTACTATGCCGAGGATTATCACCAGCAGTATCTGCACAAGAATGAAGGGGTGAACTGCGAAAGTTTTGGGATCGGCGTCTCCTGCTCCGTACAATTTCTCAATAACGCTATGTCAAAACTACAAAACCAACCGTCCGGAAGCCACCCACCCAAAAGTTAATAATCTGAAAACAAAGCAGTATCTATATAATGTTTATTTTTTGGTTTTGCTCACTGGTCAACGTTGCTGTATATGTCGTAAAGTGCCTCTAGATGAGATGACGGTCACGCAGAAAGTTACTCTGCATAATACTATTTCCGATAAAATTAAAGAAAATTTGAAACAACTCTGATTGTAGCCATTATATATTTTAACAACTCTGACTATGTAGCCATTATATATAATTTAACAACTTTGACTGTAGCCATTATATATTTTAACAACTTTGACTGTAGCCATTATATCTTTTTACAACTCTGAATGTAGCCTTTATTTATTTTAACAACTCTGACTGTAGCCATTATATATTTTCACAACTCTGACTGTAGCCATTATATATTTTCATATCTTCGACTGTAGCAGTTATATATGTTTACAACTCTGAATGTAGCCTTTATATATTTGAACAACTCTGACTGTAGCCGTCATATATTTTAACAACTCTGTAACCATTATATATTTTAACAACACTGACTGTAGCCGTTATATATTTTAGCAACTCTGACTCTTGCTGTTATGACTTTTAACTACACTGACTGTAGCTGTTATATATTTTTACAACACTGACTGTAGCTGTTATATATTTTAACAGCATTGACTGTAGCTGTTAAAAGCTATAGCAACTCTGATGGTAGTTTTTATCGCTTTTAACCACACTGATTATAGTTGTTATAGCTTTTAACAACACTGACTGCAGCTGTTATATATTTTAACAAGTGTCAACTTTACTCAATATGAAGTGTATGGTTTTTGTGTTCAATATTGGTCAGAAGTAGATAAAGAAGGTTATTATAAATACTGTGTGTTGATATTTATATTACCATACAGATATGGTTACATACTAGCTGGGATAAAAATTATTTATTACCATACCAATACAATTTTTAATTATCACATGTGACAGGAAAATGATATGAAGATAGGTGTCGGCAAGATGAAAAAGGTTTAACAAATTTTAAATGGCCCAGTTATCCCCTAGACTACCCATGCAAATGAAAGGTCTCCACGAATCTACGACCTCGGGCACTATAACAACTGCTGCCCTTTGAAAATGCACAATATTCTGCATATCCATCAAAGAATCACATCCCTGTCCAAGATGAAATATTGTGAAACCCAAAATTCTCTTCGCACCAATTCCAGTTACATCTACCTGCCTGCAAGGAAACCAAGCAGCTTGTAGGACATAACCCTCGTGTCCTTGACCTTGTTCACAATGACCTTGATTTTATGCACACTATTAACCAGATCTTCAGACACAAGATCCTGTAAGGACAATACACCGACAATATTATATGAATAACAACTCACGTACGTTGCAAGTTTATTAAGTAGTTATTGTAATGTGAGGATACATTTAGAAGTTTGCCATTTGAAATTTATCAATTACTGGTACACTGTACTCGGAGGAGGAGGTTAAAATGCGGTACATGACAAAGAGAATATAACGCATGATCCTTGGCTTCTCGTTGTCTTCACCAAACTGCTGTAGAACCTGCAAACACGAGGACAAACAGTGACGTTACACCACAATACGTCGGAACAGCATCCTCATATCAGCAGTGGTTATTTTAATAATAATAATCATAAAATTTAACTTCAATATCGCCTAAATCCCCAGGAACCTTAACTCAATGGAACAACAAGCCAGAATAATTAAGTATGATATCACGAACACGAACGCACAAAAGTCATCATCAGAGCGAGTGACCGTTGAGGTGGAAATAAAATTTTGAACAAATATGTTTTTTGCGGAAGGTGGCAACAGTATCAACCAACAGTTGAGAAAATCACTCTCCATGTGTACACATTAATTAAAACATTACAACGTCTAAAACTTAAACATTTTCTCACCTGATAAAGTTCTCTCATCAGCTCTTTGGGGAACTACTGTCAGTTTTCCCTTCCTAATGACTGCACCTGTTGATTGATAATAGATATAGGTGACTACACTGGTCATTATGGGTTCACATTTCATGTGTGCACAGAACAACGTAAAATCGCATGACCGGCAATTAAATGTTTCAAACCTGCCTAAGACACAAATTCCTTTAAAAGTTGATACTTCAGCCAATAATGTTAAAAAGTGATCACATATTTATCATTTTGTTGTTTCAACAGCTTTTGATTTCAGCCCACTACATACAAAACTGACAGATATATGTGGGAACAGACAGACAGACACAACCACAAACTATTTTGTATATATACGGTCAATGGTGTTGACCCAATAAAACTGATGTACTCACAGATTGTTTGCTGATCATGACAGCCAACATGGCACACACCTGCGTCTGATGAAAAGACAATATACAATATCAGACAATCAGTGCACAACCAGTGTTTGCAAGTAGGCTAGTACCGGAAAATAATGCTTGTGTAAAAATCAATGTTGTTTAATCTCAGTTCCTGTATCTCCTTTGATCACATCGACCTTTGGTGATCTTATGTCACTTCATGATTTCCAGGTTTTAAAAAGTCCCCGCATGCCTTCAAAGCTAGCACCCTTATGAAGTTATGATTGTGTTAATGCTAGTAGTGTGAATATGTTTAAAAGTAGAACTGACAGATATTTGATAAGGGTGGGCTACACATAGATGAGAAAATTGTTGGACTCTCGATAAGCCAATGGCTTAATTCCTTGTCCACTTTGCCATCTGGAACTTGTTGTTTGGGATGACAATGCTACCTAGGACGTCACGAACTTTTGACTAATGGCGGATGACAAAATGAGCTTAAAATCACGACGGCATGTGTTTTTACCTATAAAATATTTTTGAGCAAATCTAGCGTATTTTGTTGTTTTCGTTCTACATCTACCATACGTAGTGCAATGTTATTAATACTAGAATATTGTCAATGACGGATAATAGTTATGTCAATGCCTGAAACCTATTTTGACACGCGCTTGTCTACTTTTAAATAAAACTCATTTTGCCTGTATGATTGTGATCAGGCACCCATGTCATGAGCTGGAATGCTTGGGGTCCGATGAGCCAGCTCACGGGTCCCCGTATTGACTGGCGCAACATTATCCCATACTTGTTTGTGTTCAATAAGGCATTCTGAAATTGTCTGAGACTGAGTATTTATATATGATCCATTACATTAGGGTTAGTATTTAGTTTAGAGCCAGTATAGGAGCGGTCGTTATTTATCACGCTCAACTGCTACAGCCTACAGCACAGGTCGTGAATTAAACTGGTGTACCAAATTATCGTATACATTGTTAAATATATATTAGATAAAGTGATACATTTACATAAATTATATACACAAGGTAATGTAGTAAACGATTTCGGCAAAAAGGAATTAACAGCAGGATTTTAGCGTAAGTTCGTTTACACTGACTTCGTTGTTTTGTTTACACAGTGTTTTCCGTATTCGCTAGGTGGCAGGCTTTTTTTGCTCGTGCGAGCTTAGTAGAAAATACATAGTTAGCAAGTATATTAGCCTAAAGTTTTCTTTTGAAAATACAAACAGCCTTATTCAAGACTAACGTAGTAATCACATTAAGTCACAATTTTGTGATGGCGCCGTGCAAACGGCAGGTAAAACATAAAGGCCACCAGGCATTTAATATGCTACAGTTGTAGCAACTGGGTGGACTTCGTTAAGTCCGGGTGCGAGAAGTCCTGGGCTGAGGTTCAGGCGGATAGTTTTAGTTTTGAGTGTAGGGGATGTACGAGGATGAAGGAACTTGAGGTGGAGTTAGAACAGCTGAGGCTGCTCATTGTGGCAGTGGTGGGAAGGGAGCAGGTGGATTGCACCAGTGGTTCTGGTGGGGGGGACAGTAGATGGGGGGGAGGAGACGATAGTTAAGGCGATGGGAGTGAGGAAGACGGGAGGGTGTCAGGAGGGAAGGCGACGGGAGTGCAAGTTAGCCAGGCGACGGGACGGAAAGGTGACGGTTGATGAGTGATAGAGAGCCTGATAACAGTCTGCCACCAAGTGACAAGACTGCAGGACAGAATGTGATGGAGGGGATCCATCGGAAGAGCTATTTCGAGGCAGTGATGGAGGGGGTGAGAAAGAGAGCGAGGGTATTTGTGGGGGACTCAATAGTTAAGAAGACCGACAGAGTCTTAAACAATAGAGATGACGTGGTAGTTTGCTTGCCTGGGGCCAAAATAGAGACGGTAACTGAGAGGGTAGAAAACATTGTGGGTTCGGGCAAGGGTGGATTGTTTTAGTACATGTAGGGACAAATAACGTAGAGAGGGAGGGTACAACTGCCATAGTTAGGAAATACAGGAATTTGGTCAGAACACTAAAGCAGACGCGCGTTGAGCAGGTAATAACTGTCAGGGATTCTACCAGTAATAGGAAGGATGGGTCATAGATATCGAAATTGCCGGGGGATGGCAATTAACATGCTAGTTCTGTTGAGAAGCTATGTAGGGAAGAGGAATTTGGTTTTGTGGATTTGTGGGGAAGTTTTGTTGGAAGGGCGGATATGTACATGAAGGATGGGCTTCATCTAAAGGGGGCAGCAGTATTTGCGGATGGACTCTCAGCAGCAGTAGACAGTGGCATGGGTAGCATATCAAATATTTTTGGTAGTAAACACTATTTAAACTGGAAGCGCAGGGGATTACTTAACGATGCCTCAAGCAGGACAAGAGGCCACTAGTAGAGATAAACCAATAACAGAATGTCCGAAAAACATGTCTGAAGCAGGTCATAGATGCGTGTGTTTAAATGCTAGGAGTATAGTAAATAAGAAAAACGAATTAAACATTATGGTAGAATATATTGACCCTCACATAATTGGTATAACCGAATCATGGGCCAACACAGACATAACAGATGCTGAAATAGGATTGACAGGATACGTAATGTTTAGGAGAGATCTAATAGGAAGAAGGGGAGGGGTAGTTATTTTATATGTTAAAGAATCTATTCAGGCTTATGAAATAAAATAAGAAAGCGAAGCAGATTACGATGAAGCTGTTTGGTGCAAAATAGTTTCAGGAAATTAAAAATTAACTATTGTATTAGTTTACCGAAGTCCAAACATAAACGTAGAGCATAACACAAAAAGCCATAAAGGAAATTAGTAAAGGGGAATGTATCATAATGGGAGATTTTAACCTTGGACACATACAATGGAAATCTCTAGAGAGTACAGGGAGTGAGGACCAACAATTTATATTTTTAATTCAGGAAAGCTTCTTTACTCAGCACGTGCTAGAACCAACAAGGGGAGAAAATGTATTAGATATAGTTTTATCACCCCAAAAAGAATTAGTGGACAATGTAAAAATACATGAACCATTGGGTAACAGTGATCACAATCAAATACATTTTGACATCAGTGTAAAATCAGAAAGTAAAAATAAAAAACGTATTGGAGAAACTTCCACAAAGGTAACTATAAAAATATGAGAAAATACTTAGCAAAGCTAGATTGGAATAACATACTGATGAATAAGACCGCGATGGAACGTTGGAATTTTCTAAAATATGAAATTGAGAGTATCATCGATAAATTTGTTCCCTTGAAAAATAAGGAAAACGGTCTAGAAAGAAACACTTGTCATAAGAAGCTATTAGAAAAATAGTGTTTAAACAAATTATGTGGAGTGTTTATAGGTGTACCAGAAAGGATGAAGACTATGCAAATTACAAAGAGGCACGTAACCTAGCTACAACTGAAATTAGAAAATATAAAAGAACCTTTGAAAAAAAATTGGCAGGTAATATAAAAAATGACAGCAAGAGTTTCTATGCTTATGTAAGGAGTAAACAGAAAGTTCGAGATAAGATCGGACCACTGGAAAACAACAGGGGAAACATAATTTCAGATGGGTTTCTAATGGCAGAGGTCCTGAATGAGTATTTCAGCGCAGTTTTTACCACAGAAGATATCAGCTCACTTCCAGTTCCATTTACTAAATTTTAGAGCAATACATCAGAACATTTAGGGCAGTTATTTGTAACTCCTGAAATGATAGCAAAGAAAATTAAGAAGATTAAAGATAATAAATCACCTGGAGTTGATGGGATACCACCAAAGCTGCTTAAGGAAATTGTTGAACAAATTAGTACACCACTTTTAAAATTGTTTAACTTGTCACTAGAAGACGGAATAGTTCCTTCAGAATGGAAAGAGGCAAACATTACGCCGCTATTTAAGAAGGGATCAAGGAACAAGCCAGAAAATTACAGACCAGTGAGTATAACAGCAGTTATATGTAAATTACTCGAAACATTAATTAGAGACCACATGGTGGAATTCCTTGTAAAACATAAATTAATAAATACATCTCAACATAGTTTCCTAAAAGCAAGGCCATGTCTAACCAATCTCTTACGTTTTTTTAAAGAAATTACAAAGTGGGTAGATGGGTCACCAGTGGATGTTGTCTACTTAGATTTTCAGAAAGCTTTCGATAAAGTGCCACATCAAAGATTTTTACTTAAACTAAAAGCCCATGGCATAGGTAATGATGTAATCAACTGGATAAAAAAAGTGGCTTACACACAGAGAACAGAGAGTAATAGTAGATGGTGAGATTTCAAACTGGAAATCTGTTTTGAGTGGGGTACCACAGGGATCGGTATTAGGCCCTATACTGTTTTTAATATATATAAATGATTTGGAAGATGACATATCAAACAAAGTACTCATATTTGCAGATGACACAAAAGTATTCAGAAAGGTTACTAATGATACAGATAAACAAAGTTTACATGATGATATAGATAAATTATTTAAATAGTCAGAAAAATGGCAAATGTTATTAAATTTTGGGAAGTGTAAATGTATACACATAGGACATGGAAACATGGACGAAGAATATAAATGGGGGATGGAGTAACATTTAGTGCTGACATGAAAGTTTCAGAGCAATGTGGGATTGCTGCTTCAAAAGGAAATTCTAAGGCTAATTAGGCAAACTATCATGTATAAGGAGAAACAGCTAATTGTACCCCTGTACAAAGCAATAGTTAGACCACATTTGGAATATTGTATTCAAGCATGGAGGCCATATCGTAGAAAGGACATAGACAAGCTAGAAAGAATACAACGAAGAACAACTAAAATGATTCCAGAATTGAGAGACCTTAGTTACGAAAGTCGCTTTTTACAATGTGATTTGACAACATTAGAGACCAGGAGACTAAGAGGAGACCAAATAGAAGTATTTAAAATAGTGAATTGTTATGAGGATGTTGACAGGAATATGTTCTTCAAACTTAAAGAAGGCAGTAGAACCAGAGGACACAAAGCAGCATTAGGTTGGACATGAGAAAGTACTCTTTCTCACAGAGGGTGATAAATGATTGGAACAGACTGTCAAATGATTGTGTTAATGCTAGTAGTGTGAATATGTTTTATGTTTAAAAATAGAATTGGCAGATATTTGATAAGGGCGATGAGATTAGAAAATTGTTGGACTCTCGATAAGCCAATGGCTTCCTTGTCCACTTGCCATCTGGAACTTGTTGTTTGGGATGACAATCTTCTTAAATCTGTTTCAAGTTCAATTACAATTACATCATGTGGAACCAAATATATTCAGCATTTGTTAATTATATAGTTTTGCACTTTTGCTGAATTTCAATATTTTTTACACAATTGATAAACAAATATAACGGTAATGATTGTAAATTGTTGAAGAATTGTGACTTTGAGTTGTACTAAATAAAAAGACAGCCGTTTAAAACATATTTTTATTATATAAATATATATTTTAAATCTGGTAGATATTAATAAATTTTATATAGATGTTGATGTATTTATAAACTCTTTCAAATGTTCTATTCAAATCGATTTGGGTACTTGTCTTAACAGAGGGTACATATTGTTTGCCTATATAAAGACATTAAACAGTGTCCACAAGGCCTCACCTCCTGTAGTTGCACAATCTATCTTGGAAAGGAAAGCATGCTGTGTGTCTGTGGCTGTGGCAGTGCTAATTATTATTTGCTGAGAGGGTGGATTAGCACCTGTCCAGGGCCCTGTGTAGTACTTTAAGGGTCTCTAACCAGACTGCAAACTGGTACAGTATTAAACAATTGTAGCCCAGACTGTCTCACTTGAGTCAACATACTAAATTGATAACAACTAGCTCAAGCTCTAAGTGGACTTTAACTCAGGGCTTCTGACTTGAAAAGATACTTCCTCTGGAAGACAACTTTGTGTAGCTTCACTGCATTCAAAAAGGGAATAGCTCAGACATACACAATGTCATAAAATATTTGACTGTCAGGCTATCTGGTATTAATACAGCTACACAAATGTGTGCACTTTGTGTTTTCGTATTAAAAAACATACAAAACTGTGTTTATCTCAATGCTTGTAAACAATTATTTGTTCTAAATTCATATAAATCATAAATCAATGATTTTTTGGAGTGATTTAAATAAAATGATTTAAATCAAACAACCCTGAACCTGTATGAGATTTAAATTATATTTTATTGACCGTTTGTTCAGGTAGTTTGTGATATTACAATTACAGCACAAATTTGAAACCATAAATGTATACACATTAACAGGGCAGCTGAGATTGCATATTCATTGGATCAGATCACATTACCAGAAGCAGTTTCACAGTGAAAAAAATCACAGGTACAGCACACTGAGATATGTGGCTGATTTGTTAGCATAATTATGCCGGCAGGTTAAAAAAATACTATTAGCCAGTGTCATGTTTCTCTGGTCTCGATGAACGATGACCTCTCTCTGGTGTCGATGAACGATGACCTCTCTCTAGTGCCATCTTTCTGAAACCAAATGTCCTACGTTGTTTGAGTTCACTGTTTTCTGCAGTGTACTTCTGCAATGCTGGTTCCTGCAGTAGGTCAGTCATGTGAGAAAGATAATTCTTTGTGTCATCACAATCTGTGATCACTGCGCATTGAATGTATGCATAGCCTGTCTGTGACACATTGGAAGAATGTATTCAATATTTGGAATTCATATAAAAGGTATACAGTGGAACCTCTCATTTAAAACAGCTTACTCTGTAAAAAGGGTCATAAAAGAGGGGTGCCCCGTGGTCTGTCATCAGAGATTTGACCACTTCTGAGCGTGGGCCTATACCATAGACATAACCAAATGTTGCCATAACTACATATATAATATATATGGTTAGTAAGATAGTATTTGGTAACATTGTTCAAAGAATTGTTCGTTATTTTGCTAAATAAGTTCACCATTATGTATAGCATTGTTGGCTATAGACCCTCAGCATTTGAGTTTTACAAACTTCACAGTGCAAGAATACTAAAATCCAGTTTTCATTGTAGTATTCAGTCTAAGTTTCAGTGCCACTTACTTAATTTACTACGCAACTATTCTTCACTAGTGTCTTTGTCTTGAAGGAATAATGCGCAGCAAGTGCCAGAATGTTCCCACAGTTCATCAACTGAAGATTTCCCTCGACAAATGTCGGCCATGAAAGATTAGCAAGGCAACTGTGTTGTTCTTTGTTAAAGATGCAAATCAGTAGATAGTAAGTACATGCTTTGGTTATGGCAATACAAACATCTGTTGTGAATTTTTCTGGGTGTGTATTCATGAGAAGTTACAAACTTCATAGATTTGACTGTGTCCTAACGTTCAATATGCCTATGCCCTAGAGATATGAAAAAGTAATTTATTCATGATCTTTCTACCACACAATGTGAGAACGCCAGACTCTCGCCTGGATTGAAATTCTCTTGCTGCCGAAAACAATATTTGGCAGTTTTGTTACCCCACATTACCACAGTTCACTCAGCTGTAAATGAGTACCCAGGTACAGACTGGTGGAAATGTGAATGAATAGTCTTTGCACAGTACTTGCAGCTTGGCTGAATGCTTCCCAGAAAAGTTGAAATGGTGTTGGAATGAACATGTCTGCTGGGGGGTGAAGTGTTAAGCATGTTGAACAGTCCCAAGGACTGGATACCATGCTGTATCAGAACATTCGTTTACTTGAGGTCTTCCTACAGGTTCTGCGGTAGCCTGGAACAATTTTGGTGGACCGAGAGTGAACAACATCAAGGGTCACTTCAATTGAATCGCTGCTGCCTATCCCCACTTTGTGTGTTTGTCATAACTAGACATAACTGTCTTGCAAGCAAACCAGTCATGGTCCTCTTGCAAATACATTGGATTCGTGACTGGAACAGACATTGCAAAAAACTGTAATGATGAATGGTGGGTGGGGGGGAGGTGGAGAATGTCACATTAGATTGAAAAACTCACTTTTACAGGTGTTCTAATCAATCAGCATTGGTGCTGAATGGTAATGACTTTTGTTTTGGTAACCTGCTTTATTTTTTAATGTAGTTATTTATCCTTTGTTAAGTTTCCCTGTGCATCCTTCTTGTCATCCTTCTTATTTTGATAAACATGCTGTAGTCAAGAAGAGTACATCATTTATATGAGTACAGCCATGTGGCAAAAAATGCATATTGCTCAAACGGAGATACATATGATTGGTTGATTCTATGATTTTCCTCAGCAGAATAGCAAAGTGTGTGTGTGTGTGTGTGTGTGTGATCTATGTCATTGAAGCAGTTCTATGTAACTTGTGTGTTTGTGTGAGACAGGGTGAAAGACTCTTCATGCTGGCATCTCTCTTGGACGAGTCCCTGTCTGACAGGATGGTGGCTGCCGCCTTCCACTCCACCATCCAGTTGATGGCGGCCTCGTCACGCGTGAGATAAGTAAGTAAGCGAGATAGGTCTGTCAGGATGAAAGGGCTCTGAGGAGAATTCTGTCACTGTCATGGGCACCAGGTGTCTAAATGGTGCACCATAGTCACACAACACCATGTTTGTAGAGGGATGCTAAAAGTTGGCAAACTTTGTATTGAAATGTTGTTTCTCATAAGCAATTTATACACAATTTATGAAAATGTTGACCACATCCTTGAATTTATTAAACATAACTATTTACCAAGCTAACAGTGCTCTTCCTTCTTGTTCACCGTTGTGCAGGGTTGAGGGTCAGGTGAAGTATTGTCGAGCCATTCTTTCTGTTGTTTCTTTTCATAGTTTTCTAAAGGCTGCTCCCTTTCTCCATCTTTCATCCTCCCCCGATCTTTTATTTTTGACAGAACCCTTCACCAATCGTAATTTGAATTCGCGTCATGTTGCCTACATGTAAGACGCGTTCATATGCCAAACTGCAGCATTGTAAGTGTCATAAATTGTTTTTAATCAGGTAACGTTTCATGATTGTTAGTGATAACAGAATTGCTGATACACGTATAATGCTTGAAAAGTGACAATTTTCACTGGTGTTTTACGTATTGTTGACAAAACATAATAATCACAAACAGGTCGTTATGAAACAGGAGATGGCAAGACAGACACCAACCTCTCATTATGAGACAGGAGATGACAATACAGACACTAACCTGGCATTATGAGATGGGAGATGACAAGATAGACATAGTTATGAAGAATGCCTGAAAGAATGTGGTTTAACAACTCTAGAGACAAGGAGGTTAAGAGGGGATCAGATTGAAGTTTTTAAGATATTGAATGGCTATGAAAATATTAATAGAAATGCGTTTTTCTCACTCAAGAAGGATAGCAGAACTAGAGGACATGAGGTAAAATTAGTAAAGAATCAATGTAGATAGGACATCAGGAAGCACTGGTTCTCACAGCGGACAATAAGTGAGTGGAACAAATTGTCTACAGATTGTGTAACTGCTAGCAGCGTGAATATGTTTAAAATCAAGGTTGACACATATCTCAGGAGGGCGGGTTATAAGTAGGTGAACATTGTTGGACTCTCAATAAGCCAATGGCTTCCTTGTCCACTTGCCATTTGGGCCTTTGGCTTGGATGGCAAATCTTGTTAAATATTGCTAACCCTATTCCTGTTGCCTTTTTTAGACCCAGAAAAATTTACTGCTACATTTGTGCCTCTGCTAATGACCGGTGGTCAGTCAGGTCCAAGAGAGAATGTCTTCCTGCAGCGTATCACCTACAGCTGTTCACTGAAGAAAATAGACCATAATTGTATTTCTCTCAGCATTATTACTAATTCATTTTCGTCACGTAGTCTGTATGTCACCAAACATACATAATTATTATGAACTTTGCTTTTTCATTAATGATTATTCTACATTCCAGAGATTCAGACAGACATAGTGGTGACATGTGACGCAGGGACACAGTACAGCTTGGATGATATATTTGTCGACATTCAACTTGAGCCACCCTGTCTAATTTCCGCACCCAAGAAGACTCCAGGCGATGATGTCCCATTAGCTGAGCCACCATTGCCCTCTCCCTCCATGTTGTTGTCACCATTAAAGCCATCCATTGACTACAAACCATCTGACCTCTCTATTCTGGATGCTGCAGAAGAGGCCAATGACGAGGAGTCCAGTGACAAAGAGTTAGTATTATTGTGTGCATTCTTTGGCTTTCTATTCCTCTAAGATTTTCAATACAGCATAATACCTTGATTACTGTTTTAATCATGTTAATTTTTAGCAAACAGTTCATGAGTTGCGTGACTTCAAATTTTTTATTCAAAAATAATGCAATGGAATTTGTGCATTTTCAGCTGTGATGGCTGAATGGTTGGATGCCCAGGCTCAAATCATGGACGAACTCGGAGAGATTGATGGGGACCTTGAACTGTCCGGAGATGCTTGGTTCGACAGTCCTGGACATTGTGCAAAGTATGGCTGTTACAGTTTGCGGGAGAACCGAATGAACAAAGTACTGGATGTCCAGCTGGTGCAGGTATTTACCATATAAGCATGATTAAATATTATTCACCAACCAGCAAAGGCCATTAGGGATCAATAATATTGACTCAGTTTAGTTTAATATTCAAGGACTACGTATGATAGTAATAACCACTAAAACCTACAACTGTAATAATGCATTTACGTATAACAAATGCATTAATAATACAATAGTACATCTAAAGTTACTGATATTTTTGCAGAAACTGTACCTGTACCAGGCATGGGGCAATTAACTTGAAAAATTAATTAATTAAATTACAATTCAATCAGAAATGTTCCAATTAAATTAATGTCACACATTTCTCAGGTCAATTAAATTAAATTAACCTCCCAAATGATTGTATTAAATTAACAGTTAACTTTAATTCAATTAATAATTCAATTATTTTGGTAGAAACCAAACCAAACAGTGGTTTATTCCTGGTAATGAAGCCAATACTGAATACAAATCCACAGAAACATGTACAGCTGTTTTCTCCAAGTCTTAGCTCAGAATATACAGACAATTTTTTATACAGAATAACCTATATTAAAATTAACTGGTTGCAGGTTGCAGTAATATAGGAGGAGGAGGAACTGTTCCACAAGAATGTGCTGCAAGATGTCAAGAGACTAAACATACCATCATACTGTCAGCCTGGAGACTTTTTACTGTTTTGTCAATCATTGTGCGACCAAACACACCAGTTTTGACAAAGCCTACATATGGTGACATCTTGTGCACTTCTAAAATGAAATTTAATTAGTTTATATTAAAAAAAAAATTTCCATTTATTCTACAAGTACAATAATCTTGTGAACATGTTAAAGTACATGAAAATGCTAATATTACGAAATTGATCTTTCCATAGCATATATTGCTAACATCTTCGACCATATTCTGAAAGGATACAGAGGTGGGCCCAAATGACCACTGGTAGCGCTATCCTAGCTAATGATGGAGATGGTTAAGTTTCAGGCACGACTTTTCACACTTATACTGCATACACACAATACCTGTGGTGGGAAAAGCACGTGTCACCTTCTCGTGGTTCCTACTGTGGATCACGACAGCAAACTTTGCTGTCGTGTGAACTAAGAACAGCGCACACTGGTACTATCTTGTAAACTGTGGATATTGTGTTTGTTTGTTTTATACTGAATGGCTTGGTGAAGTCATATCGGTTGCTGACTCGAGACAGTAGGTGCACGGTTTTGTGTCCAAAGGGAAATGTGGTTGATACCAACTAAATATTCGACAGCCACATAATTCAAACAGCTTGACGTCTAAAATGATGGTAATATCGAGCCTGATTGTTATGAAAGAAACACATATTTGGCTCGGTTGCATTATTGACAGTTGCAGTCCGACCCATGTTTGCTGCTTTGACCGACTGTGCAGCAGGAACATCGTCATGTCTTCGGGATGGTCTACAACAACCTCCTTTGCTGTCTCTGGTATTTCAAGAGGTAACTCTGACAGCGTAAACGACGTTGGTTAGTGCAATTAGGTAATAAACATAACAATTTACATGCTTCCTGATATGCTGTCATTGATATCTCACTTTTTTTCCAGTGGGATAGTAGTTTTGTATGTTAATATGCCAAATCAAACCATAAGAATGTAGAATATTATATTACATAACATAATAGCTATCACACGATCATGGGACCACTATCTGAATAAATGAATTAACATGGGCAGTACATGTTCTCGCAATTTTAATTCCACATATCCAAATTTGCTTCTTTCATAATTGTATACCTTGTGCAGATGTACATTGGGATGTTAGAGTCATTTTTAGCAAATATCTGTCTTAAGTATTTACTTTGTTGTGTTTGACATGTTATGTCATAAACTGTTGAAGAATAACAGCAGATTATTTGGAACAACTTTTTGTTTGCTTCACTCATTATAATGGGAGTTTTTAGTTTTAGAAAATGAGATAGCTTTAATATATGCAATTCACAAGATAATCCATTTATATGATGCCAACAGTGTACATTGCTGACAATCCTTGCTAACTGCTTTTGTAACAAATAAATGCAGTCAATATTTGTTTTGTAGGTGTTTCCCCACACTTCACAACAACATGAAACACAAATCAGGTACTGTGAATAGTATATTGTTTTAAGTGAGCATTTTTGTGTAGTAAATATTTTGCACTAGTATGCATAATTGCAATACTTTTCAAAGTTATCGTTCTAATAAAACAACTAGAAATTTACTTACATATATCATTTCAATATCATTGATTTTTACATTAGTGCTGGCTTTTCATAGTTACTAAATAGCATGACGTTAATTTCCTACCCATTATATGATAATTGATTAACTACAAACCACATAACCAATTAACCAAGTTGTTTGCCTGTCTTTGCTGAGTTCAACCGGGTCATTTGCTGAGCCAAAAAAATATTGGTGTCATCAGCAAAAATATAAAATTTAACAGTTATGAACTACATGTATGTAAAGCACCTTGATTGATCAGGCCCTGTATATCTACTTTATTATTATCATATGTAAGCATCACTTCTATCCAACTACACTGTCTCAAACGACAGTGAACACGAACATGAACGCAGAGTAATCACAGTTACACACAATCTTTACATTGCATATGATGCAACAGAGAGTTGTTCTGGATGGGGTACAAAGGCTAGGATCCCTTTCCGACAATTGTCTAGATATCAGTCGCACACCCTTAACGAACCCCCTTAACCCTCCTTTCATGATTGTAAAATGGATTGCAACACTCAGGATTAGGCACAGATGTTTTCTTTGGAGCCATCACCAGAGTCAGACTAACACCTAAGCCCAGCAAACCTGATTACCAAAATCCTGACTGTCCTGTGTTTCAGATCAGCTGACCTTGTTTTCCCTGCAGGAGTGTATGTGACCAAGTTGTCTGTACACCATCCTGTCAGGCTGATGAGACACAAGTCATCCACTTTGACTTGACAGACCTGGCCCTGGAGCCGTTGCAGACAGCCCCCGTGAACAGTGAGAGTCTCCTGCAGCCTTACTTTGTGACTGTCAAGGCTGTCACTGGGTCCGAGAGAGAGAGAGTCAGGTAGTGTATCGTGTGTTTGTTTGTTTGTTTATATGTTTGTTGCTTCCAGCACTTGGCAACATTCTATTAACTAACTAGTCTGTATGTTGTGGTTACTACAATTTTATGTTGTCACGAGGCCTCATTCAACTAGCCAGCTTTTTTTCGTAACAGTATCGCCAAGCCGACCTTTTTTATATGCTGACATTGAGGGTGGTCGCTGCCAGGGTGCATGTTGTCCTCAATGGTTCTTTTATGTCCCAAATTAAATGAGACGGGACCAACATTAACGTGATCATCCGAATCACGAGAGATACACAGTCCCCATTGTTGAGGGCTAGGTTTTTACACCAAACATATCCTTGCCTGGTCCTGGTCTTGAACTCAGAACTCTGTTGTGTAAAACAGATGTGCTAGCCACTACACTGCCGTGCCTCTCTCTCTCTCGTGCTTCATTTGATTGAAACCAACCGGCCTTCATAGATTCATTCAAAAGTAAGATATGTTGTGTTAAAAGCTGGGATCAGGTAACCAATATATAATAGAATATAACAACAAATAGTAAACATCAGTAATTTACATAGCTTTCATTATTAGAATATTCATACAATTGAGTATTTATTCACAAAATGTTTGTTCATTTTCCCCAGTTATGTTTCTCTGTCCAGTAGACATGCTATAAGTCATATCTTCATGTATTATTAACTTGTCACCTGGGATAAACCACCCAAGGATGAGAACATCAACAGCGTAAGTTCTTGGCTCTTAATGGAAAGTTGTCTACTGATTGTGTTAAGGCAAGGCTTTAGTCTAAACGTACTTTGTTTTTTTACTTAACTGTTATTGATACGGTAGGCATGCATCAGGTGTAGTCCTTACTTTATATATATATATATTTATACCCTGCTGATGTTTAATGGCAGAACCCTGAGCTCGTTTGCTACAGGAACACACAAAGAGTGATTGTTGGTAAAGGTCATTTAATAATTGTACCAAAGGAAAATAATATGAATCAATGAAAAGTAGCTTGGCAGCTAGCACAAACATACTCAAGAACAATACAATAAAATACAATACATGTATATCAAATGAGATATCGCTTAGTTGCCAATACAAAGTTGCTCATTGAGAAACAATTATTAAATGACAGAAGTAGAAGTAGCAAAGGTGGGGCGGTCCTTTGTCCCACCAGGCCTCCAGTAATAGTATATATATATATATATATATATATATATATATATATATATATATATATTATCACCATATTAACTAACTAGTCTGTATGTTGTGGTTACTACAATTTTATGTTGTCACTAGGCCTCATTCAACTAGCCAGCCTTTTTCGTAACAATATCGCCAAGCCGATTTTTTTATGTGCTGACATTGAGGGTGGTCGCTGCCAGGGTGCATGTTGTCCTCAATGGTTCTTTTACATCCCCAATTAAATGAGACGGGACCAACATTAACGTGATCATCCGAATCACGAGAGATACACAGTCCCCATTGTTGAGGGCTAGGTTTTTACACCAAACATATCCTTGCCTGGTCCTGGTCTTGAACTCAGAACTCTGTTTTGTCAGACAGATGTGCTAGCCATTACACTGCCGTGCCTCTCTCTCTCATGCTTCATTTGATTGAAACCAACCGGCCTTCATAGATTCATTCAAAAGTAAGATCTGTTGTGTTAAAAGCTGGGATCAGGTAACCAATATATAATAGAATATCACAACAAATAGTAAACATCAGTAATTTACATAGCTTTCAATATTAGAATATTCATACAATTGAGTATTTATTCTCAAAATGTTTGTTCATTTTCACCAGTTAAGTTTCTCTGTCCAGTACACATGCTATAAGTCATATCTTCATTTATTAATAACTCACAAAACTATAATTGACTCTCTCTTATTTTAGGTGGTCAAAACATGGTGGTCTATTGGCAGCTCACCAGGTGGCACTGATGTGCAGCCTTTTGTTGACATTGGAGCCGAGTCATTTGTGAGCAACACTTCGCTAGAAAGCTGGCTGTTTGAGAAAAACACCTACTATGTGACATTGGTGTGTGTCAACGATGCTGGACTAAATACAACCAACTCATCACAAAGTCAGACTCACGTCATTACTCTTTAATATGTTCCAGTTGTTTATGGAAGTGTGGTTTTCTTCAGCACTCCCAACTGTCAGACAGTACTAGAAGCAGAGGTAATTTAGATTCAAAGACATAGTAAAGGGAAACTTGCAGAAAAAAAGATATAGACTCCAAGCAGTTGTACTTTGTTGCTGATGAAAGACCAATCTGGAGAGGACTTATTGCGAACTAAGTGAGCAGTCATAGTCGCAACCACAACTGACAGCGAGAGAGAGGCAATATGTATTCTACTACATTTAACTGCCAGTGCATCTTTTCTCCGTTCTCTGAAATCTGTTTGCCTGTCAGTGAAATACTTCAATATTATACTACCAGTCTCAATTCATTCTCAAATCTTTAAGACAAATGGTTTGAGACAAATTTATAACAAGGAAATACTTCTAAATGAACAGCCAAAGCATCGTTCTTTGTTCTGGAAAACAGATTGTCTTAAATGGTAAGAAAATAATTTTTTTAACTGACAGAAAGCTGCTTGATAAGTCAAGTTATTTTGTAATTTCTGTAAAATATTACAATGACCAAGTAATTTCTGTAAAATATTACAATGACCAAACTACAACACTTTGACTGATATGTATTGCCTGAATAGACTTGATGTCATCGTTCCAGGTGTCACCATCAAAACTCAGTCACCAAATGTAGACAACATGACTACATCAGTGGACGACACGGAGCCATTCGATGACTGACAACTGACATCACGACAGGATGGCGTCGGTGTCACCTGGGATAAACCACCCAAGGATGAGAACATCAACAGCGTAAGTTCTTGGCTCTTAATGGAAAGTTGTCTACTGATTGTGTTAAGGCAAGGCTTTAGTCTAAACGTACGTTGTTTTATTACTTAACTGTTATTGATACGGTAGGCATGTGACAGGTGTAGTCCTTACTTTTTCTTCACTCCGACATCTATATATATATATATATATATATATATATATATATATATTATCACCATTTCTAAAGGCTCTACACCATAAATCAAGATGATGGATGTAAACTGTAGTTGTTAAAATGCGCGAAACCCAAATCATCTCCAACATATCTAAAAATAGTGCATCTATTCAAATTTAAATATACTGTGTATTAGTTATAAATATAAACTAGATACACTTAGCTTAGGATTTCAAAGAAATCCTACACTGTTTTTATCACATCTTGTACTAAGAAACAGGCCCTTCTTCGGGTGCTTCATGGCCACCCCTGTATTTTCATATACCCAGAGTTCGTGAGTCGGCCGATGACTACAGACATAACACACATCTAGATTTCCTCCTGATTATCTGTCTATGTTCGCACTATCCCAAACCCATGTGGGTGGCTGTACTCAAGCTTCATCTGGTATTAGAGAATGCCAGATCTTGGATCTACTTCTGGTGGTTAATATCAGAGATAAGATGATTCATTCAAAACAAAGCAGCATGTGTGTCTACCCGGGGAGAGAGAGAGAGGGAGAGGGGGAGAGAGTGAGGGGGGGGGAGGGGGGAGAGAGAGAGGGAGGGAGAGAGTTATTTCGTTGGTGAGAGGTTTCGAAGACGTATCAAGAAGATACGGTAGGTACATAATGATACCCATGCTATTTAAGATATATGCGGATACTATTAGAACAACGTCAAATTGACCAAAAATTATTACCATGTCAATATGTTGTGTTTCAACGTTAACACTTTGTCACTCGACGTTCTGGGTAGCAGGGGAATAGTAGGGGATGTCCCGGAAGCTGGAACGCAGCGGCGATTAATAAAGCAATCACACACAGACCGGCATATAGAAAAAATTTATTTTATGCAAAATAACAACACAAGTCCAGCGTAGATTGAAATAGGCCAAAGAATGACATTTAGATTTATTAATTAAGGAGCATGAAATTAGGCAAGCATACACCATCAAAATAAGATACATCCAATAATCTCAGCAAGCATGCCGGCCCCCAAAAGGTGTTTACACATAATTAGTAAATCATGCCTATCAGCTACCCACTACCAGTACTATCTGTACCACTACTGACTTATATACAATTCACATGGTATCGGTGGGGGTCACTCCGCCCCTAGCCAAACATGGTAAATGAAAAAAGTGGGCTAACCACCCAACATTCTTGAACAATTCATAATGAACATTATGGAAACACAACACACAATGTATAAAGGTGTTACATATCTAGACATTAGTCAACCAGTAACTACTAACACATCAGACCGAGAGGTAGGGCCAAACAGCCACCCAAATGTACTCGTAAAAAGTACCCGCACTAAAAACCCTGTGTACACTACTGAAAACTCAGTGGAGGGAAAAGCGTTAATGCAGAACCTCGTGTACCAAACTATAACAGGGAAAAGCGTCAAAAAATTCAAAAACTTTGTGAACTACCTCTCTGTCTTCAGTGTTCCAGTGTATCCCTACCTAATGCACCACTTGATTTATTAGATAACACTGGGTAACAACTGTTAACACAATATTAGGGAGGGAGGGTGGGATTTTTCAAATGGATCGGAATAAACCGAACAAGAAAACTGATCTTGCAATAAAATCAACAAATTCAGCGATAACGAATAATCAGTAACAATAGAAATTCGGAAATATTTGCAGCGCAAAGGTCTCACAACGACACAAGCTAACTTGGAAATCGAGAGAGGCTGGTTCTAGGTCACGTGGTTGGTGTATCCATACGCGTGAGCGAGTAATTAGGCCAATACTCTCTCTACCATAAAAAGTCTAACCTCAAATCGCCTTCATTGCCCTGTCATCTCGCATAAAATCCTTTATGCGCCGCTGTCACATAAATTCATTTATGCAAAATAACAACACAAGTCCAGCGTAGATTGAAATAGGCCAAAGAATGACATTTAGATTTATTAATTAAGGAGCATGAAATAGAAAAAATTTATTTTTTGTCGGTTTCTGGGCCCCACATTTATTACGCTTAGCTAGTAAATTTTTGGCAATCCCCATCGACCGATATGTTCAACTCTTTGTTACTAGGATAGGGGAATTGCTTTTTATATCTAGTTAGGTCGTCGGCAATGCCCATTGTCATGCATGTCACTGTTTTACTTTATGTAATTAAAGGGCATTGCCATTTTACCAACCATATTTGTTTTGTTTTCTCTTGCTACATAAACTTAGCAATGCGCAGCAGGCCCCACCAATACACACCTAATCCAACAATGGCACTTTATGACATACGATACAGTGAGTAAAATCAGTATTTAATACAGCATGAATTATAATACCTTTTACGCAATGTTCCTGCCTATGTACAGGGGTTAGACGGCCCACCCTTGTCGCTAGTCTGGAATGCATCGGATCGGTGTCAGGTAACGGGACGCTAACGGTACACATAACACATCTCCTTATTTGGTGTCACAGCGCTAAGCGGCAAGGCGACATCACATCACTGCTAGAGCGACCCAGCCAGCAGACTTCAA
This sequence comes from Lamellibrachia satsuma, assembly GCA_033239005.1. Taxonomy (NCBI): domain Eukaryota; kingdom Metazoa; phylum Annelida; class Polychaeta; order Sabellida; family Siboglinidae; genus Lamellibrachia; species Lamellibrachia satsuma. The sequence goes on along the minus strand of BSQZ01000016.1, from coordinate 6,276,463 downwards.
TCACTGGCCGCTCACGGAAGCAGTGTCTACTTCGTCGCTCGTTTGTTAAGTTTTCCCACCCTCCTTCCCCAACTTCTCCTTCACAAGTGCCGATTTTGTTGGATCTACAGTGGTGGTGGTTTCTGGGCCCCACATTTATTACGCTTAGCTAGTAAATTTTTGGCAATCCCCATCGACCGATATGTTCAACTCTTTGTTACTAGGATAGGGGAATTGCTTTTTATATCTAGTTAGGTCGTCGGCAATGCCCATTGTCATGCATATCACTGTTTTACTTTATGTAATTAAAGGGCATTGCCATTTTACCAACCATATTTGTTTTGTTTTCTCTTGCTACATAAACTTAGCAATGCGCAGCAGGCCCCACCAATACACACCTAATCCAACAATGGCACTTTATGACATACGGTACAGTGAGTAAAATTTATTTTTTGTCGTTGCAAAGGACGTGATACACTGTCAGCATTCGTTGCACCAGGTTTTTCCTATTAAATACTGCATGCGTCATTAGTCACGCCTTCTCGTCCATGTGCACACGATAATCAGATTGGAACAGTGTCTACTTAAAAAATGCAGCCATTGGTTCATGCTGACAATAGTACTAATGTAATAATTACTGACGTAACCATATGCTGTTATATGCAAACTACAGGTATTTTTTATTTTAAATACTATTTACAATACACTGCTCATGTTTCACAGACAGACATTCAGACGGGTGAGAAAATCTGTGCCAGTTTGTTCGCTTGTGTAAATCTTCTCAAAGTTTGGGCCTTCGCATTTCTTCCTTACATTTGTTTGACTGTGAGTTTTAAATGACATAGTATTGATCAGGGCTCACACTTTCCTTTTTGTAAATGACAATTCCTTCTTGTTTTTGCAACTGTCATGTTCGACATTTCAGACCCGCCTAATACAGCTGTGACACACTTAAGTACTGGGAAGCCAACAGAAGGAAGTTCAGTGACACTGACCTGTAGCGTCACAGATGGCAGACCACAAAATGTCGTCAAACTAGTGACATGGAAGAAAGGAAGCACAGTGATCTCTACTTTTAGTCGCTACCAACTCAGTGACCTAGACTTGACAATACGTTCCCTTGACCACACTCTGGATGATGGTCAATACTCTTGTGCTGCAGAAAACGATGCTGGAATGGGAGACTTCAGTGCTGTCACCACAGTCCAAGTGATAGACGGACAGTACATGTATGGACAAACGGGCACCAAGAACAGTACATTGGTGTGGCAGATGACAAAGAAAGGGAGGTATTTCACCTGTGACAACATCACACGCCTTGATGGCAACTACACCTGTGATGTGACTACAGAGCCGGCCGGTGCAATGACACATGATGTGTCCAAGGCCTTCATTGTTAATGTCCAGTGTAAATTTACCTAGGTATTACACAATTTCCTTTTCTCATACCCTCCCTCCTACATATTGCTTATGTGCACATTAAGTAATTCCCTATGCTGGAAGTAACACCTGGTGTTTTGTCTTTCTTCAGATGAGGCCCACTGGAATTTTGGCCCTACGCTAACACCTGCTGCTCCAAATGAGACATCAAAAGAGATTGTGTGTTCTGTGTGTGCCAATTCACAGTCACACTTCCAGTGGACATTCAACAATGAGACTCTACGAGATGGAATCAATGTGATGGGAGACAGAATCATCCTGGATGTTGTAAAATAGAAGACTGGCTCCTACGTGTGCAGTGTCAACAATGAGGTTAATGGAGAGAGGTAGGTTTGTCAGAACATTGAGGTCATATGTCTCGGGTAAGTCCTCATTTATGTTTCTCTCATCAATGGCTGAATGATAATTGCATCGTGAGAAATGTTAAATAATAATACCTTTATAACTAATCATTATTAACACTGCTTGTGTAATGACATGATTCACCGAAAGGAACAATATTACAGATAAATTAACATTAAAGGTAGCCTTTCTGTTGGACAGCCAGGCAATTTCGTGATACAAAAACTTATTCCCTCTGATGATCTGGTTGGTTAAGATTTGTTGCACTTTGAATATTTACTGGTAATTTCAAAACTACTTTTGTTTATTGACTAATGATCTTACTAATGCCAGTACTGTCACACAGCATGTTCTAGTCATAGCATTAGGGCTAAATGTCCTAATGCTATAATAAGACTTATCATCAGTCCAAACCCACTGATTAAACTAATTCTTGCACTAGACTGGCATGAAGGTATCTCCCACATCAATGCAAATCTTCCCCCAACAAATACCATGTGTATGATAATTTATAATAAAAAAGTAACATAATTTGTACAAGGTAAGAACTGACTTCCCAAAGGATGTAGTGCTTTTTAAAGCACTCAATGCTGAGCTTCTTTTTTGAAATGTTCTCAAATAGTCATATTACGGTTACAGTTACTGTTTTACCATGCTGGTGATGCTCAATAAATTACTGTCATATATGTGTCATAATTTGCAGGTCCAGCACGGGCACCCTTTAAATTCACAGTCCTGAAGAACCACACTTCAGTTGCCCTCACATTCCAGTGGCGCCCTGGTTTTGATGGTGGCTACCCTCCGCATACTTTCACCCTACAGTACAGGGCATCAAATGAAGTGGCTTTAGAATTTGGAGCGACATATTCATCTACACAACAGATTATGTTACCTGGTGTGAGGCGACTATGACAGGTCTACAGCCTCAGACACTGTATTTCTTCTCTCTCTCTCTATGCTGAGAACAGTCGACCACGAGAAAAAGGCACAAACAGAAGTCTCACCATCACACAGACTGGTAGCACCACAGGTAGGATGCAAGAAAACTATAAAAGCTATAATGACACTTAGGTTTGCATTGTCTTAACAAGTATCCCGGTCACAAATATGTTGTTATTTTAAGAATATCATTATTATTATTCCAGCAGGTCCAGGGAGTGAGCAGAATTTGTGGAATATGATAAGTTTTCTTACATAAATCTTGATATAATTATAACTATATCAGTAAACCTCTACAGTCCAGTGGAACATCAAATTAATATGAATCAAGATATTACTTTGCATCTATCAACTACAATATACGATTGCACAAATATAATTATAGCATAAAACATATAGTGCATAATAATATTTATGCATGTTTGATATTTATGGAACCATTCAACTGCAGCTTTGTTGTTGTAATGTCATCTCCATTTCCACGCAGAAGGCAGTCAGCCAAAAAAGGTATTTTGTCTACCACAATTGTCTCATTATTTCTGTTGTGTCACAGAAAATCTCATAGACGGTTAATACAGAAAACATCTGAACTGTATAATTTAAGTTTGACACAATAGTCTCAGCATTTAGGAATACACGTTTGATGAAGCTATTACAAAAAAGGAAACCGGTTCAGGTAACTACATGTGTAACCAAGCCAGTAGCTATATCTTTTTTGATTTGTTTGCATTTTTCCTAAATTCCAAAACATGGTCATTCTGACCATATAGATATGTATATTAGCAAATATGTATGTTTCATTGTTAACTGTTGCATACCAAAATTATCTCTCAACCAAATTTGTGGTCAGACTATTGTACTTCTGTTTCAGACGATGTTGCTGAAATGAGGTTAGTTGCCTTCTGTAGTTAATTATATTTGTAATACAGCATTCCAAACACTTATACCTCGTTAATTGTATGTTCGCTTATCCGGAAAACTCTTTAATCCGGACTCATTCACTGGAAACCAAAGTGTCTGAATTAACAAGATTCCACTCATTTAAACAGTGCTGGGTGTTTGGTGGTATCTCTGTCTTACCAAATACAAAATTTAGATACGAATGGTTATTATAAAATTGTAGATTGTATACTACTGCTTAAACGTTAAGAACATTTCCAATATATTGATGAAAGGTGTGCATTTTAGTCAAAACAACACATAATGCTTCCTTAAATACATCACCAATAAAGTATGCAACAGTAAACCTGTCAGGGCGTAGCTATGTATACATTCACGTGGAAGCTCACATCTAAGAGGGGAAGTGGACTTTCATTGTTTAAAGAAAACTGTAATCGTTTGCAATCTGGTGCATTTTAAAGTCAACAAAAAACTTAGAAAAGAATACCCCTCCAGCCATGGAGAAAAACATGACGCACCTACTCAACACCCATCCCTGGTGGTGTGATGTGTAAGGTGGATGTGAACCTTCAGTATATCACATGTATGACAAACATAGTTTTAATATGCTAGGATTTTGCAGTTTATTAAGGTTGTTTACATGCTTCAATGACCCGTTTACTACGTAATAACACATTTCGTGAACCATTATTGCAGTACATGTATTAAAGTATCATTCAAAATAGTTGGAAAACTTGTACTATGAATCGATGACCATAAAAAACTATGTACAAATTAAAGAATCAATCATGTTAATGATATTAATAGACAACCACAAATCATTTGCAGTGGTAACAGTCATTAAGTCATCAGCCAAAAACACATGTAGGCAGTGTTAATGCTTCGGTAATTAATGTTTACGAGTGTATCATATCCAGGGTTGAAAAAATTCATGATTTAAAAAAAAATAAAACAAATCTTATTTTTTTATATTTTAATCAGATTTTTTTATATATTTTTTTAATCTGGCAGATGCAATGAGTGTAGATGGCGATGGGGAGCTCCTATCAGCTGTCTGATTCATGCTTGCCCTAGGCGCCATAGACGCCAGCCAGATTAGGGATGGACCATTCAATTTCTGGGAGCAGGTTGAATTTTTAAAAATATGATGTCATGTCGATGTGGAAGCACGTACGTACGGCTATCTTCATGCCTGCCTGTAAGATTTGTAGCTTGACAAAATAGTGTGTATAAAATGTGTATTCAATTATTATTTATTTTGTAAACAAAACTTGCTATTCCATTCTATGTTTACAAGTTTGACCACCAGCAGCATAAAGTACCAAGGCTAAGATGGATATTTATGTGATAATGTATTCTGAATTTTTTAATATTGTAATCGTGACAGTCACTTATGGACTACCATGCAAGTTATCCCGTCTATAAATAAAGCAATAACTAATTAATGCAAAGTATTAGTAAAGTACAATCAGGGTTGAAAAAATCATAAGTTAAAAAAGATTTTTTTATTTATTTGATTTTTTTTAAATCTGGTATATAGACATTGATATAGATGTTTATATTTATAAACTCTTTCAAACGTGTTCTATGTAAATCGATTTGGGTACTTGTCTTAAAGGAGGATACATGATATTTTTTATATAAAGTTATATAATTATAACACTGTTTGATTTACAACAACAACAAAACTGTCGTAGTAGAATAGAATATTTTATTTGATGTAGCACCAGATCCAATTTTAAATTGTTCATGGCACTCATTGGGACGAATCCACCCATTAGACAGTGTCCACAAGACCTCATCCCCTGTAGTTGCATAATCTGCCTTGGAAAGGAAAACTTGCTGTGTGTCTATGGCTGTTGCAGTGATAATTATTTTTTGCTGAGAGGGTGGATTAGCACCTGTCCAGGGCTCTGCCTACTCTAAGGGTCTCTATCTAGACTGCAAACGAGTACAGTATTAGTATGTCTCACTTGGGTCAACATACTGAATTGGTAACAACTAGCACAAGCTTTCAGTGGACTTTAACTCAAGGCTTCTGACTTGAAAAGATACTTCCTCTGGAAGACAAGTTTGTGTGGCTTCTGACTTGAAAAGATAGTTCCTCTGGAAGACAAGTTTGTGTGGCTTCACTGCATTCAGAAAGGGAATAGCTCAAACATACACAAAACTTTGTTGATCTCGATGCTTGTAAACAATTACTTCATATAAATCAGCGATTAAAGAAATAAAAAAATCATTAATCAATGATTTAAAAAATATTTGGAGTGATTTAAATCATGATTTAAATCAAATGATTTTAATCAAACAACTCTGAGTACGATGATTGTTGTCATGCAATGACCAATTATTTGCTTAATTTTTTCAGGGCGCCCGGAATGAAACACCAGTACAGAAAGACAGACATGTAGTATCAAGTACTGAATTCAATGGTGACATTCAGTATGAAAGTCTCACAGGTCATTCTATTGATGTCTCAATAAAGCAAGGTAAGTCAACATAATTAATATGAATAAGAGGCAAGCTTCAGTCTCATGACAGTACCAGTTATTTCATTAAGTAAGAACTCAGTCTACACATTAAGTGTCTGCATCATTTTTGCTAAATAAGCAAACATGGATATATTAAATGTTTTGTACAGTTGACAATGGAATCACACATTTACGTAATTGGTAACTGCATCTACTATGCAGTTACCAATTACGTGTGGCACACTGGTGCAATATGAATTTCTTTAATCCCAGAAAAATAGCTTATCCACTGTGTTGTTCAATGTCGTTGGAACCATTATTTTAATTCATTGCTTCTTGTTTTCGCTTTGTGAACAGTCCACTGTCATAATATGATTTGGCCTGTATGTATTCTTGCAAAACATATATGGTTTCATCTCAAATCTGTTATAAGCTTTGCTCGCTCTTATTTTGATGTTATTATCATTATTACAGACAACAGTGGTTGGAGATGATGCTGCTGAGTATTCAGAAGTAAAAGAGACAGTCACAGCAGAAGTAACAAGAGGACAACCTACCTACCAGAACATCAGCACCAAGAACACGTCTAACTGACGGTGAAAACAGTGTATATTGAGACAACGGACTGGCTGTGTATGAGAAACATCCATCAGGGGCTGTATGCATGGACTGGGACTAACCTCTTACGCCATAGCTTAACGCCTAGGCTATAGCGTAAACCCGTTAGTCTGTATGCATGAGCACTAGTTAGGCATAGTCGCGACATATCACTACGCCCAAGAACCACCAGGACTAACTCCTTAGTCTATAGCACAACTCGTGAAAAATGGCGGAGACAATGGAGGCGAAATCGGATATTCCGGGATAGGTCCGGGATAGGAGGAATCCGCTAGAGATATTTGACGACACGGAATTGTATTCGAAGTTCAGATTTCGTCATCACGATATTCTGAGAATTGTAGACGAGCTGAGAAATGATTTGGAATACCCAGTAACACGGCAAGGCTCCCTGCCGGCGGCATCCCAAGTGATGGTAGCACTGCGTATGTATGCCACAGGATGTTTCCAGAACTTGGTGGCTGAGACAATCGGCATTGACCAGTCCACAGCGTCGAGGACCATACATCGAGTGACCAACGCGTTGGTTCATCGAATGCATGATTGAGTGTGTCTGCCAACGCAACAAGTAGCCGACCAGCAGAAGGTGAAATTCCTGCGGCTGGCAGGGTTTCCTAACGTGGTAGGGTGCATCGATGGCACCCACGTGCGAATACAGTCTCCCACAGCCACAGTTGCACTCAAATAATTGATTAAAATACAATCATTATTAAAGTCAAAACAATAGTTGTGAAAGTATACAAATACTTTATTAGTACTATTATAATACTAACACATTCGAGGATAAACTTTTGTTACTGAGGATAGAAAGCTATTGCTGACTGTTCAGTCCTCAAAAGCCTGTAAAAAAGTTGCTGACATCCACACTGTTACATAGTGTAACATTAAGTTTGCCTTCCATATAAGAGAATAAACTAACATTCCTATCTTATTTTCCTTAGCAGCCTTATTTACACTTGTACCTAGCTGACCACTTAATTGCAATTAGTAACAGCAGACAACTAACCATTGTATTGTTTAAAGGTTCCTCTGAGCTGATAAGAAAGGGTGCCTCTCTGTGGACATGGCATCACAAGACAGGGGTTTTATTGCTTGAATGGCAGCTCAGCTATTCAAGTAAAGGCAACTGTTGCCAGTAAGATGTCACCAACATCAAACAAACTGTCGTATTCATAACTAATCAAAGGAGGGCAGTAAAATAATTTGATCTTTCCACCTACAAAATGTTTCTATTATGTTTGATATTACCAATCTTTACAAATCGATACTTTATGTAAAAGCTTAACAGTGTCATTACTGGTATATATATCCTTTTCATTAAATTCCAAATTAACATGCTCAAGACCTTTTAAATCCGAAATTGAATAAGTACAATTAATGTTTATTTAACTTCACCCTTGTTTGCTTTTGAACATTTCTAAATAAAACACACATATTTTTGTCATGTACTACCTACGTAGTTAAATGTATTTCAAACAGAAAGAAAAACTACATTTATTCATGTTTATAAGCATGCACATTGAATGAATGTCAACTTTCTCTGTTGTAGTTGATTTGTGATGCTGGTATGCTGATAATCAACTGTGTAGCCAAGTGGCCAGGCTCAGTTCATGACGCCAGAATACTCAGGGAATCACCACTGTTTGACGCGTTTGAGTCACACCAGAAGCAACTGACAGGGGTGTTTTTTGGCGACAATGGCTACATGCTTCGAGACTGGCTGCTCACACCGATATTGAATCCACTGGATTGCCAGGAACGAGCATACACAGACGCCCACTGCATCACGCGAAGCACTGTCGAACGATGCATTAGTGTGCTAAAACGTTGATGGCATCGCCTGCACAGTGAGATCCGCCTCACCCCAACAAAGGCATGCAAAGTTATCTGTGCATGTGTGATGCTGCACAACCATGCAACACGGCTCGGACTCCCACCACCAGCAGGGCATGACACGGACCCTCAGCCAGAAGACAGCCCCGCACCAGCCTACAGGGGCAATACTCCTGCTGCGTCCGCCGAGCGGGTACGCACTGCTGCAGGGAAAGCAGCTAGAGATGCTGTTGTGAGAAATTACTTTGGATAATAGTCTGACAGTGGGTAGGAATCATCACTACAACATTTGAACTCATGTTTATGAACTGATACATTCATAATTCACTTACTGAAAGCAACTGTATATATCATAATTGAAACATCAATATTATTACATGTATGATGTATGTTAATAACATTGTAGGTGAAATGCAAGATGACTAAAAGTTGGTGGTATTTACTCTAACTTTAATAGACATATTTAAAGTTAGAGTAAATACCACATACGTTTAATCCTCTTGTATTTCACCTACAATTTTACTGAAAAACATCACAATATGTCATATCATTGATGTGTCGATTACATTGTACACAGTTGCTTTCAGTAAGTGTTCATGCATGTAAAACTACTCGAGTTGCAGTTCGCGTTGCAATTTACTAACCTGCAACTTCGTCTTCTCTTCCTGCAACTGCATCAGTTTGAATTTTTTTTTCATTTTTGGCAATGCCAGCCACTTCTGGAAGAGAGCACTCTCCTCAGCGTCTGCTTCGGGCATCTCTTGCATCGGTGTGCCGTCACCGCGGTGACCCCAGGAGTACGAATGGGAGTAGTCACAGAAACTGGAGTGGAGACGATCTTGGTGGCTTCAGTCATAGATGCAAGTCTCTTCTCCAGCACACTTGTCCATGCAGGTCTAAGTCTCATCTTCAATACACCTGTTGGTGCAGGTGTTGTCTCCCAAACACCTGTCGGTGCAGGTGTTCTCTCCAAAACACCTATCGATGCATGGGTAATCTCCAGTGCTGGTGTGGCAGGGCGTGTAGCTGTCGATGTGGATCGTTGTGTACTTATATATAATAATTTGTACATTAATGTATTTCTTAACCAAAATTAATTTAGCATTATAATTTATTCTATCAACAAGTTTGAGCACATTTAACTAAGAACACACGATTATTGAATGATAACAGTTAAAAAAATTCACTGCAATCTGTTGAGTCGCAGAAAAAGTCGTCTAAATAAATTCACAGTTTTGGCTAGGAAAAAGTCGCAGGAAATAAAGTCACAGCATTATTTTACATTATTCGAAGACTGTGTATATACTAAATACAACGTCTTGCATATTTCCACTGATAATTAAATACAACAAAGTGTGATGCATGATTAATACAACTATTCTAAAGAAACTATCAATCTCGCTCCTTTTTATTAATAATTGTAAAATTATAAGTAAAATTTATTAGTGACTTGTTATCAAACTTTTGCACTGAATGTTTAGTCTTTTGTTCTGATGATTAAAACAACTATTCCTTGACTTGGCGGTGATTTCACGCCAAACTTCCTTTTTCTAAATTCTTATTAGTTATCGAACTTTGAAGTTTAGTCATAATAACAACTTTTTCATTTGCGATTCCTTCAACCAAACTTAGGATTTCTTCCTCTCGGAAGTTAGGTTTCCTTTTTTCCCACCGCGCGCAGCTCCTTCGACGACATCCAAACTGATAATGAACGAAAGATAAACAAGAACAAGTGTCATATCGGACGCTTTGACCAACCGCGCTTCACCTTTGACCGGTTGCGCGTGTGCAGTGCAATGGAATGTGTCGGGAATCCCTGGGGAATCCCTTCTACGTCCGGGCTGCAATTTTGTTCCCATAATGAGTCCTGGCAAGCAGCGCTTTAGGCGGACATGATTGGCTGCTGAGAATAGTTGACCTCCGAACTCTCTAATTCATAACAGCAATACACGTGTTTAATTGAACCTATGTCAATAATGACACGTGGCTTGAACTTGACCTGTTGAAAATAACGGTAATTTCACTTGCACTTGTTTTGATAAATCAAACAGTTATTTTGTAATTGTACAAACTATAACAAACGCATGAAATCAACGTGGATTACTCTTAGAATTGTGCCGCCATAAAAGCAGGGACAAACTTTCAGTCAATCAATAATTATTTATTACAATCATATAAAACAAACAAAACAAGCCATGAGCACAATATAAGAAGGTATAACAAACATTATTGCTAACCATTTCACTCGATTAAAAAGATTATGTGCCATGACAGTATTGACTATTTTGAGAAAACAAATAATAGAACATATGGCAAAAAGGCATTTCATGTTTTAATGCCTGTAAAGCTAATTAGAGAAAAACCTGGTCTATGTCAACCAAATATTTACAAGAACATTTCCAAATTATTTTACAGTTTGGGTTAATAGAGTGACTGATCAATTAACTTCTCTGATACAAAAACAACGAATATTTTACTCGTTTTGAGCATGAACATTATAAACAAATCAACAAGTCTGGTAGCACCAATCTTAAAGACAACCTATGCACTACACGTGTGTCTTTATTCACATTTAAAGACAAACTAATCAGGATATAACTAATTTTATTGACCATCTTCATGCAGGATACATAATTAAAGAATTTTTGAAGTTAATGCCATTAGACTGAACATATTAAAAAAAAATTAATTGCAAAGCTTTCGACTTAATTTTAGCATAATTTACCTATAAAAGTAATGCTCCATTGGTGCCATAATATAACATAAATTAAGAAAATATCAAAAAAGGAAAAAACAAAAGTCGAACCCACAAAGCTTTGAACGCGAAACCCTAGAACTGAACTCCGAGCACCACACGATCTATCCCAAATAAACATTGAACAACTTGCCTAGCTGTCAGTGACAGTGACTGAGACTACGCTACGCCCGGTCCATGCAACGACCCTAGATGTTTAAATGTCACATGAATATGTTGCCTGTATTTCACAAGCTTAGTCTTGCAGTCTTCCAGATCTAAGTTTAATACATCTGTAACATGTAGATAAATTGTATTCACCGAATCATTTGAAATTGCCTCCACATCTGAAGATGTTCAGTGCTCTCTGGTGTATCACTATGTCAACTGTTATAACAAACATCCATTGCTAGCCAATCTTGAAGACAACGCCTGAACTATGTCTATAAGTGTGTAGCATAGTTATATTATATCAACCATTTCTTCTTAGATTACTATTTCAGATGAACAACATGATTGACGATATAAATAACGTGTCTTTTTAATTCGTCCTGTTATTTAAATAAACAAACTATCAGGATTAAGAGACTTAACTTGAACTTGGAAATCAATGACTTGACTTGACTTGCAGGCCAATGACTTCAAACTTGACTTGACTTGACTTGCAGGCCAATGACTTCAAACTTGACTTGACTTGACTTGCAGGCCAATGACTTCAAACTTGGCTTGACTTTTTTATTTACAAACATAACTTTAAACATGGTGTTGATGCACGTTTTAATATTTTTTATTTTAAGTGATAATTTTTTTTTCTTAATTAATTTATTATCTTTGGCTGTTTTACTGTGCCAATTGCATAATTTAACTGCTATAGTTGCCATTTTAATAAAATTATTATGATAAAATGACTTGCCAGTTTGTGACTAAAAATCATGTCTTAAGTGTATTTCAAGTTAGGTTTTAATCAATTCCATCATGGATTGCTTGCAGTATGTGTACAGTTTTTCCGTCTTATTAATGCTTAAAACAGTTAACATTTGATAAAACAAACCAAAAACGGCAACCATAACATATCGAATTACGTAGAAGAAATTGGTATCACTACCACACAAAAGCCGTTTTGTATTTTTATTTCTGAGTACGCAATATAATTTAAATATGTGTTGGAGTGTACAATATCAATATGTAAAAAAAACAGTTTCTGACACCAAACTACACTAATAACAAAACAATTAAATTGTATATGTACTATACAGGAGGCTCACATGTCAAGCATCAAAGCTGTCATCGGGCAACAGCAACTGAGATGGGCCCGTCACGTATTTCGCGTACCTGAAACGCAGGGACAAATGTAGGATAAGACGGATGTGTACATATCAAAATCATAGTGACAGTATTAAGGGGAGACTTGGGATTGACATTTTCATTTCACATATATCAGTAACAACCAGCCTTAAATGACCCAAATTATGTGCGTAGTTACTCCAGGCAATCTCACTAAAAACTCTTTTTTTTTCTAGAAGGTTTGTTTTCGTGATTAAAAGAAATGTATTTCCCCGCGAAATTTAGGGTAAATGATACCCATAGTTCATTATATAAAAGGTGGTGTGTGTGGGAGGGGATCTTTCTGAACTAATTTATATGGATGAAACCTTGTACACATTATGCAAGATTCAGGGGCGGATCTAGGCTTGTTGGCGGGGGTCTCAGTCGTAGTCATATGTCGTTCTACTTATGAACCGGGGGCGACACGTGTCGTTATAGATTTAACAAGATTTAACAAGATTTGCCATCCAAGCCAAAGGCCCAGATGGCAAGTGGACAAGGAAGCCATTGGCTTATCGAGAGTCCAACAATGTTCACCTACTTATAACCGCCCTCCTGATATATGTGTCAACCTTGTTTTTAAACATATTCACGTTGGTAGCAGTTACACAATCTGTAGACAATTTGTTCCATTCATTTATTGTCCTCTGTGAGAACGAGTGCTTCCTGATGTCCAATCTACATTGATCCTTTACTAATTTTACCTCATGTCCTCTAGTTCTACTATCCTTCTTGAGTGAGAAAAACATATTTCTATCAATAATTTCATACCCATTCAATATCTTAAAAACTTCAATCTGATCTCCTCTTAACCTCCTTGTCTCTAGAGTTGTTAAACCACATTCTTTCAGGCGTTCTTCATAACTAAGGTCTCTAAGTTCTGGAATCATTTTAGTTGCTCTCCTTTGTATGCGTTCAAGCGTATCTATATCCTTCTTACGATATGGTCTCCATGCTTGTATACAGTATTCTAAATGAGGTCTAACTATTGCTTTATAAAGAGGTATAATTAACTTTTTTCACTTGTATGTTATGTTTCTGCTAATCAATCCAAGAATTTGATTACCCTTTGAAGCTGCAATACCACACTGCTCTGAAACTTTCATATCAGCGCTTATTGTAACTCCTAAGTCCTTTTCTTTTACAGTAGTACCCAGAACAGTATCTCCCATTTTATAGTTTACATTCAGGTTCCCATGTCCTGTATGTAGGCATTTACATTTCCCAAAATGGAACAGCATCTGCCATTTCTCAGACCATTTCACTAATCTGTCTAGATCGTTTTTTAAATGTTGTTTATCACCATCAGTATTAACTTTAGTCCAGTCGACTAAATTGATTCATTCAGACCGAGGTACTTTTATGTGGATTAAATATCTCCATTTAGCAGGTCCATAAACAACTGTTTTATTAAAATTTTTGCTTAGTGTAAGGTGAAAACGTCGTGCTATTTCACTGAATAAAAGTGTTCTCTCCCTTCTGCAGGCAAATTCCAGATGTATGTTGTCATGAACAACCTGTTCTTCATTGGCAATCAACTCGCAGCACTCAGTAGGACAAGCAAGGTCAGGGTGTGGCACGCCATGTCAATGAACTGGCAGTTAAATATCTCAAGATTGCTGCTCTCAGTACGACATGCAAGGTCGGGGTGTGGCATACAATGAAAAAACTTGCAGGTAAATCTCTCACCGTGGAAGGTTTTTCGCTCACATTGGCTCCATTCAATATGACAGGCAAGGTCGGGGTATGGCATGCCATGGCACAGAACTGGCAGGTAAATCACACGGTGGCTGCACTCAACAGGGCAGCTCAGGTCGGGGTGTGCCATGTCATGAAACAGAACTGGCAGGTAAGGCTCCTCGTGACGGCCAATCAGTGGTCTGTGGGGGGTCGCAGCGGAGATAGTTTTGTATAAGTATATGGACAAATGAAATGTTGTGCAAAATTGCACCAGCAATTCGCTATTTCTATGAGGATGTTGTTTCATCATATTTTAATTGTCATCTTTTGAATGAAACTGTGATGTGTATTTCATAAATATCTTGCAAATACAGCAGTTGTTGAGATTTGTGTATTAAGGTCACTGTATAGCTAATGTGTCCTTGATATACCCATATTCGTAGTAATAATTAAAAATAACTAAAGCTTTATATTTTCTTGTCATCACGATTAACATGCTTTGCCTTATAACAGTGACACAAAACAGATAAATAAAACACAGTGTGCATGTTTTTTATGCTAGAAAATAAGAAAATATTAGTAGGGCATTGAAGAAGCGTGTTGTTGCTATTTTTTAATGATGATAACCATGTCACTTTTATAGCGTTTATGCACTCTTATATCCACAGTTGTGTAACTAAAGATAAAATATACAAGAGAAAGGTACATTTTCTTTTCAAATAATCCAAATTGAAGCATTGATTATGATTACAGCTAAAGTCATATTATCTGGATGGATACGGTTAGGACACAGCTAATTTCCATGACATGATCAGCACGCAGCCTGGCTTGATGCTCTTGGCATCATTCAAGGTCATCTCCATAGAGAACGTGGAACCACACCTTCAGTATATCCACAGTAACGGCTTTGGTAAGTCACATTGAGAGGATCTTTAATTACAAGCATTAGATATTTAAGTAAATTAGTATATATAATGTTACGTAATAAAAAAAAAATTATATACCTTCCATTGTGCTGTTTTCTAGAAAGTGCTGTCTGTGTGGAAATATGGATAACTATAGTTGCTATTCTTTGTGTTTTATTGGAAAACTGGGCACCTCTTTGTTGTTAGTCTGGACCCGCTTGTCATGTGAAGAGGAATGCTTTTATTTAAGAAAAAATAACAACTCCTAATAATTCTTATATCCGTAAATACAAATTATAATAATTATACATACATCGACCAATCGAAAGTGTATAATGGATAGACAAAATGGAAACGTTAAATTATGTATGGTCCGACTCATAACGTCGGACGGAGCAGGCCGCGTTTCGTTGAGCTCTCGTGTGACGATATTCTCTTGTTACAAATGCGACGGAAAATAATGAAATTATGTAATGGCATCGAACTTCCATCGATCCGTACGATGAATCTGGTGAGATAAACATTCACAATACCCTAAGATGAGGGTGGATTTGCACATAATCTATGGGTCTGTCAGATTCAGCGTGCTGCCATATTGAACGTCCATCTTGGACATGCCACATTTGACACACCTATCAGACGTGTAACCAACGACAATAAGACATCATGCCGCCCAAACATCGCCAAAAAAGCTTGTCAGAGGCTACTCGCTTTGAAGGTATTGACAATGAACTTCAAAAACTTACCTTTATTGAAACTCTGAGTGACAGTGATGTTATAAAACAATTGAAACGAGCTCTGTTCCCGCAAGAGATTGCCGACAAAATTGACTACTTAGCAGCTCAGACTGAGCAACTAAACAAACTGTGAAAGAGAAAGACGAGACAATCAAAGCACTTGAAAGTAGAGTCGACTTGTTAGAATCGGCCAAAGACAGCATCGAGCAATATCCTAGAAGATCCAATTTGAGAATAGAAGGAATACCAGAATCTGTAGGTATTGGTGAAATTGAAAATGCAATCCTAGACATTGTCAATGATCATATGAAGTGAACACCAGTCCTGCAGTCTCACGAAATTGAGCGAGCGCACAGAATTGGCCGCCCTAAAACGGATGGCGGGCGATCACGCACTACAATTATTACACTAAATAGCGAACGTCGGAGGGACGCTATATACAGAGCTCGAATCAACCTAAAACAGCACAATACAGCCTCGTGTCTAAACCTTCGTTTATTTGTGAATGAAGACCTCACGAAAACTCGTTCTGAACTTCTGTATGAACTTGGGAAAAAATTAACTGATTTCTGACTGTTGGTCTTTCAATAGGAATATCTTGTACAACGACACTCAGGGTGTTGTCCATCAAGTACGAAGTAAACAGGACGCATGTTTCAAGCTGCGCCGTGTTTGACGCCTGTGTTACGTAACTCCTTCGGACATTCCCGAGACACTGCTGCGTCAAATGACGTAAGCATTGTCTGGCACTTGCACACTTGCACACCTTCAAGTAGTGTGAACCTACGTATCCAGTTTCCATGGCACTATGACAGCATTATTATTATTTCTATTATTATCCATGTTATACGGATATATTATTTATTACCGAGTATCATTTTATTTTTCAGACTAAATACAATTACAGTAATCTATTTTGTTATGCTGATTTGTAGTTGGTACATGCCAAATCATGACACGAGGTTATATTTTTTTGATATCAAGACTAACCACCTAAGCCTATGTGCGCATATAATTTAATGGGCACGTGCGATTATTAATGATTGGCAGTCCTATATCACCACTGTATTGTGACTTGTGTTATCACCATTAATCTCGGTACCTCGATGGTAAACACGTTGAACAATCCCAAGTACTGGATAGCGTGCTGTATAACAACGTACCTTTACTTGAGGTCTTTTTACAGGTGTTGCGGTAGCCAAAAACAATTTTGGTGGACTTAGAGTAAACAGTATCAAGGATCACTTCAGTCGGATCGCTGTTGCCTATCCCCACTTTGTGTGTTTACACAGGTAGGTGTCATAATGTCAAATTTCTACGAATTGCTATTATATGAACTATTTTCCTGGATATGGTGAGGTAAATGTTAGAGTGTATATAGACGGATTGCATCAACAAGTTATGCAATAATAGTATCCAAGTGTGGTGTGGGAGCCCACATTGGAAGTTTATTGTTAGGCATGGGGCATGAACAGGTTATGCAATAATTGTACCAATGATGTTTTCGCTTTTGGCGTGGTACATTATATTAAAAGGGGTATCAACGTAATGGAACCGTCCACGACAGGTTCGTTGTCTCGACGTCATGTTGACGGCCGACTTACAGAGCGTTCAGCCGACTGTTCAACTGCCTTCAACGCGCGCGCGCGACACCAGTGCGTCCGCACGAGCTGTCGTAACGACACGTTAGCCGTCTCCACGACATATTGCCGTCTGACATACTGTACGTCCAGCTGACCGTTCAACTGTCTTCCCCGTGTGTGACATCAGAGCGTCCGCGTCAGCCGTCGTCACGAAACATCGCCGTCTCCACGATCTATTGACATCTGGCCTACTATCGTCCAGCCGACAACAACCTCTATATCACTGCGGTCGAACGTATTCTGCTGCCGGTGAGATTATGCGACCGACGGCCACATCAGTTATCGTTCTACTCAACCCAGCAGAATGCGCGAAGGGTATTGTTGACTTTATGCGTCACAAGGCATGCTTCTGTGACTATTTTTGTTTGTTTTCGGAACATTGTATTATAAGTGTGAAATACGCCTTTCTGCTTGTGACGAATTTATTAACACTGATGTCTATTATTTCATTTGCACTATTTCAGTTAGGTTTTGAATAATTGTAAACATATTCATGTCAATTACTTTGGTGTTGTTTTTCATTTGTGGAAATTTCTTACACTCATATGTTGAGCTTAGTCTAAGTACGGCCCGCCCCTGGTTTTGCGTGGACCACCACTAAACTGATACATTCAGACCGAGGTATTTTATGTGGATTAAATATCTCCATTTAGCAGGTCCATAAACAACTGTTTTATTAAAATGTTTGCTTAGTGTAAGGTGAAAACGTCGTGCTACTTTACTGAATAAAAGTGTTCTCTCCCCTTGCAGGCAAGTTCCATATGTATGTTGTCATCAACAACCTGTTCTTCATTGGCAATCAACTCGCAGCACTCAGTAAGACAGGCAAGGTCAGGGTGTGGCACACCATGACACTGAACTGGCAATTAAATATCTCATGATTACTGAACTCAGTACGACATGCCAGGTCGAGTTGTGGCATACAATGAAAGAACTTGCAGGTAAATCTCTCACCGCGGCAGGTTTTTCGCTCACATTGGCTCCATTCAGTATGACAGGCAAGGTCTGAACTTGCTGGTATATCTCACGGTGGCTCCACTCAACAGGGCAGGCAATGTCGTGGTGTGGCATGCTATGACACAGAACTGGCCGGTAAGGCTCCTCGTGACGGCCAATCAATGATCTCTAGGGGGGTCACAGCGGAGATAGTTTTGTATAAGTACATGGACAAATGAAATGTTATGCAAATATTTCTATGATGATGTTGTTTCATTATATTTTAATTGTCATCTTTTGAATGAAACTCTGATCTGTATTTCATAAATATCTTGCAAATACGGCAGTTGTTTATATTTGTGTACTAAGGTCACTGTATAGCCAAGGTGTCCTTGATATACCCATATCCTAGTAGTATTAAGTAATGCTTAAAAATAACTGAAGCTTTATATTTACTTGTCATCATGATTAGCATGCTTTGTCTTATAATAGTGACAAAACAGATAAATAAATGTGTAACTTAAGATCAAATATACAATTGAAAGTTTGGTTGTCTTTTCAAGTAATCCATTGATTATGAATATAACTAAAGTTATATTAGTCTGGATGGATACGGTTAGGACACAGCTAATAATGACATGATCAGCACACAAGCTAATTTCCATGACATGAACAGCACACAGCCTAGCTTGATGCCTTTGGCATCTTGTAAAGTCATCTCCATAGATAACTTGGAAACACACCTTCAGTATATCCTCAGTAAAGAAAAACATATTGTATGAACCTTTCATTGTGCTGTTTTCTAGAAAGTGCTGTCTGTGTGGAAATATGGATAACTATTGTTGCTATTCTTGATGTTTTATTGGAAAACTGGGTACCTCTTTGTTGTTAGTCTGGACCCGCCTGTTATTTGAAGAAAAATGCTTTTATTTAAGAAAAATAGCAACTTCTAATAATTCTTACATCCGTAAATACAAATTATAATAATTATACATACATCGACCAATCAAAAGTGTATAATGGATATACAAAATCATGGCATGCAATAGGAGCATAAGTTGATAAGACAATAGGGTCATGAGACCTTTGTATGTAAGGCTTGGATAGTCAAATTCGAGGAACCACCTTACATTTTTAGTAACTCAAATTACCGGGCCAGCAAATTGCATTGTTGACTGATGTGACTGCTTAAATAATAAATTACTAACCGTAATTCAATTATACGTTTCCAAAGACAATCAAAATAAACCTCAGAAATTGGAACATTTTCAGACATTCTGTATCATGCAGTAGAAGAACAAATATCCAGGATATATTTTGTCTGATGAACAGTATTTCCAGAATAAGCCTGGGGAATGACTTTACCCACCTAGCTACCATTGTCCAGATAATATTGGGAGGGATACAATCAGGAGGAAAAGCTAACTTATATGAAGCGTACATTGCTAAACTTTTAGTACGTTTCACGCGCGACTGCACTACTAGCAAAAATGTCCTTTCCGTGGTTGTGCGACTGGGTCAACGAACATACTATGACTCGTGCAACTCATGTGCACACCGCTGTGTTCGATAATCCCTGTTCATAATATAAGACATTTTGAAATTCAAGCTTATTGCACAAAACAAAACTATCAGTTCCTCACAGACAATTAAAACTGGATTGAATTACCAAAAATGGATTGAATGAATAACTGATATTTTAGAGTGTACAATGTCATTCTTAATAATTTTATACAGAGTAGACTGTTCAGCTAGTATGTAAGTTGTAAGAGAAGGAATATAGACAATTACGGTCATACATGTGTGCACGTTAACAGGGCAACTGAGATTGCATATGCATTGGATCAGATAACATTACGAGAAGCAGTTTCACAACGAAAAGAATCAGATACAGTACACATATATACGTGGCTGATTTCTTAGCATAATTATGCTGGCAGATTAAACAAATACTATCAGTCAGTGTCAAACAGAAGGCTAACATTTCTAGAATCCATCAAGCAGAAATTATATTTAGCTCGTTTGGTTATTTCTATTATATAAATAACACAATGTTAGAATGCCAGACTCGGCTGAGGGAACCCAGGTTCAAACCCAATTGCTGAAGTATCAAAGTTTTGACAATTTTGTTCCCCCACATTACCACAGTTCACTCAGCTGTAAATGAGTACCCAGGTAGAGACAATTGTGGAAATGTGAACGAAAAATCTTCGCACAGTAATTGCAGCATTGCTGAATGCTTCCCAGAGAAATTCAAAAGGTGTTGAAATGAACAGGTCAGCCAGGGGGTGAACTGTTAAGCACGTTTAACAATCCCAAGGACTGGATACAGTGCTGTGTAAATATAAACATACCGTTACTTGAGGTATTTTTACAGGTGCTGCGGCAGCCAGGAACAATTTTGGTGGACAAAGAGTGAACAATATCAAGGGTCACTTCAATCGGATCGCTCTTGCCTATCCCCACTTTGTGTGTTGGTACAGGTTGGTGTCATAAGTAGACGTAACCACATTGGAAGCAGGACATTCATGGTCCTCTTGCAAATTTATTGGATTAAAAGTGGACCAGACAACTGTAACGATGAATTGTGCGGGAGGGGAGAATGTGACATTAGATTGAGAAACTAACTTTTAAGCTGTTCTAATAAATCAGTATTTGCACTGAGTAGTAATGGCTTATGTTTTGGTAACCAGTTTGATTTGTTTAATATTTTTATTTATTCTTTCACTGTACATCCTTCTTGTCAAAGGATATATGATTTTTATGAGCATGCTGTAGTCAAGAAGAGTACTTCATTTATATGAGTACAATCATATGGTAAAATGCATATTGCTCAAACAGAGATATATATGGGAGATTTTGTAATTTTCCACAGCAGAATACCAAAGTGTGGGTGTGTGAACTGTTTGATTGACGCAGATCTACAGATCGATGTAACTTGTGTGTTTATGTGAGACAGGATGAAGGACTCTGCGCGCTACCAATTTTCGTGGACTAGTCCATGTCTGATGGATTTGATAGATTAGGTGGTCCTCAATGCCAAGGTGCTCAACACTGGCCAGGAGAACTGTAACAGGATGGTGGCCGCCACCTTCCAGTCCACTATACAGTTGTGGAGCGTAATGGTCAACAATGATGGCAGCCTCGTCACACGTGAGATAAGTCAGTCAGTGAGAAAGGTGTGTCATGAGAAAAAAGCTCTGGAGAGAATCATGTCAATGTCATAGACACCAGGTCTCTAAATGGCGCATCATAGTCACACAACACCATGTCTGTAGAGGGGTGCTAAAATTGAGCAAATGTTGTATTGAAATGTTTTTCTCATCATCAATTTATACACTGTTTATGAAAATGTTGACCATATTCTTGAATTTATTAAACATAACTTTTTTTTACCAAACTAACGGTGCTTCTCCTGTGTTCACTGTTATTCGTGATTTAGGGTCAGGTAAAATATTGTCGAGGCACTCTTTCTGTTGTTGCTTTCCATACTTTTCTATCGGCCACCCCCTCTCCATCTTTCATCTTCCCCTGATCTTCTCGAATCCCACCTCACGCAGCCCTTCCATCTTAGCTGTTCGCTTCCCCTTTTCGTGCATCCTTGATGTTTTTCCACCTATCTCTTCCAATCTCTTTACTAGTTTGTCTGCATCCATCCTTACCATGTGGCATGTGGCCTGCCCATCTCACCTTGCTTCTCACCAATATTCCTGTTCAGCTATCCTGTTGCATCCCATCTTTCCTCAGGTCGTTCATCCTTCTTTCATCAACCCTCTTTTTTCTGATTATTCGACGAAACCAGAACCAAACTTGTAGCTGTTGTTGTTGTTCTGTCAACGCAACTGTCTCCAGATCCAGATACAGGCATGCTGGCGTAACGCAAGCTCTCAGGAGTTTCCTTTTCAGCTTTTTCAAAATGTTTCTGTCCAACATGACTCCCTCTACCTTTCCCCGAGCATTCGCACCCTGTTGTATCCGACATCGCATTTCTACCTCTGAATATCCGACATCGCACAAAGCCATCCACTTGGTTGATCTCCTTATCATCCAAACTAATGATCAAGTCCTCTCTCTGATGTCAAACCCACATCACTTCTGTCTTCTCCCGGCTCATTCTCAGTCCGGGCTTTTTGAACACCCCCTTTCTATTCCTCCAACACTTCCTGTAGTTCTTGTTTGTTGTCTGCTATCATTGTTGGATCGTTTGCATACATCACCTTCCTTAGAACATCCTTCGTGGTGATCTTCCTGCTGATTAGTGCTAGCACCATTATAAACAGTAAAGGGTCACTTCCTTGTCTGTAACCGAAGTTAACTGGAATCTCTTTCAACAAACCAGCACCAACCACAAACCTTCTTTTTGTTCTCAGGAACAGGACAGGTCTGGGCGTTGCACGCCTTGACACAGTAGGACAGGTAATGTATGCCATGACACAAAACTGGCAGGTAATTATCTTATGGTGGCTGTACTCAGGAAGACAGGCAAGGTTTTTTGTGTCGCATGCCATGACAGAGAACTGACAGGTAAGTCAGATAAATAAAACGCAGTTTGCATGCTATTTTTACGATAGAAAGTAAGAAAATATTAATAGCATACTGTGTCATAGCCGTCCAAGATAATTTGTTAGTTAAACTGTTACTTTATTAACCATGACATAACCAGGATTGACGTAAGCACTTGTTCATGTTGTGCTCTTTGTGGAATGTAGTATCATTCATTCAACTTCTGCAGAGGAAATGTAACAAATCCGTAGAAATGTGCAAAGACTGCACATATTACTGTTCTGTTGTAGGTACAGGACATGGTTTAAGTGACAAGCTATGACACGGTTGGGTCATTATCTATTCCTGGGTGGTAACAACGGAATGATATGCTACGTAGGTAGGTGGTGTAAGACTATGAAAAGAGCAGTCAAAAACCGCTTTGCCGCTCTTGAGGTGCGATGCTATAGAAGGTGGTTGTTTATTGGCTGGATTAAAAGAAATGACTATATTAGTAAAATCGAAAACAATTGTTGACTATTGATAAAAGCGGTGACAAGAAAGCTTGGGTACTTTGGCCACATTACAAGGAAGACAATGTTTGATGGACGGTTCCCCATTTGACCCTCCATGTACGTCAGAAGGGGAATAGGACACAACAGACAGACCATCATAAACTTCTTTATATGTTAGATAGAATACACAGAATATGTGTATGCAGACATTGAAAACTAAAGCTGATTGAGTGTTGTTGTTTCTGCATCCTACCTACAGACATGCAGAAGTTTCCGCTGCTTATGAAGGAGAGATACCATAGTAGGGACCGTGTCACATACCTCAGTGTCTACCTCGCCCCCATAACCGGTGAATCTCCCTGCTTGCTACATTTGACTAGAATGTTAGAAATAAAAGTTATGAATACGGACTAATTAATAGAAACTACATTTAAGACTAACGTCTCATTTAGATGTGTTGATTATATTTGTTATGATAATGTGGAAGTTGCTCCTTTGAAGCAGGGCTGTTTTGGTATTGTACATTGCTTGACTGTTTTCAGCCCTGAGTTGGAAATGTATTGAGATAGCATATTGGACCATTTCGGGAGCTGCGCAAGTGATTCTGCAGCAGCCAGAGTCAGTTGGACAGGGTCACAGCTCTTCCAGATGTTCTCTGTACACACATCAATTCCATCACCAATGTGATGTTGTCAACGAAGCATTGCGTCTCTGGTAAGTCCAATTCTCAAGTATATTTCTATGGAAAATATTCACATATACATGGAAAAACTTTATTTTTGTGATGCTGACCATGTCACGTTTATGGGTTGATTTTTAGTGGGCCATCAATTACATATACTGTGACATCCTCAGTTATATAAAATATAGAAATAAAAGCTTGGTTTCCTTTTCAAGTAATCCAAGTTGAAGCATTGATTATGATCATATCAGCTTTTGTTTGATATGACGCGGCTTATCAGTATCAGGTCCTTGAATAATGGAAAGTGAATCACTGTAGCTCACTGGTGCGTTTGCAGTGTGCTCTGAATACAAACATGAACATACGTGGAACATGACCTGATTCCTTGGCATGACCAGCACACAGCCCGGTTCAGTGGCTTTGGCATCATTCAAGTTTATCTCCATACAGAGGGTGGAACCACACCTTCAGTATATCCACAGCAACAACTTTGGTAAGTCACATTGACAGGATCTAGAATTACAATAATTATATCTTTCAGTAAATTAGATTAGTTACGTAATGATTTTTTTTATTGGAAAACTGGGCACCCCTTTTTGTGAGACTGGGCCCGCCCGTTATGAGAAGAAGAATGTTGTTATTTAGGAAAAGAAATAACATTCACATTCGAGGAGCCAACTAAAAATTTGCATTTAATCAACTTACTAAACCAACAAATTACATTGTTCAATGATGTTATAATAACTTACTATCAATTAGCCGTAATTCAATTATACGCTCTCATCTGCAAAGACAGCCGAAAATCAATTTCAGTAATTGGACAATTTGCAGACATTCTGTGTGCAATGCAGTAGCAGAACAATATCCAGGATATATTTCTGAAGAGATATTGTCTCATCAACAGTATTTCTGGAATATTGTCCGTGGAGTTAGTAATGAGATATTGTCCAGATAATATTGGTAGGTATACAATCAGAGAGATGATAACTTTTATGAATCGTACATTCCGTGGTTGTGCGACTGGGCAGCGAACATACAATGACTCGTGCAACTCTTCTGCGCACTTTTATAACATTTCACCAATTGATGAATTGGAAGGTATATTTTATGTGATAACTCCATTTTTACTTGACAACTGTTATAGCCTGTGTACTATCATAATATTTGCAGGTGTGTATGTATATTATTATTCAGGCAATGTTTCGTCCATATTTATATGGACGAACCAAAATGGTTCATAACTCCTTATTTCGGTATTTTATGCATGGTTAGAGGTAACTTAATAAAAGTGTGTCAATGTGGTGTGGCATATGTGGAACAGAGCTGGTTCTCATAATATTTAACTGATAGATACAAAAGAATGAAGATAGCGAATTGTTTCTCAGCTGTCCTCCCTACTTCACGTAATGTTCCTCAGGGTATTTCACTCTCTAAGCAACTCTACTTGGCTCAGTTATCCAACGTCACAACTTGGATCACCAAATGTATACTAATAGATCACATACCTATGCTATTTTGGCTACACGAGATACAAATCACTTCCAAAACTAGCTCAGGGATTGTCTCCACAAAATCTACCATGGGATGACAGAGACCACATTAAAGTTAAATGCAAGTACATCCGAGTTTGTTATTATTGGTGTGGTAAATTTTGCACAATATGTTGCAAGACGTTTCCTGATGTGTCAGACTTTAGATTGCATGTAGAGAAGCAGAGTAAAATCAAAACGTGTGGAAAGCATTAGCTTAACAGTGTCACCTGACTGTTCTTCGAAGAGAACAAATTTGCATGTGTGCTGGAGTGCCATAAAACACTAATATTATATAGCCTTTTTGTTTTGGGAGTGACGTAGAATGATATAATGAAAGCATTGATTTACTAAAATGCAAGGAAGGACATCAACATAATAATTGACATGTAATTGATTACGGATTGACAGACGTTTGCTACGATGACAATAAAACTGATGCCGATTGACCAACTAATGCGAAACGAGAATAATAACCTTTATCTGAATATGTAATGATTGATGTTCTTTTGTTTAAAAAATAAGAGACCAATGACGCGAGTGACACTTAGCATTACATGCTATTTGGTTGCACCTCCTATCGGTCGGTGGAGAGACCAATCCACAGTCACCGAATCTCTTATGGTTGCTTATCGAGCAGCTCTCAGGGGAGAGATTTGTCGGCCCCCAGACCAAAATGTAGTTCTCCACCCAAACTACTGACAACCCCTATGTGTCGAGCTAGCAACCTCTTATGACAAAACGACTACCCGTTTATATAGTAGGTACACCCTTTTTAGGTGAATTTATGGTGTGAACTCTTGAAACATGTTCACTTTACATTTAATTGACATAACAAATACTCATTAAAAAATTTAGTTAATTAGAATGTTTTTTATATGTCATAGTTCATGTTGTAATGCAGCAAAGTGTATAACATGCATAAATAATATTGCTAGTCTATGTTATTGATATTGAATTATGCAGATCTAGTGGTGAAAATTATGCGCATGCGCCGGAAGTGATCACTCTAAGATGGCGTCTACTAAAACGTTGGCCGTGTAATTGATATCCACAACCCTACAAAACCCTGTCTTAGGAAAAGTTGTGTTAACTGGTATGTCTGTTTATTATCTATGCATCTAGCAATTCCCACCGCCGTTACTTTGTTGAACAAATGCACATAACAGTTACGTTAGCCAACAATAAGCCAAAACGCCTAGAAAGTGTCTCGTCTCCTTGCCAGCAACAGTCTAGCCAAATTTTCATGCGACTAATACACAGTCATGAATTTCATCAGAAGCAGAAAAACATAGTTGTCACTAATTAGTAATCTGTCCCAATACATTATTCAAAACTCCATATGAAATGATCAATCGTTTGTAGAATGAATAAAATATGTACCAGAATTAATACCATATCAAACATGTGTACTCCGTAGTATAGATATTATTTATCTACAAAGCCAAATAATGTTTATACACAAACCTTCCGCATTCTGGTAGGTCAAAAAGTCCCTAATATAATGCACCTTTTGTTAGTAGCTGTCTCGAATCATCTGTTTCTTTACCAATTTCGTCCGACTGGCTGTCAACGCAATGCATTTCTAAATATCTAGATGAGATCAGCTTTTAGATAGAACACCACAGGAAGCACGCAGCGTGTGCTATTCATATACAACGTATGTTGAAACAGATAACATGCACGCCAACACGGATGTAGCACACGAAATGCTATCTTGCACATTCCTCCATATTTCTCCAATTGATCATTCTTCAGTCATGGTAGGCCGTACACCGTATACCAATTTTTGGAAGACGAACCACCAACTTCGCATGGATTGCTATATAAGACACGTTAAATGCAAGAATTCCCCGCATGCTGGCTGGTAAACAGGAATGAACCCTTGTGGTATATTGTCTGTGCTGGTGGAGGTAATCAACGAACCACGACAGGCATTGTCCATGCGCTCGGACGGCGTTGTCCTGTTTGCATCAGACAATCTTTTGCAGCACCACGCCTTGACACCTGTCAACGCCCTGAATGACGTTCTAATCCTCACTTAGAAGGGCAATTTCTATGTCGCAATTATTCTGGTATCCCAATTGTATCGACACATGCGTGTTGTTCTATTGAGGATACGTAATCGTTCTGTTTACAGCAATTTTCTCAACACGGTTACACAAAAAAATAATAGTACGCATCAGTTGGTGTACGTTCAGTGTTCTGCTGTAAATGTGATTTAAATGTGGGCAGAAAAGGACAGCCCCTTACATTGGATAGCATGTATCGCAACTTCTCTGGGAAGCATTTATCCTAATTGTATCGACACATGCATGTTGTAATGTCGGGAATACGTAATCGGGGATGGAAGCAGACAGGGAGGGAGGCAGACAGATACGCATGAAGATTATGTTGGTCGTATCCAGTCCTTTGTACTGTTCAAAGTGTTTTACGCTTCACCCACTACCACACCTCTTCATTCCAACTTCATATCGACTTCTCTGGGAAGCACTCAGTCATGCTGCAGTTACTGCACGAAGACCATTCTGAAGATTTCCTTCGACAAGCGATAGCCATGAAAGGTTAAAAGGCAACAGTGTTGTTCTTTATTAAAGATGAAAATCAATAGATGTAAGTACATGTTTTGGTTAGGACAATGGCTGTGTACACTATAAAAACATCTGCTGGGAATGTGTCTATGTTTATGTCTAAAACATCTGCTGGGAATTTGTCTCATGAGAAGTTAGAAACTTCATAAATTTGACTGTTTCATCTCTTTCAATATGCCTATGCTTCGAAATATGAAAACAATATTTATTCATTATATTTCTACCACACAATGTTAGAACGCCAGACTCGGCTGAGGGAACCCGTGTTCAAATCCAATTGTTGCCGTACCAAAGTTTTGTCAATTTTGTTCCCCCACATTACCACAGTTCACTCAGCTATAAATGAGTACCCAGGTACAGACGAGTGTGGAAATGTGAACGAATAATCTTCGCACAGTAATTGTATCATTGCTGAATGCTTCCCAGAGAAGTTCAGAAGGTGTTGGAATGAACTGGTCAGCCAGGGGGTGAACTGTTAAGCACGTTGAACAATCCCAAGGACTGGATACAGTGCTGTTTATATATATATAAACATACCTTTACTTGAAGTCTTTTTACAGGTGCTGCGGCAGCCAGGAACAATTTTAGTGGACCAAGAGTGAACAATATCAAGGGTCACTTCAATCAGATCGCTCTTGCCTATCCCCACTTTGTGTGTTGGCACAGGTTGGTGTCATAAGTAGACATAATCGCATTGGAAGCAGGCCAGTCATGGTTCTCTTGGAAATTAATTGGATTATGAGTGGAACAGACATTGCAATAAACTGTAACGATGAATTGTGGGGGAGGGGAGAATGTCACATTAAATTGAGAAACTAACTTTTACATTTGTTCTAATAAGTCAATATTAGCGCTGAGTGGTAATGGCTTTTGTTTTGGTAACCAGCTTGATTTGTTTAATGTTATTTATTATTTCACTGTACATCCTTCTTGTCAAAGGATGTTTTATTTTTGTGAGCATGCTGTATTCAAGAAGGGTACGTCATTTATATGAATACGACCACCTGGGAAAATGCATATGTTGCCAAACACAGATACATATGATAGATTGTTGTCCTTTGCAGAATATCAAAGTGTGGGTGTGCGAACTGTTTCATTGAAGGAGATCTACAGATCTATGTAACTTTTCTGATGGATTTGATAGATAAGGTGGTCCGCAATGCCAAGGTACTCAACACTGGCCAGGAGAACTGTAACAGGATGGTGGCCGCCACCTTCCAGTCCACTATCCAGTTGTGGAGCGTCATGGTCAACAATGATGGCAGCCTCGTCACACGTGAGATAAGTCAGTCATTGAGATAGGGGTGTCATGAGAAAAAGGCTCTGGAGAGAATCATGTCACTGTCATAGACACCAGGTTTCTAAATGGCGCATCATAGTAAAACAACACCATGTCTGTAGAGGGATGCTAAAATTTAGCAAATGTTCTATTGAAATAATGGTTTTTCTCATAAGCAATGTATACATTGTTTATGAAACTGTTTCCTCTTTGTTCACTGCTGTTCATGGGTTAGGGTCAGGTCAAATATTGTCAAGTCACTCTTTCTGTTGTTTTGTTTCCATACTTTTCTATCGGCCGCCCCCTCTCCATCTTTCATCTTCCCCCGATCTTCTCGTATCCCACCTCACGCAGTCTTTCGATCTTAGCTGTTCGCTTCCCCTTTTCTTGCATCCTTGACATTTTTCCACCTATCTCTTCCAATCTCTTTACTACTATATCTGCATCCATCCTTACCATGTGGCCTGCCATTCTCACCTTGCTTCTCACCAATCTTCCTGTTGAACTGTCTTGTTGCATCACATCTTTCCTCAGGTAATTCATTCTTCTTTCGTCAACCCTCTTTTGTTCGCGTTATTCGACGAAACCAGAACCAAACTTGCAGCTGCTGTTGTTGTTCTGTCAACGCCACTGTCTCCAGATACAGATTCAGGCATGCTTGTGTGATACAAGCTCTCAGGACTTTCCTTTTCAGCTTTTTCAAAACGTTTCACTCCAACATGACTCCCTCTACCTTTCCCCGAGCATTCGCTCCCTGTTGTATCCGACATCGCATTTCTACCTCTGAATGCCCATCCTCATTAACCATTCTTCAAAGTTACACAAACCCATCCACTTGGTTGATCTCCTTATCATCCAAACTAATGATCAAATCCTCTCTCTGTTGTCAAACTCACATCACTTCTGTCTTCTCCCGGCTCATTATCGGTCCGTGCTTCTTGAACACCCCTTCCATTCCTCCAACACTTCCTGTAGTTCTTGTTTTTTGTCTGCTATCATTGCCAGATCTCCTTCCTGAGAACATCCTTCATGCTGATCTTCCTGCTGATTAGTGCCAGCACCATGATAAAGAGTAAAGGGTCACTTCCTTGCCTCTAACCGATTTTAACTGGAAATTCTTCCGACAAACCAGATCCAACCACAACTCTTCTCTTTGTTCTCATGAACAGGACAGGTCTGGATGTTGTACGCCATGACACAGAACTGGCAGTTAAATCTATCACGGTGGCTGTGCTCAGTAGGGCAGGCAAAGTCGGGGTGTGGCATTCCATGGCACTGAACTGGCAGGTAATTCTCTCACGGTGGCTGTACTCACTAGGCAGCCATACTGATTATATTTATGATGACATATAAAACAAAATAAAATCTTTCTTGAAATTTAATCCCCACCCCCGGAGGCCCATATGGATGGTTTCCCATTTGACCCTCCTTGTTCGTCAGAAGGGGAATAGGACACAACAGACAGACCAACATAAACTTCTTTATATGTTATATAGACTACACAGAATATGTGTATGCAGACATTGAAAACTAAAGCTGATTGAGTGTTGTTGTTTCTACGTCGTACCTACAGACATGCAGAAGTTCCCGCTGGGTATGAAGGAGAGATACCATAGTAGGGACCGTGTTACAACCCTCAGTGTCTATCTCGCCCCCACAGCGGGTGAGTCTCCCTGCTTGCTACATTTGACTAGAATGTTAGAACTAAAAGTTATGAATTCTGACTAATTCAAAGAAACTACACTTAAGACTAACGTCTCATTTAGATATGTTGATTATATTTGTTACGCTAATGTGCAAGTTGCTCCTTTGAAGCAGGGCTGTTTTGGTATTGTACATTGCTTGTCTGTTTTCAGCCCTGAGAGGGAAATGTATTGAGATAGCCTACTGGACAATTTCGGGAGCTGCGCAGGTGATTCTGCAGCAACCAGAGTCAGTTGGACAGGGCCACAGTTCTTCCAGACGTTCTCTGTACACGCCAATCCCATCACCAAGGTGATGTTGTCAACGAAGCATTGCGTCTCTGGTAGGTCCAATTCTCAAGTATATTTCTATGGAAAATATTCAAATATACATGGAAAAGCTTTATTTTATGATGATGACCATGCGACGTTTATGGGTTGATTTTTAGTGGGCCATCAATTACATATACTGTGACATCCTCAGTTATATAAAATATAGAAATAAAAGCTTGGTTTCCTTTTCAAGTAATCCAGTTTTTGTTTGATATGACGCGGCTTATCAGTATCAGGTCCTTGAATAATGGAAAGTGAATCACTGTAGCTCACTGGTGTGTTTGCAGTGTGCTCTGAGTACAAACGTGTACATACGTGGAACATGACCTGATTCCTTGGCCCAGTACACAGCCCGGCTCAGTGGCTTTGGCATCATTCAAGTTTATCTCCATACAGAGGGTGGAACCACACCTTCAGTATATCCACAGTAACAACTTTGGTAAGTCACACTGACAGGATCTAGAATTACAATAATTATATATTTCAGTAAATTAGATTATAGATTAAGTTACGTAATGATTTTTTTTATTGGAAAACTGGGCACCCCTTTTTGGTGAGACTGGGCACGCCCGTTATGAGAAGAATAATGTTGTTATTTAGGAAAAGAAATAAAATTCACATTCGAGGAGCCACCTAAAAAATTGCATTTAATCAAGTTACTGAACCAGCAAATTACATTGTTCACTGATGTTATAATAACTTACTATCAACTAACCGTAATTCAATTATACGCTTTCATCTGCAAAGACAGCCGAAAATTAACTTCAGTAATTGGACAATTTGCAGACATTCTGGATATACTTCTGAAGAGATATTGTCTCATCAACAGTATTTCTGGAATATTGTCCGTGGAGTTAGTAATGAGATATTGTCCAGATAATATTGGTCAGTATACAATCAGAGAGATGATAACTTATATGAATCGTACATTCCGTGGTTGTGCGACTGGGTCAGCGAACATACAATGACTCGTGCAACTCTTCTGCTCACCGCCGCTTTCGGGGGCATTGTTTCTGGAATTACATGCATTCTGGTTATATGGTTATATTGAGTAGGATAACTTATTACTAATTCTGAATTGTATCATATGTAAACAAAGGAAAGAGGCATTTGTTTTAATTTTACAATGACACTAAACATTCAAACACTACCACAGCCAGTCACTGTGGAAATATATGCATATAACACTTTTATAACATTTCACCAATTTATGAATTGGAAGGTATGTTTTATGGGCTAACTCCATTTTTACTTGACAACTGTTATAACCTGTGTACTATCATAATATTTGCATGTGTGTATGTATATTATTATTCAGGCAATGTTTCGTCCATATTTATATGGACGAACCAATATGGTACATAACTCCTTATTTCGGTATTTAATGCATGGTTAGAGGTTTAACATTCAACTTGTTGCTGCGTTCGATCAGAATCGTCCAGGCATGACGTATATTTGATGTCCTCGACAGTCAAAAGAACACAATGCCATGGTTTGGCAACCTAAACTGACTTTGCCATGTACTGTCAGGGCTATCAAACATGACATAACTAAAAACACCGGGGAAGGAGTTGTAGACCGAACTGCCCCAGGTATACGGGTGGCTGTCTTGACCCAGGGTGCACCAAGATGGCTTTTTGGGGTATTTTTTACTGCTGCAAATGTTCATCCTTTTATGGTCGTCGGCACACTGCTTCAAATGTTCATCCTATCATTCCACTATTATTCAACATATGTGTAATATATATGTAATGTTTGGTCGAGTTAGAATTATATATATTTTTGGAATGGAACCATTGGTTGATTCAGACAGAAAAGGAAGCTGTTTAATTAGACAGGTTTTCTTACACCTATATGTAACAAGATATTTGCAAATGGTGTTTGTACCATATTCACATGGCCTGCATTAACAGAAACTTAGAAAAATTGTCCCATTCATTTATTGGCCTTTGGGAGGATGAAATGACGACGTCTGTTAATATCATTCCAGACACAATGGGTCAGCTGTGGACTCCATCTCTCGTGAGTAGGACATCACCACGAAGAAGTGAGTTGGTTGTTGTGCATCCATCAGCAGAGATTTTCCCAGAAGCATATGGTAAGTGAGCGAGGAATATAGATTTAGATTTCATTAGTTTATTCTGTTCTGTGATCATGTGCTGGAGCTTCCTTGGCTAATTTAGGTGAAAATTAATTAATTTGCTTTTGCTATAGTTGATGAAACCATGAAAGAGACGTATCACGTTCCATCTAATCGTATTTTAGCGCCTTTGTTTTTAAATACGTCTGTCCAGATATACAGATTATTGGCGGTTTCATGTAAAGTCTCTCAATCCCGCATAGCCTAAATAATTGTATGGTAATTATACTGAAT
Source organism: Lamellibrachia satsuma (assembly GCA_033239005.1). Lineage (NCBI taxonomy): Eukaryota > Metazoa > Annelida > Polychaeta > Sabellida > Siboglinidae > Lamellibrachia > Lamellibrachia satsuma. The sequence continues at coordinate 6,242,513 of BSQZ01000016.1, read as the reverse complement.
TAATATTACACCATTAATTATTTCAATACTATGCGGGAAAGTTAATTTTGGCAAAAGTGTTCCCTGTACGTGAAAACGCCCACATACTAATGTATTAATTATTACCGTTGTTACATTTAATGTATGCAAATGTTATAACTTATTATATAATTTAAAAAATAATGTTGCAGTCGGGGGTCCAACAAAATTAAGATATTGCCACATGGTTTCTCCTGGAAGTGTTTAAGGACAATCAGTGCATACTGTTCTGGCGACACAGCAAATGATCAAGTGTTGACTGAATTTGCACCATTCAGTGATCCATGTGTAGGTGTTAAATCTATTATTGACCAGACTTGAGCGGATCTACGCACTGGGTAGTGGATCCAGGAAGTGTACGGAAGGAGACCATTTCCTTGCTGAAGCTATCTGCTGCATTTGATACCATTGGTCACAGGATAACTTATTAAAAGTGTGTTAATGTGGTGTGGCATATGTGGAACAGTATAGGGCCTAACACTGATCCCTGTGGTACCCCACTCAAAACAGATTTCCAGTTTGAAATCTTACCATCTACTATTACTCTCTGTCTTCTGTGTGTAAGCCACTTTTCTATCCAGTTGATTACATCATTGCCTATACCATGGGCTTTTAGTTTAAGTAACAATCTTTGATGTGGCACTTTATCGAAAGCTTTCTGAAAATCTAAGTAGACAACATCCACTGGTGACCCGTGATCTACCCACTTTGTAATTTCTTCTAAAAAACATAAGAGATTGGTTAGACATGACCTTGCTTTTAGGAATCCATGTTGAGATGTATTTATTAATTTATGTTTTATGAGGAATTCCACCATGTGGTCTCTAATTAATGTTTCAAGTAATTTACATACAACTGATGTTAAACTCACTGGTCTGTAATTTTCTGGCTTCTTCCTCGATCCCTTCTTAAACAGCGGCGTAATGTTTGCTTCTTTCCATTCTGAAGGAACTATTCCTTCTTCTAGTGACAAGTTAAATAAGTTTGCAAGTGGTGTACTAATTTGATCAACAATTTCCTTTAGCAGTTTTGGTGGTATCCCATCAACTCCAGGTGATTTATTATCTTTCATCTTCTTAATTTTCTTTGCTATCATTTCAGGAGTTACAAATAACTGCCCTAAATATTCTGATGTATTGCCCTCAAATTTAGTTAATGGAACTGGAAGTGAGCTGATATCTTCTGTGGTAAAAACTGAGCTGAAATACTCATTCAGGACCTCTGCCATTTGGAACCGAGAACAGCACCTCCCGTGCCACCACCCATGACCTGTCCTGCCTTCTCTGCTATATCCTCTACTTTTGCCCCTGGTAGGCATACTGTTATGTCATCTCCTCTATTTACAATTTTATCCACTTTCCTAATGATGGAATCCCCCATAAATACCCGAGCTTTCCTCGCTTTCCCCTGTGATACTACATCGGCAAAGCTCCTTTCCTGTTGCACACTACTAGTATGCCCCCTTTCTCTCCTATCATCAACCTTTACCGTCTTACCACCTGGCAATCCCTCTCCACTCACCCGCTTACCTCTCTTTTGTTGCATTCTTTGCCTTCTGTCATCTTTCTTCTTCTTACCAGCTTTCTCCCTCACATTGCCACTGCTCTCCTTGTTCTCCTCGGTCTCACCACCTCTGCTCTCCTCGGTCTCACCACCTCTGCTCACCTCGGTCTCACCACCTCTGCTCTCCTCGGTCTCACCACCTCTGCTCTCACCATTCTCACCACCTCTGTTCACTTCTGTCTCACCCTGCCCTGTCATCATCAAAATCATACGCCTTAGCTCAATCACCTGCTCCTGCAGATATCTCACTGTAGTACACCCCCTACACACGAAATGGAAATCATCCGCCTGCACCTCCGCCCACGAATTTACACACCCGGACTTTGCAAAGTCTATCCAGCTATCGCAGCTAGAACATACCAAATTACGTTTTGCCTTTACCTGGCGTTTGCACGGCGCCATGTTAGAAATTAAATTTGTATTTGTTTATAATCCGTTTATAATCAATTTATACTAGGTAGTCTTCACAAAGACTGTTTTTGTGTTGTAATACACACTTTATAGTATGTTACTTATGTCTTAATTAAATTTACAGCTACTGCCTTGCAACTTACTTTCTATGTAACAGCTGACTAACAAAACGTAATATCGCTCGCGCTAACGAAATTTCAGTGACCTTATTTAAATAACACTGAATTACTACCTACGGCTAACTTTTAACAATAAATGTTGCTAAAACAAAATATTCAGGTTTTCAATATTTAATATGTACTAAATTATTTACAATAATATTATGTCTCGTATTATGTACCCAATCAACTGAAAACAACAACCCTTAATTATCGCTCGCGCTACCGAGTCCTCGGAGACCTACGATATAAACTACCCTAAATTACTTCTATAGCTAAATTTTAACAGCAACTATTGACTAAACAAGGACTCTTGTAAGTTTATGTATAATATACACGCAATAATAATACTTATCCGATCAATATTCCTTATCCGATCAATATTCCTTATCCGATCAATATTCCACAATAGCTGTGTACACTATAAAAAACATCTGTTGGGAATTTGTCTATGTTTATGTCTAAAACATCTGCTGGGAATTTCTTCATAAATTTGACTGTTTCATCTCTTTCAATATGCCTATGCTTCGAAATATGAAAACAATATTTATTCAATATATTTCTACCACACAATGTTAGAACGCCAAAGTCGGTTGAGGGAACCCGTGTTCAAATCCAATTGCTGCCGTACCAAAGCTTTTTTCAATTTTGTTCCACCACATTACCACAGTTCACTCAGCTATAAATGAGTACCCAGGTACAGACGAGTGTGGAAATGTGAACGAATAATCTGTGCACAGTAATTGTATCATTGCTGAATGCATCCCAGAGAAGTTCAGAAGGTGTTGGAATGAACTGGTCAGCCAGGGGGTGAACTGTTAAGCACGTTGAACAATCCAAATGACTGGATACAGTGTTGTTTATATATATAAACATACCTTTACTTGAAGTCTTTTTACAGGTGCTGCGGCAGCCAGGAACAATTTTGGTGGACCAAGAGTGAACAATATCAAGGGTCACTTCAATCAGATCGTTCTTGCCTATCCCCACTTTGTGTGTTGGCACAGGTTGGTGTCATAAGTAGACATAGTCGCCTTGGAAACAGGCCAGTCATGGTTCTCTTGGAAATTAATTGGAATAATTGAATTGTGGAGGAGGGGAGAATGTCACATTAAATTGAGAAACTAACTTTTACATTTGTTCTAATAAATCAATATTAGCGCTGAGTGGTAATGGCTTTTGTTTTGGTAAGCAGCTTGATTTGTTTAATGTTATTTATTATTTCACTGTACATCCTTCTTGTCAAAGGATATTTTAATTTATGAGCATGCTGTATTCAAGAAGGGTACGTCATTTATATGAATACGACCACCTTGGAAAATGCATATGTTGCCAAACACAGATACATATGATAGATTGTTGTCCTTTGCAGAATATCAAATTGTGGGTGTGCGAACTGTTACATAGATCTACAGATCTATGTAACTTTTCTGATGGATTTGATAGATAAGGTGGTCCGCAATGCCAAGGTACTCAACACTGGCCAGGAGAACTGTAACAGGATGGTGGCCGCCACCTTCCAGTCCACTATCCAGTTGTGGAGCGTCATGGTCAACAATGATGGCACTCTCGTCACACGTGAGATAAGTCAGTCAGTGAGATAGGTGTGTCATGAGAAAAAGGCTCTGGAGAGAATCATGTCACTGTCATAGGCACCAGTTTTCTAAATGGTGCATCATAGTCACAGAACACCATGTCTGTAGAGGGATGCTAAAATTTAGCAAATGTTGCATTGAAATGATTTTTCTCATAAGCAATTTATACACTTTTTATAAAAATGTTTATTATATTTTTGGATTTATTAAGCATAACGTTTGTTTACCAAACTAACGGTGCTTTTCCTCTTTGTTCCCTGCTGTACATGGGTTAGGGTCTGGTAAAATATTGTCGTGTCACTCTTTCTGTTGATTCTTTTCATACTTTCCGCCCCCTCTCCATCTTTCATCCTCCCCCGATCTTCTCGTAACCCACCACAGGCATTCCTTCCATCTTAGCTGTTCGTTTCTCCTTTTCTTGCATTCTTGATGTTTTCCACCTCTCTCTTCCACTCTCTATACTAGTTTGTCTGCATCCATCCTTACCATGTGGCCTGCCCATATCACCTTGCTTCTCTCAATCTTCGTGTTGCGTCCCATCTTTCCTCAGGTTGTTCATCCTTCTTCCGTCAACCCTTTTTGTTCTTGATATTCGACGAACCCATAATCAAACTTGCAGCTGCTATTGTTGTTCTGTCAACGTCACTGTCTCCAGGTGCAGGCATATTGGTGTAACGCAAGCTCTCAGGACTTTTAAACTTTATCAAAATGTTTCTGTCCAACATGACTCCCTCTACCTTTCCCCGAGCATTCGCTCCCTGTTGTATCCGACATCGCATTTCTACCTCTGAATGCTCATCCTCCTTAATCATTCCTCCAAGGTACACAAAACCATCCACATGGTTGATCTCCTTACCATCCAAACTAATGTTCAAATCCTCTGTCTGATGTCCAACCTACATGACCTCTGTCTTCCCTCGGCTCATTTTCAGTCCTTCTTGAACACCCCCTTCCATTCCGCCAACACTTCCTGTAGTTATTGTTTGTTGTCTGCTGTCATGGCCAGATCATTTGCATACAACACCTACATGAGAACATCCTTTATGCTGATCTTCCTGGTGATTAGTGCCAGCAATATGATAAAGAGTAAAGGGTCACTTCCTTGCCTCTAACCGATGTTAACTGGAAACTCTTCCGACAACCCATATCCAACCACAACTCTTCTTTTTGTTCTCAGGAATGTGACATGTCTAGGTGTTGCACGCCATTACACAGAACTGGCTGTTAAATCTATCAAGGTGGCTGTGCTCAATAAGAAAGGCAAAGTCGGGGTGTGGCATTCCGCGGCACAGAACTGGCAGGTAATTCGCTCACGGTGGCTATACTCAGTAGGACAGCAAATTCGGGGTGTGGCATGCAATGGCACAGAACTGGCACGCAATACTCTCACCGTGGCTGTACTCAATAGGAGAGGCAATGTCGTTGTGTAGCATGCCATGGCACAGATCTGGCAGGTAATTCTCTCACGGTGGCTGTACCCAGTAGGAGAGGCAAGTTCGGGGTGTGTTATGTCATGACACAAAACTAGCACGTAATTCTCTTACGGTGGCTGTACTCAGTAGGAGAGGCAAGGTCGGTGTGTTTTATGTCATGACACAAAACTAGCAGGTAATTTTCTCAAGGTGGCTGTACTCAGCAAGACAGGCAAGGTTTTGGTGTGACATGCCATGACACAGAACTGGCAAGTAATCACATGAATAAAACGCAGTTTGCATGCTCTTTTTACAATAGAAAGTCAGAAAATATTAATAGCATACTGTGTTATAACCGTCCAAGATAATTTGTTAGTTAAATTATTCCTTTATTAACCATGATTTAACCAGGATTGACATAAACACTAGTACATGTAGTGCTCTTTGTGGAATGCAGTATCATTCGTTCAGCTTCTGCAGAGGAAATGTATTGTAGGTAAAGAACATGGTTCCAGTGACAAGGTATGACACGGTTGGGTCATCTATTCCAGTAGTATAGTATCATTCATTCAACTTCTGCAGAGGAAATGTAACAAATCCGTAGAAATGTGCAAAGACTGCACATATTACTGTTCTGTTGTAGGTACAGGACATGGTTTAAGTGACAAGCTATGACACGGTTGGGTAATTATCTATTCCTGGGTAGTAACAACGGATTGATATGCTACGTAGGTAGGTGGTGTAAGACTATGAAAAGGGCAGTTAAAAAACGCGTTGCCGCTCTTGAGGTGCGATGCTATAGAAGGTGGTTGTTTATTGGCTGGATTAAAAGAAGTTAAAGTGATATATCCGTCCAAGATAATTTGTTAGTTAAATTGTTCCTTTATTAACCATGATTTAACCAGGATTGACGTAAACACTAGTACATGTAGTGCTCTTTGTGGAATGCAGTATCATTCGTTCAGCTTCTGCAGAGGAAATGTATTGTAGGTAAAGAACATGGTTCCAGTGACAAGGTATGACACGGTTGGGTCATTATCTATTCCAGGCTGGTAACAACGGATTGATATGCTACGTAGGTAGGTGGTGTTAGACTTTGAAAAGGGCAGGCAAAAAGCACGTTGCCGCTCTTGAGGTGCGATGCTATAGAAGATTGTTGGTTATTAGCTGGATTGAAAAGAAATGACTATGTAAGTAAAATCGAAAACAATTGTTGACTATTGAGAACAGTGATGACAAGAAAGCTTCAGTACTTTGGCCACCTAACAAGGAAGAAGATGTTTGATTTTTACAGATATGGTGCTAGAGGATGCAGAAAGCCAGTTTGGTTGACGAGAAACTGAGAACAAGGCTGAATTGATCAGAATCCACCAAAGCTTCCCAGGCCCGGAGACAGTGGTGGTCAACAAGGACTCTCACCACGGCCACACATTTAATATAAGCTGGTGTACTGACAGGACAGTAGTTGGTGTAATGCTGGTATCGATATGAAAAACGCAGCCATAATTGTTATCTTTATGACGACATAGAAAGCAAAATAAAGCCTTTTAAAAAATGTAATTCCCACCCCAGGGCCCATATTGATGGTTCCCCATATAACCCTCCATGTTCGTCAGAAGGGTCTCCTCAAGTCTCAAGTAGTTATACTCCAAACAGCCCAATCTTGAGCTAACGCAGGAGTTTGGACCAACGGCTTTTAGTGTCTCTTCCGAAAGACACGGGCAAAGTGGGGTGAACGAAATTGCCCAAGCTTCGAAACGGCGGAGGTGGAATCGAACCACCGTCCTCTCGATCGACAGGCGGGTGCTCTAACCATTAGACCACCGCTCCCCACTAAAACAGTACCTGCGTCACCTTGTACAGTTTCATCTAGATTGGCCCACAAATACGTCCGCGAATAGGACACAACTGACATACCAACATAAACTTCTTTATAGATTAGATAGAGTAGACATAATATGTGTATGCAGATATTGAAAATTAAAGCTGATTGAGTATTGTTTCTGCACCCTACCTACAAATACGCAGAAGTTCCCGCTGCGTATGAAGGACACATACCATAGTAGGGACAGTGTCACAACCCTCAGTGTCTATCTCGCCCCCACAACAGGTGAGTCTCCCTGCTTGCTACATTTGACTAGAATGTTAGAACTAAATGTTAGAAATAATGACTAATTCAGAGAAACTACAGTTAACACTAACGTCTCATTTAGATGTGTTGATTATATTTCTTACGCTAATGTGCAAGTTGCTCCTTTTTAAGCAGGGCTGTTTTTGTGTTGTACATTGTTTGACTGTTTTCAGCCCTGAGTGGGAAATGGATTGAGATAGCCTACTGGACAATTTCGGGAGCTGCGCATGTCGTTCTGCAGCACCCGGAGTCAATTGGACAGGGCCCACAGCTCTTCCAGACGTTCTCTGTACACACCAGTCCCATCACTAAGGTGATGTTGTCATCGAAGAATCTCGTCTGTGAAAGGTCCAATTCTCAAGTATATGTCTTTGGAAATTATTCAGATATACCTGGAAAAGCTTTATTTCATGATGGTGACTATGTTACATTTATGGGTTGATTTTTAGTGGGCCATCAATTACATATACTCTGACATCCACATTTATATAAAATATACAAGTAAAACCTTGGTTTTCTTTTCAAGTAATCCAAATTGAAGCATTGATTATGATCATATCAGCTTTCAGTTGATAAGACGCGGCTTATCAGTATCAGGTGCTTGAATAAAGGAAAGTGAATCACTCTAGCTCACTGCTGTGTTTGCAGTGTGTTCTGAGTACAACCATACGTGGAACGTGACCTGATTCCTATGAATCACCACTACACAGCCCGTTTAGTGGCCTTGGCATCTTTCAAGGTTATCTCCGTAGAGATGGTGGAACCACTCCTTCAGTATATCCACAGAAACAACTTTGGTAAGTCACATTAACCACGATTTTTTCTGAGACTGGACCTGCCCTTTATATGAAGAAGAATGTTGTTATTTAGGAAAAGAAATACAATTAACATTCGAGTATCCACCTTAAAATTTGCATTTAATCAAGTTACTGAGCCAGCAAATTACATTGTTCAAAGATGTTATAATAATTTAATATCAACTGACTGTAATTCATTGCAAAGACAGCCGAAAAACAACTTCGGTATGTGTACACTTTGCAGACATTCTGTGTGTAATGCAGTGGCAGAACAATATCCAGGATATACTTCTGAAGAGATATTGTTTAATAAACAGTATTGCTGGAATACTGTCCGTGGAGTTAATGATGAGATATTGTCCAGATAATATTGGTAGGTATACAATCAGAGAGATGCTAACTTAGATGAACCGTTACATTTTACTACGTATCACGCCACTGCATTACTAGCAAAAAAGTCCTTTCCGTGTTTGTTCGACTGGGGCAGCGAACATACCATGACTCGTGCAACTCTTCTGCGCACCGCCGCGTTCGGGGCATTGTTTTTGGAATTACATGCATCCTGGTTATATTGAGTACGATAAGTTATTACTATTTTCTGAATTGTATCATCTGTATACAAAGGAAAGAGGCATTTGTTTTAATTTTACAATGACACTAAACATTCAAACACTACCACTCCCAGTCATTGTGGAAATACGTGCATATAACACTTTTATAACATTTCATCAATTTATAAATTGGAAGGTATGTTTTATGTGCTAACTCCGTTTTTACTTGACAACTATTATAGCCTCTGTACTATCATAATATTTTAATGTGTGTATGTATGTATTATTATTTAGGCAGTGTTTATATAGACGAAGCAATATGGTACATAACTCATTATTTCGGTATGTTGTTCACGGTTAGAGGTTTAACATTCAACTTGTTGCTGCGGTCGATCAGAATCGTCCAGGCATGACGTATCTTTGTTATACTCGGCAGTCATAAGAACACAATGCCATGGTTGGACAACCTAAAATGTACTGTCAGGGCGATCAAACATGACATAACTAAAACACCGGGGAAGGAGTTGTAAACCGAACTGCCCCGGTATATGGATGGCTGTCTTGCCCCAGGGTGCACCAATATGGCTTTTCGGGGTATTCTTACTGCTGCAAATGTTCATCCTCCCATGGTCGTCGGCATACTGCTTCAAATGTTCATCCTATCATTCCACCATTATTCAACATATGTGTAATATAGATGTAATGTTTCATCGAGTTAGAATCATATACATTTTTGGAATGGAACCATTGATTGATTCAGACAGAAAAGGAAGCATTTAAATTTTTTCTTACATCTATGTGTAACAAGATATTTGTATATATTGTTTTTTAATATATGCACATGGCCTGCATTAACAGAAACTGTAGACAATTTTTCCCATTAATTTATTGGCCGTTGGGAGGACGAAATGACGACGTCTGTGTATATAATTCCAGACACAATGGGTCAACTGTGGACTCAATCTCTCTTCAGTAGGACATCACCACGAAGGAGTGAGTTGGCTGTTGTGCATCTTTCAGCTGAGATTTTCCCAGAAGCATGTGGTAAGTCCCTTCCTCCCTCCACCCTTCCCTCGCTCCCTTCCTCCCTCCCTCCCTCCCTGAAATCGTTGTCTGACCTATGAATCCACTTTCACAAAGTGCTTTTTAAAAAGTGCTCTGTAGGTCAACTGGTCAATGACTGAGCTGTTGTTTATGCAACACGAAAAGACGAACTCGTCTGTAGGTTGATGGCTTCAGAGATTACCTGTTCATTGAAACATATTAAACAATGCAGACAAATGATTCCCTTGTTTTGTGTTGGCATTGTTGGGTTGGATTCGGGTGGTAGCGCATTGCGTTTGTAAAAAGCAGCAGTGGTATTGACATATGTGACATTGCTGACAGTGGCAATGCCTAAATGACAATAACAACAGTGGCAATGACAGTTGTCTGTGGTTTATACAGTTATGTATGATGTGTGCCTTACAACGAGTCCTGCTAGATACAGTGCTCTGTAAACATAAACATACCTTTACTTGAGGTCTTTTTACAGGTTCTGCGGCAGCCAGGGACAATTTTGGTGGACCAAGAGTGAACAATATCAAGGGTCACTTCAGTCGGATCGCTCTTGCCTATCCCAACTCTGTGTGTTGTTACAGGTTAGTGTCATAAATTGACATAACTGCCTAGCAAGCAGGCCATTCATGGTCCTCTTGCAAATTCATTGGATTATGAGTGGAACATACATTGCAAAAACTGTAACGATGAATTATGGGGGAGGGGAGAATGTCACATTAGATTGATAAAGTAACTTTTACAGTTGTTCTAATAAATCAGTATTAGCGCTGAGTGGTAATGGCTTTTGTTTTGGTAACCAGCTTGATTTGTTAAATGTTGTTATCTATTATTTCCCTTTACCTTGTCAAAGGATATTTATTTGTTATGAGCATGCTGTAGTCAAGAAGAGTACGTCATTTATATGAGTACAACCATTTGGTTTGTGTCAGACAGGATGAAGGACTCTGCACGCTGCCAATTTTCGTGGACTAGTCCGTGTCTGAAGGATTTGATAGATCTTCAATGCCAATGTGCTCAACATTGGCCAGGAGAACTGTAACAGGATGGAGCCCGCCACCTTGCAGTCCACTATCCAGTTGTGGAGCGTCATGGTCAGCAATGATGGCAGCCTCGTCACACGTGAGATAGGTCAGCCAGTGAGATAGGTGTGTCATGAGAAAAAGGCTCTGGAGAGAATCATGTTACTTTCATAGGCACCAGATTTCTAAATGGTGCATCATGGTCACACAACCCCATGTCTGTAGAGGGGTGCTACAATTTAGCAAATTTTGAATTAAAATGTTTTTTCTCGTAAGCAATTTATGCACTGTTTATGAAAATGTTGATCATATTCTTGGATTTATTAAACATAACTTTTTGTTTACCAAACTAACGGTGCTTTTCCTCTTTGTTCCCTGCTGTACATGGGTTAAGGCCAGGTAAAATATTGTCGAGCCACTCTTTCTGTTGGTTCTTTCCATACTTGTCTAATGGCCGCCCCCCATCTTTTATCCTCCCCCGATCTTCTCGTATCCCACCTCACGCAGTCCGTCCATCTTAGCTGTTCGCTTCCACTTTTCTTGCATTCTTGATGTTTTTTTCATCTCTATCTTCCACTGTCTGTGCTAGTTTGGCTGCATCCATCCTTACCATGCCGCCTTCCCATCTTACGGTGCTTCTCTCCCATCTTCATGTTCAGCTGTCCTGTTGCATCCCATCTTTCCTCAGGTCGTTCATCCTTCTTTCGTCAACCCTCTTTGTTCTTGTTATTTGACTTACCCAGAACTAAACTTGCAGCTGCTGTTGTTCTGTCAAAGCCACTGTCTACAGATACAGATACAGGCATACTGGTGTAACAAAAGCTCTCAGGACTTCCCTTTTCAACCTTTTCAAAATGTTTTTTCCAACATGACTCCCACTACCTTTCCCCAAGCATTCGCTCCATGTTGTATCCTACATCGCACTTCTACCTCTGAATGCCCATCCTCATAAGCCATTCCTCCAAAATACACAAAGCCACCCACTTTGTTGATCTCCTTGCCATCCAAACTAATGTTCAAGTTATCTCTCTGATGTCCCAACCACATCACTTCCGTCTTCTCCTGGCTCATTCTCAACAGATAATGATGTTTGTATCACAACAGATAATGATGTTTTTGTCACCACATATGATGATAGTTGTGTCACCACAGATAATGATGTTTGTATCACCACCGATAATGTTGTTTATGTAATCACAGATAATGATGTTTGTGTCCCCACAGAAAACGGTGTTTGTGTCACAACCGATAATGATGTTTGTATCACCACAGATAATGATGTTTGTGTCACCACATATAATGATGTTTGTGTCACCACATATAATGATGTTTGTGTCACCACATATAATGATGTTTGTGTCACCACAGAATATGATATTTGTGTCACCATAGATTATGATGTTTGTATCACCACCGATCATGTTGTTTATGTAATCACAGATAATGATGTTTGTTTCACCACAGAAAACGGTGTTTGTGTCACAAACGATAATGACGTTTGTATCACCACAGATAACAATGTTTATGTTTTCATTCTGGGTTGTTTGCGTATTCTATCAAGATTCTGAATAAATACGTACATTGTACTTAGGTCTGGTGATCTATATACTGATCCTAGTATTGTGTTCTTGTGTGTGGAACCATGGGAGCTGAAATTGTATGCGAGAGTACATGGTAACATACTGAAGTGAAAGTGCATGAGAGTATGCGTGTAACACATTGAAATAACAGTACACAAGAGTACCCATGTAAAACATTGAAGTAGCTGTGCACGAGAGTACGCAAGTAGCACATATAATTAACTGTACACGAGTGTACGCGTGTAACACAAAGAAATAGTTGTACCGACTTTACGCGTGTAACACGTTGAAGTAGCTGTACCGAGAGTATGCATGTAACACATTGAAATAACTGTACCGAGTGTACGCGTGAAACACATTGAAGTAACCGTACATGAGAGTACGCATGTAACATATTGAAAGAAATGTACATGAGAGTATGCGTTTAACACATTGAAGTAACTGTACATAAGAGTATGTGTGTAACACATTGGAGTAACTGTACACGAGAGTACGCTTGTAACACATTGAAATAAATGTTCACGAGAGTATGCATTTAACACATTGAAGTAACTGTACACGAGAGTATGTGTGAACACATTGAAGTAACTGTACACGAGAGTAGCTCTGTATTTACCCAAGAAAAGCACCCCATCCCGCAAATAGCCCCATCTACGTACCCCTACATCATCCTTCTCGTAATTGGCATACATGGCGTAATAAAGCAGCTGGAACATCTAAACCAGAACAAAGCTACATGCCCATATGAACTCCCAGCCAGAGTTCCAACAATCATACAACACGGGTAAACTCCCAACCAGAGTCCTTAAAGACAATCATACAACACTTAAAAACATAAACTTCCTAACGACAGGCTACTAGCATTAGTTACTCCCATACACAAAAAGAGCCACAAATCTGACCCTGCACACTACAGACGCATATCACTAACCTGCATCCTCTGTAAAATAATGGAGCATAGCATCCTAAGCAACATGTGGAAACACCTGCACAAGCTTAACATCATTCTCCATTTCCAACACGGATTCCAGTCGGGACTATCTTGTGAATCTCAACTCATTGAGACAGTCCAGGACCTGATGATTCTGCTTGACTTTGCCAAAGCCTTCGTGCCTCATCTACGTCTTCTATCAAAATTGACCTCCTACGGAATCACTGGAAACACTAAAAATTGGATCAAATCTTTTCTATCCAACCGCAAACAGAGAGTCACAGTTAACGGATCCCTGTCGGATATAACAGATGTCACATCTGATGTCAAACAGAGCTCAGTTCTAGGACCTGTCCTCTTCTTATTTTACATAAATGACATAGATGGGAACAGCAACTCTTCCATAAGCCTTTATAGGAGAATGTCGTTCAGCTAAGCGCGGAGGCAGCGTTGGAATACTATACAAGTTAGAATATAAATTGTGAAAACAACAACTAAGCGATATGAGACCTTTGAATATGTGGACGTTAAATCAACACAAACATTGAGACCTATGCGTGTTGTCGTCATTTATCGTCCACCGACAACATTCCCTATTTGGTAGCTACAGTAAATAACAGCTTCGAACAAAGAATATTTCCTAACACGCTGAGAACTGCAGTTGTGAAACCACTGCTGAAAAGTGACACGATAAATAAAGATCTGCTAAAAAAACTACAGACCAGTCTCCAACATAACGTTCATCGGCAAAGTGTTAGAGAAAGTTGCAGTCCATCGGCTAACAGAACACCTAACTATGAATGGACTGCACGAAGAATACCAGTCTGCATACAAGACACTGCACAGTACCGAGACAGCCATGTTGAGAGTAAAGCATGACATTGTTGGAGCTCTTGACAGGAACCATGCTATGGTGTTTGTCATGCTAAATCTATCAGCAGCATTTGACACTATCGATCATGCACACTTGTTTAAACTTCTGCAAGATGAATACGGTGTGCTTGGAACGGCACTAGCTTGGTTCCGGACATACATGGAAGACCGCACCTATCGCGTCCAGATTGACTCAACAACATCAGAGCATATTCTTCTACAGTGTGGTGTACCACAGGGCTCGGTCCTTGGGCCAGTTATATTTACTCTGTATACCACGGCAATGCAGCGCATATTCAGAAGACATGGAGTACACTATCACAAATACGCGGATGACATTCAACTATATGCATCCTACAATCCAGCTGTGCCGGGCGACCAAGCAGAAACAGTGAGGCAACTCACATACTGTATTAGGGAAGTTAGACGATGGATGACTCTTCGTATGCTAAAGTTAAATGATGACAAAAGTGAGATGATTATTTTTATATCAAAACATAATCTCAAGTTATATGGAGTTTGCTCTAGGAACATTGGAGCTGACATAATTTCACCAGTAGACTGCGTACGAAATTTACAGACTATTATCAAACAGAAGCCACCAAAACTGCTATAAACGCACTTGTGACCTCTCGCCTAGATTACTGTAATTCGCTCTTCGTTAACCTTCCGGTATCACAGATACTTCGACTGCAACAAGTACAGAACAATGCTGCTAGACTAATTACGTGCACCAGTAGGCACGACCACATAACACCAGTCTTAAGGGGCTTACACTGGCTGCCAATAGCAAGTCGAATACATTTCAAGGTGCTAGTGTTGGCGTACTGATGTGTCAATAGTTTGGCGCCGACTTACTTTACCGAACCTTTACACATCCGAAATCCTGATGGGCCTCTACGCAAGGACTATGCGCCAACACTGTACCAATGCATCACTAAGAAGAGCATTGATGAATCTGCATTTGGAACAACAGCGGCTCGACTTTGGAATTCATTGCCCTCAGACATTCGTAATTCCAAGACGCTTAAACATTTTTAGGAAGTCTTTAAAGATTCACCTTTTTATTGGTCACTTCAAATATATGTAAATGAAGATAATATTATGTGATGGACACTATGGATGGACTATTTGTGATGTACATTAATTTTGCATTAGGATTCTCTCCAGATTTTAAGTTTTTTTATTATTTGATTTATTTATTTCTAACGTAATTTTATTTATTTATTCGGCGTTTACACATGTGTGTTTATAGTTAAATAGTATTTAATACCATGTACAGCGCACTGATCCATATAGTGGGATGTAGTGCTTTTAAAAATGCTGTATTATTATTATTATTATCTGCTGGATTTGTGTTCCGTCTGTAATCATTTTTAACAAATCTGGCAGCAGAGTGTTGTACTCTTTCAAGGCTTTTAATTTGTGAAGTGGTGTGAGGATTCCATATGGGTGATGAGTACTCGAGTTTTGGCCGGATTAGCATGTTGTAGGCTGTTTGTTTAACTTCGGGTTTACATGGGCCAAGAGTTCGTTTAATCACGCGTAAAACTTTCGAAGATTTTTAAGTTATGTCAGTGACATGATTTGTCCAGGTTAATTTGGAATACAAATTTACTCCAAGATATGAGTGGCTGGATACTGTGGATAATAGCTGGTCAAAAAGCGAGTACGTGTGTTTGCTGGGTTTAGTTTTGTTTGTTACCGGAACGTGGACACATTTAGATACATTAAATTCCATTTGTCAATTGTCTTTCTATTTTTGGAGTTGGTTTAGGTCAGTTTGGAGAATATCGTGGTCGGTTTTGGAAGAAATTTGACGATATATAATAGTATCATCTGCATAAAGGCTTATGGAAGAGTTGCTGTTCCCATCTATGTCATTTATATAAAATAAGAAGAGGACAGGTTCTAGAACTGAGCTCTGTTTGACACCAGATGTGACATCTGTTATATCCGACAGGGATCCGTTAACTGTGACTCTCTGTTTGCGGTTGGATAGAAAAGATTTGATCCAATTTTTAGTGTTTCCAGTGATTCCGTAGGAGGTCAATTTTGATAGAAGACGTAGATGAGGCACGAAGGCTTTGGCAAAGTCAAGCAGAATCATCAAGTCCTGGACTGTCTCAATGAGTTGAGATTCACAAGATAGTCCCGACTGGAATCCGTGTTGGAAATGGAGAATGATGTTAAGCTTGTGCAGGTGTTTCCACATGTTGCTTAGGATGCACACAAATATCATAATCTGTGGTGACACAAACATCATTATATGTGGTGACACAAACATCATTATCTGTGGTGATACAAACATCATTATCGGTTGTGACACAAACACCGTTTTCTGTGGGGACACAAACATCATTATCTGTGATTACATAAACAACATTATCAGTGGTGATACAAACATCATTATCTGTGGTGACACAAATATCATCATATGTGGTGACAAAAACATCATTATCTGTTGTGATACAAACGTCATTATCTGTTGAGAATGAGTCAGGAGAAGACGGAAGTGATGTGGTTGGGACATCAGAGAGATAACTTGAACATTAGTTTGGATGGAAAGGAGATCAACAAAGTGGGTGACTTTGTGTATCTTGGAGGAATGGCTAATGAGGATGGGCATTCAGAGGTAGGAGAGCGATGTAGGATACAACAGGGAGCGAATGCTTGGGGAAAGGTAGTGGGAGTCATGTTGGAAAAACATTTTGAAAAGGCTGAAAAGGGAAGTCCTGAGAGCTTTTGTTACACCAGTATGCCTGTATCTGTATCTGTAGACAGTGGCTTTGACAGAACAACAACAGCAGCTGCAAGTTTAGTTCTGGGTAAGTCAAATAACAAGAACAAAGAGGGTTGACGAAAGAAGGATGAACGACCTGAGGAAAGATGGGATGCAACAGGACAGCTGAACATGAAGATGAGTGAGAAGCACCGTAAGATGGGAATGCGGCATGGTAAGGATGGATGCAGACAAACTAGCAAAGAGAGTGGAAGATAGAGATGAAATAAACATCAAAAAATGCAAGAAAAGTGGAAGCGAACAGCTAAGATGGAAGGACTGCGTGAGGTGGAATACGAGAAGATCGGGGGAGGATAAAAGATGGGGGGGGGCGGCCATTAGACAAGTATGGAAAGAACCAACAGAAAGAGTGGCTCGACAATATTTTACCTGGCCTTAACCCATGTACAGCAGGGAACAAAGAGGAAAAGCACCGTTAGTTTGGTAAACAAAAAGTTATGTTTAATAAATCCAAGAATATGATCAACATTTTCATAAACAGTGCATAAATTACTTACGAGAAAAAACGTTTTAATTCAAAATATGCTAAATTGTAGCACCCCTCTACAGACACGATGCACCATTTAGAAATCTGGTGCCTATGAAAGGAACATGATTCTCTCCAGAACCTTTTTCTCATGATACACCTATCTCACTGGCTGACTTATCTCACGTGTGACGAGGCTGCCATCATTGCTGACCATGACGCTCCACAACTGGATAGTGGACTGCAAGGTGGCGGGCTCCATCCTGTTACATTTCTACTGGCCAATGTTGAGCACATTGGCATTGAAGATCTATCAAATCCTTCAGACACGGACTAGTCCACGAAAATTGGCAGCGTGCAGAGTCCTTCATCCTGTCTGACACAAACACACAAGTTACATAGATCTGAAAGTCTGCGTCAATCAAACAGTTCGCCCACCCACACTTTGGTATTCTGTTGAGGAACTTTACAAAATCAATATCTCATATGTATCTCTGTTTGAGCAATATGCATTTTACCAAATGGTTGTACTCATATAAATGACGTACTCTTCTTGACTACAGCATGCTCATAACAAATAAATATCCTTTGACAAGGTAAAGGAAATAATAAATAACAACATTTAACAAATCAAGCTGGTTACCAAAACAAAAGCCATTACCACTCAGCGCTAATACTGATTTATTAGAACAACTGTAAAAGTTACTTTATCAATCTAATGTGACATTCTCCCCTCCCCCATAATTCATCTTTACAGTTTTTGCAATGTATGTTCAACTCATAATCCAATGAATTTGCAAGAGGACCATGAATTGCCTGCTTGCTAGGCAGTTATGTTAATTTATGACACTAACCTGTAACAACACACAGAGTTGGGATAGGCAAGAGCGATCCGACTGAAGTGACCCTTGATATTGTTCACTTTTGGTCCACCAAAATTGTCCCTGGCTGCCGCAGAACCTGTAAAAAGACCTCAAGTAAAGGTATGTTTATATTTACACAGCACTGTATCTAGTCGGACTCGTTGTAAGGCACACATCATACATAACTGTATAAACCACAGACAACTGTCATTGCCACTGTTGTTATTGTCATTTAGGCATTGCCACTGTCAGCAATGTCACATATGTCAATACCACTGCTGCTTTTTACAAAAGCAATGCGCTACCACCCGAATCCAACCCAACAATGCCAACACAACACAAGGGAATCATTTGTCTGCATTGTTTAATATGTTTCAATGAACAGGTAATCTCTGAAGCCATCAACCTACAGACGAGTTCGTTTTTTCGTGTTGCATAAACAACAGCTCAGCACTTTTTAAAGAGCACTTTGTGAAAGTGGATTCATAGGTCAGACAACGATTTCAGGGAGGGAGGGAGGGAGGGAGGAAGGGAGAGAGGGAAGGATGGAGGGAGGAAGGGACTTACCACATGCTTCTGGGAAAATCTCAGCTGAAAGATGCACAACAACCAACTCACTCCTTCGTGGTGATGTCCTACTGAAGAGAGATTGAGTCCACAGTTGACCCATTGTGTCTGGAATTATATACACAGACGTCATCATTTCGTCCTCCCAACGGCCAATAAATTAATTGGAAAAATTGTCTACAGTTTCTGTTAATGCAGGCCATGTGCATATATTAAAAAACAATATATACAAATATCTTGTTACACATAGATGTAAGAAAAACTTTTAAATGCTTCCTTTTCTGTCTGAATCAATCAATGGTTCCATTCCAAAAATGTATATGATTCTAACTCGATGAAACATTACATCTATATTACACATATGTTGAATAATGGTGGAATGATAGGATGAACATTTGAAGCAGTATGCCGACGACCATGGGAGGATGAACATTTGCAGCAGTAAGAATACCCCGAAAAGCCATATTGGTGCACCCTGGGGCAAGACAGCCATCCATATACCGGGGCAGTTCGGTTTACAACTCCTTCCCCGGTGTTTTTAGTTTTGTCATGTTTGATCGCCCTGACAGTACATGGCAAAGTCATTTTAGGTTGTCCAACCATGGCATTGTGTTCTTTTGACTGCCGAGTACAACAAAGATACGTCACGCCTGGACGATTCTGATCGACCGCAGCAACAAGTTGAATGTTAAACCTCTAACCGTGCACAACATACCGAAATAATGAGTTATGTACCATATTGCTTCGTCTATATAAACATTGCCTAAATAATAATACATACATACACATATTAAAATATTATGATAGTACAGAGGCTATAATAGTTGTCAAGTAAAAACGGAGTTAGCACATAAAACATACCTTCCAATTTATAAATTGATGAAATGTTATAAAAGTGTTATATGCACGTATTTCCACAGTGACTGGGAGTGGTAGTGTTTGAATGTTTAGTGTCATTGTAAAATTAAAACAAATGCCTCTTTCCTTTGTATACAGATGATACAATTCAGAAAATAGTAATAACTTATAGTACTCAATATAACCAGGATGCATGTAATTCCAAAAACAATGCCCCGAACGCGGCGGTGCGCAGAAGAGTTGCACGAGTCATGGTATGTTCGCTGCCCCAGTCGAACAAACACGGAAAGGACTTTTTTGCTAGTGATACAGTGGCGTGATACGTAGTAAAATTTAACGGTTCATCTAAGTTAGCATCTCTCTGATTGTATACCTACCAATATTATCTGGACAATATCTCATCATTAACGCCACGGACAGTATTCCAGCAATACTGTTGATTAGACAATATCTCTTCAGAAGTATATCCTGGATATTGTTCTGCCACTGCATTACACACAGAATGTCTGCAAAGTGTACACATACCGAAGTTGTTTTTCGGCTGTCTTTGCAATGAATTACAGTCAGTTGATATTAAATTACTATAACATCTTTGAACAATGTAATTTGCTGGCTCAGTAACTTGATTAAATGCAAATTTTAAGGTGGATACTCGAATGTTAATTGTATTTCTTTTCCTAAATAACAACATTCTTCTTCATATAAAGGGCAGGTCCAGTCTCAGAAAAAATCGTGGTTAATGTGACTTACCAAAGTTGTTTCTGTGGATATACTGAAGGAGTGGTTCCGCCATCTCTACGGAGATAACCTTGAAAGATGCCAAGGCCACTAAACGGGCTGTGTAGTGGTGATTCATAGGAATCTGGTCACGTTCCACGTATGTACATGGTTGTACTCAGAACACACTGCAAACACAGCAGTGAACTACAGTGATTCACTTTCCTTTATTTAAGCACCTGATACTGATAAGCCGCGTCTTATCAAATGAAAGCTGATATGATCATAATCAATGCTTCAATTTGGATTACTTGAAAAGAAAACCAAAGTTTTACTTGTATATTTTATATAAATGTGGATGTCAGAGTATATGTAATTGATGGCCCACTAAAAATCAACCCATAAATGTAACATAGTCACCATCATGAAATAAAGCTTTTCCAGGTATATCTGAATAATTTCCAAAGACATATACTTGAGAATTGGACCTTTCACAGACGAGATTCTTTGATGACAACATCACCTTAGTGATGGGACTGGTGTGTACAGAGAACGTCTGGAAGAGCTGTGGGCCCTGTCCAATTGACTCCGGGTGCTGCAGAACGACATGCGCAGCTCCCGAAATTGTCCAGTAGGCTATCTCAATCCATTTCCCACTCAGGGCTGAAAACAGTCAAACAATGTACAACACAAAAACAGCCCTGCTTAAAAAGGAGCAACTTGCACATTAGCGTAAGAAATATAATCAACACATCTAAATGAGACGTTAGTGTTAACTGTAGTTTCTCTGAATTAGTCATTATTTCTAACATTTAAATCTAACATTCTAGACAAATGTAGCAAGCAGGGAGACTCATCTGTTGTGGGGGCGACATAGACACTGAGGGTTGTGACACTGTCCCTACTATGGTATGTGTCCTTCATACGCAGCGGGAACTTCTGCGTATTTGTAGGTAGGGTGCAGAAACAATACTCAATCAGCTTTAGTTTTCAATATCTGCATACACATATTATGTCTACTCTATCTAATCTATAAAGACGTTTATGTTGGTATGTCAGTTGTGTCCTATTCACGGACGTATTTGTGGGCCAATCTAGATGAAACTGTACAAGGTGACACAGGAGACCCTTCTGACGAACATGGAGGGTTATATGGGGAACTATCAATATGGGCCCCCGGGGTGGGAATGACATTTTAAAAAGGCTTTATTTTGCTTTCTATGTCATCATAAAGATACCAATTATGGCTGCGTTTTTCATATCGATACCAGCATTACACCTACTACTGTCCTGTCAGTACACCAGCTTATATTAAATGTGTGGCCGTGGTGAGAGTCCTTGTTGACCACCACTGTCTCCGGGCCTGGGAAGCTTTGGTGGATTCTGATCAATTCAGCCTTGTTCTCAGTTTCTCGTCAACCAAACTGGCTTTATGCATCCTCTAGCACCATATCTGTAAAAAATCAAACATCTTCTTCCTTGTAAGGTGGCCAAAGTACCGAAGCTTTCTTGTCATCATTGTTCTCAATAGTCAACAATTGTTTTCGATTTTACTTACATAGTCATTTCTTTTCAATCCAGCTAATAACCAACAATCTTCTATAGCATCGCACCTCAAGAGCGGCAACGTGCTTTTTGCCTGCCCTTTAAAAGTCTAAAACCGCCTACCTACGTAGCATATCAATCCGTTGTTACCAGCCTGGAATAGATAATGACCCAACCGTGTCATACCTTGTCACTGGAACCATGTTCTTTACCTACAATACATTTCCTCTGCAGAAGCTGAACGAATGATATTGCATTCCACAAAGAGCACTACATGTACTAGTGTTTACGTAAATCCTGGTTAAATCGTGGTTAATAAAGGAACAATTTAACTAACAAATTATCTTGGACGGATATATCACTTTAACTTCTTTTAATCCAGCCAATAAACAACCACCTTCTATAGCATCGCACCTCAAGAGCGGCAACGCGGTTTTTGACTGCCCTTTTCATAGTCTTACACCACCTACCTACGTAGCATATCAATCCGTTGTTACTACCCAGGAATAGATAATGACCCAACCGTGTCATAGCTTGTCACTTAAACCATGTCCTGTACCTACAACAGAACAGTAATATGTGCAGTCTTTGCACATTTCTACGGATTTGTTACATTTCCTCTGCAGAAGTTGAATGAATGATACTATACTACTTGAATAGATAATGACCCAAATGTGTCATACCTTGTCACTGGAACCATGTTCTTTACCTACAATATATTTCCTCTGCAGAAGCTGAACGAATGATACTGCATTCCACAAAGAGCACTACATGTACTAGTGTTTATGTCAATCCTGGTTAAATCATGGTTAATAAAGGAACAATTTAACTAACAAATTATCTTGGACGGTTATAACACAGTATGCTATTAATATTTTCTGATTTTCTATTGTAAAAAGAGCATGCAAACTGCGTTTTATTCATGTGATTACTTGCCAGTTCTGTGTCATGGCATGTCACACCAAAACCTTGCCTGTCTTGCTGAGTACAGCCACCATCAGATAATTACCTGCCAGTTTTGTGTCATGGCATGCCACACCCCGACCATGCCTGTTTTACTGAGTGTAGCCACCTTGAGAAAATTACCTGCTAGTTTTGTGTCATGACATAAAACACACCGACCTTGCCTCTCCTACTGAGTACAGCCACCTTAAGAGAATTACGTGCTAGTTTTGTGTCATGACATAAAACACCCCGAACTTGCCTCTCCTACTGGGTACAGCCACCGTGAGTGAATTACCTGCCAGATCTGTGCCATGGCATGCTACACAACGACATTGCCTCTCCTATTGAGTACAGCCACGGTGAGAGTATTGCGTGCCAGTTCTGTGCCATTGCATGCCACACCCCGAATTTGCTGTCCTACTGAGTATAGCCACCGTGAGCGAATTACCTGCCAGTTCTGTGCCGCGGAATGCCACACCCCGACTTTGCCTTTCTTACTGAGCACAGCCACCTTGATAGATTTAACTGCCAGTTCTGTGTAATGGCGTGCAACACCTAGACATGTCACGTTCCTGAGAACAAAAAGAAGAGTTGTGGTTGGATTTGGGTTGTCGGAAGAGTTTCCAGTTAACATCGTTTAGAGGCAAGGAAGTGACCCTTTCCTCTTTATCATAGTGCTTGCACTAATCACCATGAATATCAGCATAAAGGATATTCTCATGTAGGTGTTGTATGCAGATGATCTGACCATGACAGCATATTCACGCACATGCGCACGAACCTCCACTTTTTAAAGAAACGTGCAATATTTATCAATTGCTCAAATACGGCTGTTCCATCAAGATTTAACAAGGTTACCATCCATGGCGAAACACCCAAATAGCTAGTGGACAAGGATGCCATTGGCCTATCGAAATTCGTCATATATGTGTAACCCGTCCTTCTGAGATATTTATATATTTTTTAAGACACATTCATGCTGCTAGCATTTACAGTACTGGTTAAAAACCAGTACGATAGGTTTCAGAGGATGCAAGATTCTTCGCTAAATGTCGCTACGATGTTTTAATAGTTGGCGTAATGTAGGCATGACGTCGCCGCGTTGCCGTCTGCCCACTACAAGGGTAAGACCACTGTTGACCTTCCTTCTGTTGTTATTTATATGTTGTTTATTCTTCGTGCATGTGTACTTTCAACAGTTACACATTGGCAAACTACGCCTGCCCAAAGTACCATCGAATCCACATACATTAAGGACGAGAATGCGCCATCCGCCGTATTGCAGTCTACAGCTGTAGACAGAGTAATTTATTTCGTGATTTAACGCGCTATCATGAGTGCCTGTATGCATGCCGTGGCTCGTTCTGTTGTTGACAACATGGTGGTCCTTCGATTCGATACACTTAACAAGAACCCGCTCTTCCTATGTGATCTACTAATCCAGCATTGCAGTAATCTGTCTGTGATGGCCGAAGGCAGTCGGCTAACATAGTATAAAAAATGCCAAGAAACTGAGTTACGGAGGCCCAAGAGACGTTTAATACGTTGGTGATGCTAAATGTTTGTGAAGTGAAACACGTGAATTGATCCAATTAAGACAGGTGATTTCACGTGAACCAGTGTACACACGTGTCTATACACAAAACTTTTCCACACAATCCCACGAATTCACGTACGGTAACACGTGAATTGAACCAATTGAAACACGTGATTTCACATGTTCTGAACCAGTTAATACATGTCTGTACACCCAATTTGTCCACACCAGTTGAAACAAGAGTGGGGCTCTCTCTCTCTCTCTCTCGAATGACACCAAAAACGAGCATGAATGCAGAGTCATCGTGGTTACATGCAATCAAGTGCATATCAAGTGACAGAGAGTTGTTCTGGATGGGGTACAAACATTCTGTCTTATTTAACGTCATTAAAAAAATTATTGATAGCTCTACTAATGTTAACATATTCTGCATTGGATTACAAACATTACTACAGTTTTAATATGAGTATACAATTTATTTCTCTAATACGTATGTACAAGAATAACGTGAACTTTGTATTTGTTGCCAGTGAACTACAAAATGTCAAATTTCTGTATTACCCTGTATATTTAAACAGTTTGCAATGTGTCCGCACGGTGGCGCACATGGTTGCGGGGACAGCAAATCTGGGAGTGGGATGTCTTATTCTTAATATATCTTTGTTGGAAAGTGCGCCAACATAAACATAGGAACACGTGTGACTGCGTTATCCATTCATGTCAATACTCCAAGCGGTATTTGTACTAAACGAAAGTACGTATTATTAAACTGTTTCATTATGCATCAATGAACGCAGTCTTGTTGTGGTTGCGTTTTATTCATTCAACGACGATTACTTTGCAGTTACAGTGACAGTTACAGTGACAGTTACAGTGACAGTTACAGTGACAGTTACAGTGACAGTTACAGTGACAGTTACAGTGACAGTTACAGTGACAGTTACGTGTACGTACGGAACTTTCAACTGCAAGCGCCACATTATTTATCAGTATTGCCAACGTCTACACTCGACCGCTTTGACAAACGCTGTTTGCTATACATGTAAATAAAATAACACCAGTTATAGGTATATTACACATTCCTACTAGAGATGAAGTCACGTGAAGATATGGAATGACGACGGAAAAAGTTGGTTTGGTTGTAGCAGCCTACGCCTACGCCTAACACCTTACTGATTTGGGGGTGTTTTGACTCGATCATTACGTAATGATTAAGATCTCATTTTGGCACGTCTAACACGTCAGCAGTTGGTATTATATTACCAGAAAACATGGCTTAGACTTTTTTTTATTACTCCTGTTGAATGGTGCTGATTTTAGGCATATTTAAATTATGCTAACATATATTTGGACGGGGCTATTTGCAGAACAGCTCTGCTAATAACGGAAACATGTGTTCTTATTCGCAGAGAAGCTCTACGAATTACGGCAAAAGGTATTCTGCGAATTATGGGAGAACTGATTATAGAAAGAGTCATTGTTATCCGGTTGGGACTCCTGTCACACCCCTCACTATAATATAGGGAATATGTATGTATGCATACATGTATGAATGTATGTACGTATGCGTACGTATACACACACGCACACACACACGCACGCGCACACACACACACACACACACACACACACACACACACATATATATATATAGACATATTTTTATTAACTAATAACCATGCATACATTTTACAATGTGAAATCCTGACTACAATCTATTTTTATGCATGCTGTTGGAAGTCAGCAACTTGTTAGCAGCCAGAACAGTCCTTGAATTAACACAACATAATTGAACGTGGCGAGCCTTCGAATAATCATCTAATGCAGTTTGGAAATAATTCCAAGCGTCAAAAGGCAGCGCTTTCTTGCAAAACAAGAGGCTCCATTGTTGGAAAATGTAAATAATGACATATATACCTTCATAAAACGCAAACAAATACGCAACGCCTCGAGGCAAGCATCGTCCCAAAACCCCAACGTGCACGAAACACCACGATGCTTAAATTGCATTCTGCACATGCGCAAGAAAATGGTGCACGGTGATTGGTTGATTCCTGCTCTGCGAATATTTTGTCGTAATTCGCAGAGCAGCTCTGCAAATAGCCAGTGCAAGTATATTTTATGACGAATGAGATTCCTTTGAATTGACAACGATCTCCCATAATATATGATCCTTCAAATGCCAAACAAAATGGTAATAATACAAATACTAACAACTGATGGTGTAAACATTGAAAGTGTCCAACATTACAACTTCTTAGGTTTAATATTAGACACACATTTAAATTGGCATAAACCTATTGAGAAAATAGCAAATAAGTGTTCTAGGACAATCGGAATTATAAACCAGTTGAAGCATAATATTATCTTACCAAAAAGTATCAGAATTATACTATATCATTCATTAATATTACCCCACATAAATTACTGTCTGATGATCTGGGGCTACCAGTGTAATACGATAAAAAAAATTACAGAAGAAAGCAATTAAAATAATATCTGTACCCAAATACAACTCACATACGGAACCATTATTTAAAAGCCTCTCTGTTCTAAAGGTTGAAGACTTATTTAAAATACAGATACTACGATTTTATTATAAATTCATGCACAAAGAATTACCAGCATACTTAGAAAACTAGCCGATAAACAAGAATACATACATACATACACAATCATCTAACGCGTAAACACAACAAAATACACACATTTAGAACACAACACGAAAAACATGTCTGAAAAATTATATTCATAAAAAAGCTATATATGCATATGCACCGTTGTTAACTTCTACACTTACACGCGTGGTCAATAATAAATAATTAATCCAGCTATACGTGTTAATAAACATGTCACGTGTACCGCTACTCGCTAAGCCTAGGCGAACGCTAAGGCAAGCTGCATAAGCTAAGCCTAAGTCTAAGACTAAGATTTTAAATGAAAGTAACCTTTGGTTTTGCCAAATGAAATAGTCACCAAACTCAAAACTAATTAAATAATACCAACATTTTATGTTATTGTTTCGTTTTAAGTTCTTACCAGTAGTTAAAAATGAAACATAAAATTGAACCCTTTGTCGGCATTCGTTGTTGGAACCAGAGCTAGTGTATACCAACTTCTCTGGGAAGCATTCAGCCACGATGCAATTACTGCGCGAAGAATAATCGTTCACATATCCACCACTGTCTGTATTGCTATTGTAATCATTTATACAGCTGAGTGAACTGTGGCAACGTCGGGTGATCAAACTTGCCAAAGGTTCGAAGCAACCGCAGTGGGATTTTAAACCGGGTTCTCTCGATTGAGAGTCCGGCATTCTAACCGGTATGCTATCGCGCCCCACTGTTTTGGATGGGGTAACTGTTTTGACTCACTGATGTTCTTCCGCTGAGAATACAACAGAGACAGTGTGAGATAATAAATTAATATTACCTTAGGTTTAAGGTGGGGAGCAGCGATTGACTGCCAAGGAAATATCTGACCGCACCAACACCAACAACATCGTCGATGAGGTGAAGCATAGAAGGTGGTGATGGATTAAATTGGTCATGGCCAATGTTATCCGCACGAATACATAAACATCCACATGCTGCCACGAAACGAACACTACGTAGGAAAGGAGAAGAGACAAACCACTCGGCACTTGGAGAATAACTATGGAAGAAGAAATGAAGCTGACTGGGAAGTTCGGGAACAAACTCAGCTGTCAGTTAGCCTTAATTATCCAGGCTCCGCGCTGTGGCGCCACCGTTTGTACATCTTCGATTGGATGCAGAGTGGGGTGTAGAATCACGATAATATCACTGATTGGCTGCCCGCGCTTCACTGAAACGCCTACACAAAATGGAGTGGGTAACAACGAGACCACGCCTCTGCTGGCAGACTTTCTTCTCGGCGGATTCACGGAACTGAGCGAGAATCGGATAAACGAGTCTACAGGAGACTTGTTGGCGCCTTATGCTCCAGTGGGAGTGAACGAACGAATGACCGAGTGAGTGAGCGAGTGAGTGTGTAAGAGGTTACAGGGGTAAGACCACTGTTGACCTTCCTGTTTACTGTTTCACACGAATGTAGGGCACGTGAAATTGTGAAATGGGAATTTAATAAATTCATATTATGTGACATGAGTGCCTATGAGCCCGTGCTCAATAACTGTGTTGACAAATGTGTCGACACAATTAAAAAGAATGCCACACAAAGCAACAATGTCCAGATGGCCAGTGGACAAGGAAGCCACTGGCTTATCGATATTCCAATATATGTTTTATTTACATATAGCTCGCCATTATTATATATGCCATTTTAAAGAACATATTCACACTTCTAGTATTTTCACAAATAGAGGATAATTTGTTCCAATGTCATATTATGCACAATAGAAAAATTTTAATTCCACACATCTATTAATTTCGGGATGAAATAAATTTTAACCGATGCTTCAATTCCAAATGGTGTAACACGAGCAGCATATACCTTCGTAGTTCTCCAGATCAACGTGCCACTCTATGTCATGTCTATTGTTGTAGGACTGCATTGTTCACATACTCAAACGTATCCCTTGTGTCCAGCTAACTGTCCATTTTCCCTCAGTGGACAACTCTTCATTGACTTAAAAATTTTATTATCGAGAAGGAACCTGTTCCTTTTCGTATTATGCAGCTGGGCACGAACCCTTGTATGACCGATTTATGCTGGTTCATTATTCTGGTTACATATATTTAAGCATTACAAACTTTTGAGTGATAACTAGAAGTAAAATTTCGATGTAAATTGGCACGATTATGCACATTGCTTGCGCCGTGGCTCAATGGATAGTGATAATCTAGTCACCAGGAGAAACTGTCTTCGTGTAAGTTTGCACGTGCATATCTAAACACATTAACTTTCAAATAAAAATGCCTTCGTCAGTATATATATATATATATATATATATATATATATATATATATATATATATAAACGCTTTCGTCAGTCATATATATGACTGGAAGGTGTTTATATATATATATATATATATATATATATATATATATATATATATATATATATATATATATATATATATATATATATATATATATATATATATATATATATATTACTGACGAAGGCGTATGACTGACGAAGGCGTTTATATATATATATATATATATATATATATATATATATATATACAGTATACATATATATATACATATATATATATATATATATATATATATATATATATATATATATATATATATATATATATATATATATATATATATATATATATATATATATATTACTGACGAAGGCGTTTTTGTTTGTAAGAATAAACTGACATAAATCTGTCACACAAAGATTCGTGTCCAGTATATTTGTTGCGTCGACGTCTTGCCGACATTGAATCGACGCTGTATCAAATGATGACACATTTCCTGATATCCTGATTGGCTGTTGATGATGCGACAACATTGACACAGATCATTTCTGATTTTGGCCGACTACTTTGACACACACATTGTGAAAGGGCTTTAACAGTTAAACAGAGTATTCAGGTAAACTCCGAAATTGGATATAATAAACGAAATGGCCAAACTGTTTAGTTATTGTAAGTAACTTGTGATTAATGGTGTAGGATATAACCACATTAATTACCTTGTCAAGGCTTACTATATTTTGTAAATATTGTAGAGCACCGCTACCCGTGTCACCCTGTGTCCACTGTAGTGGTCTCATTAATATTGCATTGACCGCCGGTGGTCACACCTAGTCACATAGCCACCTCTATTCGGCTCATGTTTTATACAAGCGATCATCCATCAATTAAATTACGAAATATAATACATTTACATGGACAATGGTTTGATAAATTTATATATTAGTTTGGCAACTCTATATGGGTTTCTTCCGTGGCTTAGCAGATATCCCTCTCAACTCTGGGGGGCGTGGGATGGGGGTTGCTGACACTGGGGGGAGGGGGTGCTGACATCAGGCCCGTAGGACGGCGTTGACTGTCTGACCCTGATAGTAACTAGTAACTACGTGGAAGTTCGCTCCAGAGACAGTCGGCGAAATGTAGGAATGACCTCTCATTTCAATAATATTCTTCATAACGTCTGAAAGTTAGTGAAACAATTTTCGGGAAAGAAATAAAAAACATCTTTATGCAAGTTGAAGATCGTTTGGTTACTTGGAAAACTCACTTCAAACGACTGGTTTCTTCGGATAATCCGAGCACGTCCAATCATCCAGATGATCCCAATATTGATAACGACACCTTCTCACGAGCAGAAATCGACGTTGTCACCAAACAAATGCAACTTCGAAAAGCCCCAGGACTACATGGCATTTCCCATTGAAGTGTGGCGAATACTCAAATTAAGAAATTATTTTTTTTAAGTACTGCAACGAAACATATTAGGAAATAGACCATCAGAATGGAGGATCTTGGGTATCATACCAATACATAAGAAAGAAGGCCTGACTCTTCCTGAAAACGTGGAAGAAGTATAACAGAGACTGCTGCACGGGTCTATGATCGACTTCTGCTTAACATAATTCGCCCTGAACTAGAAACGATCTTGCGCCCAAACCAGAACGGATTTAGACATATACGATCTACATATTCGCAGATTCTTGCACTTAGACGCATCATCGAGGAAATTAGAAACCACCAGAAAGAGGCTATCATTATCTTCATCGACTTCAAGAAAGCCTTTGACACTGTAGACAGAAACAAACCATTCCTGATTCTTCGTGCATATAGCATCCAGCAGAAGACTGTCAAAGCCACATAGATAATGTATGAAAACACATCTGCAGTCGTTCTCACTCCCGAAGGAGAAACTACAGATTTCGAGAGTTATCCAAGGAGACCATTTCGCCCCATACATCATGGTCTTGGCTCTAAGTACTGCGACTGTTGACAGAGAAGGACCAATTCTCACCAGACGCCTTACACCATAAGGTGGCAAATGCTTCTAAATCTACTAGACTATTTCCCAATCCAAGCAAAACCAGGTACATGCATATCAACCCGTGTGCTAACCATGGTATACACACGTTAGATGGGAATCAAATTAAGAAAGTAGAGGATTTTAAATATATTGGATCCTTTACAAATTCACAACATGACATCCAGTGCAGAAAAGTGGCCCGACCTCGTGGTCCAGCCACCGGGGAGTCGCTCTCGACGATATGGCCACCGGGGAACCGCTCTATACGGCATGGCCACCGGGGAACCGCTCTCGACGATATGACCACCGGGGAACCGCTCTATACGGCATGACCACCGGGGAACCGCTCTATACGGCATGGCCACCGGGGATCCGCTCTATACGGCATGGCCACCGGGGAACCGCTCTATACGGCATGGCCACCGGGGAATCGCTCTATACGGCATGGCCACCGGGGAACCGCTCTATACGGCATGGCCACCGGGGAACCGCTCTATACGGCATGGTCACCGGGGAACCGCTCTATACGGCATGACCACCGGGGAACCGCTCTATACGGCATGACCACCGGGGATCCGCTCTATACGGCATGGCCACATGGGAACCGCTCTATACGGCATGGTCACCGGGGAATCGCTCTATACGGCATGGCCACCGGGGAACCGTTCTATACGGCATGGCCACCGGGGAACCGCTCTATACGGCATGGTCACCGGGGAATCGCTCTATACGGCATGGCCACCGGGGAACCGCTCTATACGGCATGGTCACCGGGGAATCGCTCTATACGGCATGGTCACCGGGGAACCGCTCTATACGGCATGACCACCGGGGAACCGC
Source organism: Lamellibrachia satsuma (assembly GCA_033239005.1). Taxonomy (NCBI): domain Eukaryota; kingdom Metazoa; phylum Annelida; class Polychaeta; order Sabellida; family Siboglinidae; genus Lamellibrachia; species Lamellibrachia satsuma. The sequence goes on along the minus strand of BSQZ01000016.1, from coordinate 6,210,330 downwards.
TCTATATGGCATGGCCACCGGGGAACCGTTCTATACGGCATGGCCACCGGGGAACCGCTCTATACGGCATGGTCACCGGGGAATCGCTCTATACGGCATGGCTACCAGGGAACCGCTCTATACGGCATGGTCACCGGGGAATCGCTCTATACGGCATGGTCACCGGGGAATCGCTCTATACGGCATGGCCACCGGGGAACCGCTCTCGACGATATGACCACCGGGGAACCGCTCTATATGGCATGACCACCGGGGGACCGCTCTATACGGCATGGCCACCGGGGATCCGCTCTATACGGCATGGTCACCGGGGAACCGCTCTATACGGCATGGCCACCGGGGAATCGCTCTATGCGGCATGGCCACCGGGGATCCGCTCTATACGGCATGGCCACCGGGTAACCGCTCTATACGGCATGGTCACCGGGGAATCGCTCTATACGGCATGGCCACCGGGGAACCGCTCTATACGTCATGGTCACCGGGGAATCGCTCTATACGGCATGGCCACCGGGGAACCGCTCTATACGGCATGGTCACCGGGGAATCGCTCTATACGGCATGGTCACCGGGAATCGCTCTATACCGCATGGCCACCGGGGAACTGCTCAATACGGCATGACCACCGGGAACCGCTTTATACGGCATGGCCACCGGGGAACCGCTCAATACGGCATGGCCACCGGGGAACCGCTCTCGACGATCCGGCCACTTGTGAGATGAGCTGCTATTGGTCCACAGACAAAGGTTACCAGGAGATCAGCTGATACTGGTCCAACCGACGGCAATATCTAGTGTCATCAACCGCGCTGTCTCAGCGTCACCACGATACGTTGTCAAGCTAGAAACTGACATCATGTCACAGTGTATATAAAAGTTAATATTTACAGCCGGCTGTGTTTGTGTCAACTATGTTGGACAGTTTTAACACTGCGTATATTAGGACAGAGTCCACCAGGTCATATTTCGTTTCTTAATCCGCCCTTGCTTGTCTACAGGATTAATTGCTATGTAAACATCGACACACTACATCCATTTTTATATACACTTGAGGCTGATGTCAACAGAAAAGTTGGTTAATTGTTTTGTGAGCAAGGTATCAATATGTACGACATAAACAATGTAGTTTCGAAGATTGCCACCCTTGCAATGTTGGCACAACAATGGAAATGCTGTGGTTGGCTAACATCGAATGTATTAAACGTTTATTTACACGACTTAATCGATTTTGAGATAAACATACTGGAGTTTAATAACAGGCATGGCAAAAATAGTTTTGAAAAGAACATACTTTTCCAAATATGACAGTCTAAAATACTACAGAGCAAACATAATTTAAAATGTTGCCAGACGGAGCGAACGCCTTGCTTCATATGTTAAGCAGTATTTCGGACACCAATCAACCTTTACCTTGGCTATTATTTTATGTATAATTTATTAATGTAATATTTGACTGACTATTGTATTGTATGCTATTTTGTGCAGATCGAAATACCTATTGGTTGAACAGCTGTTTCGCAAATGTAATACTGTACGTGGGCGCAGTCACGGACCGTTTAACGCAAAACATAAGTCATGGTTTTGGAGCTATGCACCTAAAAGAGATAATAACAACTAACCACGTGCAACTAAAATCAAGAACATCACGCCACCGGTTTACTCAGAATGTGTTCTAAAAGTTGTAGATTCCGGTCATTTCTCCAACTGACTGAGCGCTGACATTTTAACCACCGAGACCAATAAACGCATGCGCAGTTCTATAAAAATCGGGTAACCTAAACTATTGTGACATATTTAGGGAGGCCGGCATTACTGCCCGCAACAATTCTTCAAGCCCAGCCCGGCCCAGGCCCGCAAGCTAGAATTTAGGTCCAGGCCCGGCCCAGGCCCGACTCAGACCGTTAATGTTTGGAACAGGCCCGGCCTGGCCCGCACGTTTCAGGCCCAGGCCTGGCCAATACCCGCGGGCCAAAGACGGGTAAGCCCGCGGCCCGCAGCCCGCTACTTTTTTTTAAAACGATAAGCCTATTATCTTATAATAGAAACGAAACACAAATAAACTGTAATACATACGTATTGTTTTATTAAATAATATATACATATACATATATATATATATATATATATATATATATATATATATATATATATATATATATATATATATATATATATATATATATATATATATATATATATATATATATATATATATATACATATATATATATATATATATATATATATATATATATATATATATATATATATATATATATATATATATGTATATATATATATATATATATATATATATATATATATATATATATATATGAACATTGTATAATGTCTACTAGTCTAGTGTGCTGGACGAGTTTTAGAAATCCTGCTTCAAACGGACGAATATCCTGAAGAAAAATAATCAACTTTTTATTGTCATTACAATTAATTATCATAACATATTTTATATATGGCTTTAATTTATTGACTGATGGTTAGGGTAAGAGATATGTTTATGTAACCCCATCTTAACCCTAATGCAGACCAAAACACTAATTTAAGTTGTTAATTGAATTAGCTGAACTAGGTTAATTAATTAATGTTACCAGTAAGGACAGTTAATTTGGTATTAATTGATATTTCAATGAAATGTCACCCACTGGCACTGACACCCAGCGGCATTTCCAGCAGGCTTGCAGTCACTAGCCTGAGACAAATCAAGTTAAGACATGTGTGAATTAGTACAAGTGTGAATGGATCAGTATATATATATATATATATATATATATATATATATATATATATATATATATATATATATATATATATATATATATATATATATATATATATATATATATATATATATATATATATATATATATATATATATATATATATATATATATATATATATATATATATATATATATATATATATATATATATATATATATATATATATATGAACATTGTATAATGTCTACTAGTCTAGTGTGCTGGACGAGTTTTAGAAATCCAGCAAAACCAACTGCTTCAAAAGGACGAATATCCTGAAGAAAAATAATCAACTTTTTATTGTCATTACTATTAATTATCATAACATATTTTATATATGGCTTTAATTTATTGACTGATGGTTAGGGTAAGAGATTTGTTTATGTAACCCCATCTTAACCCTAATGCAGACCAAAACACTAATTTAAGTTGTTAATTGAATTAGCTGAACTAGGTTAATTAATTAATGTTACCAGTAAGGACAGTTAATTTGGTATTAATTGATATTTCAATGAAATGTCACCCACTGGCACTGACACCCAGCGGCATTTCCAGCAGGCTTGCAGTCACTAGCCTGAGACAAATCAAGTTAAGACATGTGTGAATTAGTACAAGTGTGAATGGATCAGTACTGGGAAAAGTGTAGACACTAAACAGTAGACACTAGTAACACAATTGAAAAATACCAACTACCAACTGGGGTGGGCACTGGGCAGTGAGCAGTGGCCAATCGGCAGATCATTCAGGCAGGCAAGATTTGGAGGGAAGACAATAGAATATCCACTGGTAGGGTCAAAGGGTGATACGTTGATGGTTAATCATGACTTGATTGCCTCTGCAAATATGTGTAAAGTAAACATTTGGGGCTGGCTTCTTCCAGCCAAGTGAACTTATGGGGCCATTAGATCTATGCAAAAGGCTACATTCATGCAAAATACAAAAAAATATACATCTGTAACATATGTATTATGTACGTACCACGTAGTAGTAATATGTGTTGTGTAATGTGTATGCAATATTATGCATTAAGTTGCTATTTGTTATATGAAATGCCTCTATTAAAATAATGCACATTATTAAAATTATACCATTGGAAGTGTCATGGTTAAACTACATTCCAATCCATAAAGCACTGGTGTCATTCATAATTCCATGCAAGGTCTCAATTTGCAACTATGTAATACTAAAGAAATTATTTTAAACATTCATTAACCGGAAATACAATTTATAATAAGTTTTTGCTAATATTAAAATAAAAAATCTGGGTTTTGTATTAATATTTTTATTAGGTCCAACTCCGGCTCGGCCCGCTCGGCCCGGCTCCGGCTAGGATCAGGCCCGGCCCAAGCCCGATGTGTAAATATTTTTTCAGCCCAGACCCGGCCCGGCCCGGGCCCGCAAAATGTAGGCCCAGGTTAGGCCGGGTCGGGCTTGAGCCCTAAGCCCGGCCCGTGCAGGACACTAGTCGACATACACAGAATTTCCATTGGATGCCATAAATTGCTATAAAGCATATATGACGGAAAACTGGCTACAACAATAAGGATTAAAACACGAAGTTTAACATTGTTAATTTATACGCACTTCGAGATGGAAAGTTAAGATAATTTAGATATTTTAATTATCCAAAACTTCCAACTAGCTGCATATCTAATTGAAACTTGAAATCGTTGTGCATTCCCTTTAAGAACTCAAACACATCTCGGACGACTTTAACGCTTAAAACTCAACTATGACGGGAACAGATCACGAATTGCGCCACTACAAGAAGCTGCTATAAAGTGCAAGAAATTGACGAAGCAGACACTATTGATGATGCGGTTGACGATGCCTTTGACGCCGGAAAGTAAATGAACTTCAACATGTTAAAGATCATTGTGAAAGAAATTATTCTGTTTGGTCAGCAATGGTCAGCAATGCAAACTGCTCTTTAAGTGAACAATTGTTGGACTCTTGATAAGACAATATCTTCTTGTCTACCCGCCATCTGAAGATAAGATAAGACAATAGCTTCCTTGTCCACCCGCCATCTGAAGCACATCGCTTTGGATGACAATCTTGTTAAAACATCGCCGATATATTGCTGATTTTATTAACTTGTTCATCCAAACTGCACGTAGGCCGTTGTCGGAATGAAATGCGTAGAAGTCGCATCAAGTCGGTCAGTGACGTTTGTACTCGACCCGCCGGCCAGCAAGGTGTCACTAATCCAATGCGGCGCGACAACTATGCAGATAAAGAAACCGAATCCCTGTTGACAGGTATTTCCGACAATTCCGGGATACCAAGGTATTCCGGTCGGTCGGCCGCGACATGTACGTAGTAGATAATTCGAATATTCTGTCACTCAAACCATTCTCCACATCAACGCCTCCTTGCGGTCACACGCACATTCCATTAAAGGTACTACGCAATTCGATTTTTCGCTTGTCTCTTCTCAGTCATTTCGGAAAAAAGAACCTGTCTGGTATCCACTACGACATCTCGTTTGTGCAAATGTGTTAAGGGATCAAACTGGCTATATATGTCCTGCCTCTATATATAGGTTCCCGGTCCTACGTTGGTCACCCGGGCATTGAAAGACAAATGACACTATTGTCAAAACGACCACCCCCAGTCAAGAGATCGTATAAAGAAACCCGCGGACGTTGAGCAAACTCGTCGTCCTAATCACACATCCGGTCGTTGTCATTAAGCCATTAAGACTTAATCCCTGAGATAAATTCCAACCGCAACATGTCTAATCGTTCTCAACACTGTCTCGACAACGTCACGTATTACATCAGCTGTCAGTGTGATGAACAATATTGTGTCGACATCGTCGTTAGATATCGCAGCAGTTTCCAACAGACGCTCGGAGTGAGTTGGAAAACATGTTATTGCTGCATGGATAGTATTTTGTTCACAATCTCTGCCAAACTCAAGGATGATTACAGTTAGAAAGACATGTTGAGGTAGTATAACAATCAGCGTTCGTTTCGTAATGACGCAACGGGTGCCGATATACGTTCACGCACACTCGCATGCACGCACACTCGCATGCACGCGCACACACGAATTGTAGGTAGATATTCCGAAGAACTATTTTATTTACGTAGGCCTTACACGATGCTATTAAATATAATTAAACAAAATAATGCTACGTAATTAAACAAATTAACCTACATAATCTATTCTAATATAATCGTCTGCCTAAATGTGTTTCAATGAACCGCCTTTTAAAACTAATTTGACCGTTATCTGTTTACGAATATCGACCTTGCCGTTCAGCGTACAATGTAAACATGACATTCGGGGCGAAACATTCAAATCAAACATATAAACTCGGTCAAATGATATTGACATTTTGTCCTTCAGTAAAACATATTTGAACGGTCAAGATGTTATTATATATATATATATATATATATATATATATATATATATATATATATATATATATATATATATATATATATATATATATATATATATATATATATATATATATATATATATATATATATATATATATATATATATATATATATATATATATATATATATATATATATATATATAGTTTATATTATACAACATGATTTCAATGTAAAAAAGATCGGACTTTGTACCTTTATACTGTAAACACACGACTTACCAAGTATTTAGAATTGTAGAACAATCTAACCTCATGCATATCAAGTGAAACATCAAACCGACGGTGCGAGTTGCTAATGAAGCTCGTAGCCTTACACGCGACATCATGCTGGGCATGTGTCAAAGCCGATTGTTGACTCCCGCGTGATGATAAATGCCTATCTGTTGTCTACCCATGTTAGATTCGCAGGACTACCAGGTGCAGTAAGAAATTTGCACAATTCGCAATGCCACATCGATACACACGGTGTCAACGCTGCAATCTTTCTCAATAATCACGCTTAGCACACTGGACATACAGAGGATTTTAATTTTGAAAAAAAATAGAATTGTTACTGTTCAATTATCATACTTCTTCCCTTTTGGTCCCTTGCGGGGTGGCGACCACATCATTTATTCACCCCTGCCCTTTCAAGATCACTCTTAACATTATCGATCCATTTTTAAACCGGCCTTCGTCTTCCCCTTCTAATACCATCTTATTTGTTCCATGCTCTCTTAGTCAATCTCTCCTCACCAATTCCCTGTGTGTGTCCTGCCCATCGCACTCTGCTCCCCACTACCTTCATCCTCCCCACTACCTTCATCCTCCCCACTACCTTCATACTCCCCACTACCTTCATCCTCCCCACTACCTTCATCCTCCCCACTCCCTCCATCCTCCCCACTACTTTCATCCTCCCCACTACCTTCATCCTCCCCACTACCTTCATCCTCCCCACTACCTTCATCTTCCCCACTACCTTCATCCTCCCCACTACCTTCATCCTCCCCACTACCTTCATCCTCCCCACTACCTTCATCCTCCTCACTACCTTCATCCTCCCCACTGCCTTCATCCTCCTCACTGCCTTCATCTTCCCCACTACCTTCATCCTCCCCACTACCTTCATCCTCCCCACTACCTTCATCCTCCCCACTACCTTCATCTTCCCCACTACCTTCATCCTCCCCACTACCTTCATCCTCCCCACTACCTTCATCCTCCCCACTACCTTCATCCTCCCCACTACCTTCATCCTCCCCACTGCCTTCATCCTCCTCACTGCCTTCATCTTCCCCACTACCTTCATCCTCCCCACTACCTTCATCCTCCCCACTACCTTCATCCTCCCCACTACTTTCATCCTCCCCACTACCTTCATCCTCTAGTGTTTCTTCATTCCAATCTCCTCTTAACGTACCATACGTATATTTTATATCAGCGGTTGCGCAGGAACATAAATTGGTATACGAGTTAATAAAGATAATATATCTAAAATGACGCATTACTCAGGCATATTCGTCATTCTGATATCACTCTGAAAAAGATCTCTTTGGTAGAAAATGGAGTCGCGTAATGGAGGGAGAAACAAAATATAAAATAAATAAAGAATGTATAATTATGACTGACCAGCACAATTACTGGAACGTCCGTTTTTCAAATCTGCTCTAACTTCCGAACCGCCACCTAAGCGTTCTTTTTCGAATAGTAAATCGGATGACACATGCGCACACATTAGGGGTTAATGCAGACTTTTGAAAATATATCTATATGGTGATATTGAGCAGTGATTGTAAAGTATAATTTGAATTAGTTTAACAATGTTGAGTAGACTGCAGCGGTGAAAATATTTCTCAGTTCTGTGTAACCCCGGATAGGGCATTAACATAAATGTTGATGATCAGTTAAAGTATTATAATTATCGTTCTTCTCCAAAACATATAACTTACAACTGCCAACTGAACTTCCGCCATTTTGTTGATTGACGTGTATTTCTTTCACGGCTCATTTACATGACACTGTCTATGACACCGCCCCCATAAACGAGATACCCTATAGAAGGTAAACAGTCGTGGGGTCTCCGCCGACAAAATTACAACGCGTTACTCGAGCGTCACCAACTATTTAAACATCGTTAAGCGCCGTGGACGCGACAGATCGGCGCCCCGACCAGCAGAGACAGCACGCGAGAAGCTCCCTGCCAAGATGGTCGTCCTGAGGATATTGCAGGTTCATTGGCGGTCGCTCGTGGTTGTCTTGACGCCGTTAGTTTTTCTGCCGTTGGTACTTGTCAATCCCACGCCGGTGAGTAACACAATTGAATTTGATGGATTGATTTATTTATTTATTTTTGAATTTGAATTTGATGGACTGATATATTTATGTAGTGTTTTTTTTCTGAGTTTTACCCATTGAGATTTTAGTCCATTGACAAATACAATTATTACAACAAGTTAAGAACACATGTTAAACGGCAAAATGTATTTATATATATCTAATTTCTGATTCTGAAAATAACGTACGTCACAGTAGCATGCCCCTTCTGCAACAGTGGAGGTATTTTTTTTCACCACACACGATCTCTTGAAGATCATTCTTCCACCATATATGGCCTCTTACCGTGAAACCGCCGATAATCCGTTAATCTGCTAACAGTGTCTTTTTGTCCGTGTTTTTTCTCCAGGTCGAAGCAACGGCCCTTTCGAAACGCAAATAAAACAAATTCTATCAAATAAAAAACGCACCAATCACATTTCAACGACGCTGAAATACTACCAAGAAGATGAAACAAAGCAATCACACATGTTTTGAACATGTTTTTAAATAAGACCAACTGTTTCTGCATTGTTTGGATTTAAGACGCCAGAACGCACTGGACATTCGACAGTGGTCACTATTTGAAGGTAGTGTTTAGGGGAGAAGAATAATCATCGGAGACAAAAGTTTACACGATGACCCATTCATTTGTTTCTATCCATACGTGTCCCTGTGATATATGATACACAATGATTAATCCTGGAATGTCCCGGCCACCTAGACGGAACAAACATCGACAAATGCATACTGGTAATGCTGCGTGCAATTATACAACTAAAGGTATCCGGACAGTTTTATCTATGTAACTTAGTTTTATCTATGTAACTAAGTTTTATTTATGTAACTTAGTTTTATCTATGTAACTAAGTTTTATCTATGTAACTAAGTTTTATCTATGTAACTTAGTTTTATCTATGTAACTTAGTTTTATCTATGTAACTTAGTTTTATCTATGTAACTTAATTTTATCTGTCCAATTCCACACATTCCACACAAGTGTGGAAGTCTCGACGTCGCATCATAAGCCACCGCACATTAAAACATTTGACGCCGCGGTTCAATTTTCGAATCAATTCAACAACTGTTTCACCGGCATAATCAACACGCATCTCGGGTTCTGTAGAGTTGCGGACTGATCCATTTTAAGTTGGATAAACACACCACTCTCAACAAAAGTTTAGAAATGTACGCCTGGCATAAGGCATAAAATCAATATAGGCTTTAGCTCGCGTTTCAGCCATAAGACGCTAACAAGGATATCACATGTTGTGTACGTTATAATTGTAAAGTGTTACACATGTCGAAACTCTTGTTCTTGCTGTTATTTCTTGAAATTCCCTCCTCAATTAATTCAGCCCAAAGAGAATCAGGTTCGTTGAATAGTTTATGTGCAATAATATTTCATTGAAGAATGCGTATGTCTACTTTTGGTAAAATCATCGAAACAATTTACTTGAATTGTTAGACCGGGTAGCTAGCCAACGTGTGAAAAGCTTTATGCTTTATAGTATGTAATCATATAGCCGGGCCACCTTTACCATGTTTTTGTGCTGAATTTTGACCGGATCCGGTCAAAAATAATTTGATAGTTTATCCGACGATTTCACAAAAAACTAAATGACAAATTTTTACAGACGAGATAACATGTCTTAGTAGACGATAGATAGGTCACTTTTTAACTAAATTAGTCTGACACGAGAGGAGCGAAATAATCGAATTGAGGCGGGACTGTTGATTGACGCCGGGGCTGGTTCGTTCCTGGCGACGTATACAGCTAAGCAGTTAGATGACACTGTCCCAATCTACATTGAGTACGAACAGCTCCGTAATTTATTCTCGCTCCGGCGACAAACTGTGTCACTGTGCAAGCAAACTATATGCACAGAGTAACTGTTTCAATCAGCATTACGTTATCCGTGTTAACAAGGTCTCTGCTGATCCGGAATAGGACCTCGTGAGTTGTTACGGCAGTTAAGCTGATAGTAGCAAGCCTAGGACCAGGACATGAAGAGATACTTGATAGGTATCATTAAATGTTTACGAGGAATTGATAAATATATTTTCCTAAAATTTAAGATAGTTCAGGCCCGTCCTCGGAGTTTAGAAAAGGGGTTCGAGATTTTTTCGATTTTCCTGTTTTAGCAGCCATTCCGTGTAATCTTTAGTTAATAAAGATAGCCTTGTTATACTGTCATAGGTACACAACATATGGATATATCTGTTTTTTTTGTAGAAGTAATTGTTTCACTGACGCACGACCACACATTTCCATAAAATAATGATGTCAGGGTTACATTATTACATCTATGTGTGGCCTTTATTGACAACAATCTTCGACTCCATTAATCGTGAAGCTGTCGAGTTACCTGAGGAGACCCTTGGCAGACGTTATCCTCTTCTAAGGGACAGCCGATGATGGCTATGGTTACAGTTCTTCATTTACATACGTTTGTAGAATATACACATTTTGTTCTATAGTAGTGAGGTGTCCAGTGCATTTTGAGCATATAATATATTAACTGGAGGGGTTAACACACAACTTATTCTACTTTTTTAGCACAAGTTTTATTTGATTCTGGGGACATCGGCTTTTCTATTTTTGGTTGTTTTGAGTTGCCCCAAAAACTTCGATGAACGACACAAAAGCTGTGAGGAGCACTACATATTTTAATGGGGTGCAATGGCCTCCTCTACTCCCTAAACCCGCCTTACGACAGTCGGCTCCAGGCTTAGTCTGCGCTCCGTAACATACCAGCGACGATGAATGCCACCCCAAACACAATTATCTCATGAAATGACACTTAATAAAAACAGATTGACAACGTGAAGGTCGGACGATGACGTGTAGGTAATTGTCATATGTGCGTAAGAATCCCTCCGGAATACTACGTATGAAGCATATTATAGTTTATGCTTGTTTATGAATATCTTGTTTAGTTGTCAAACGGCATTAACTTTCAAAATCATAGTTGTGTGAGAAAAAACACAAGAATTGATCAAGATTTATGCAGTGTGAAAATATTAGCGTTGTGCAGTGTCTTGTATGTGTATTTCAAAATAATTTTATGCTTGAGAACTTCAAAGTGGCTATATACCAACGTTTTATTTTTTAGCATCCAGTTATCCATTAGAGTGGACTGTGAAGAAACAAACGCGGTATTTCAAGACTCAAGAAACAAACGCCATTTTTTTGTAGATATTATAGCGATCAAGACGTCGTGAAGCTGTGGTTTGTAATGTATTTTCATTCATAAGCACAGCATAAACTATTTTTATCAATATTTTATATCCATTCAATATCTTTATAACTTCAAATTGATCTCCTCTTAACCCCCTTGGCTGCATGTAAAAGAATGTGGTTTAACCTCCTTATCTTTAGGGCCGTTAAACCACATTCTTTTAAACGTTCTTCATAACTAAGGTATCTCAGTTCTGAAATAATTTTAGTTGCTCTCCTCTATATTCGTTCTAGCGTATTTACATATCTATGTCCTTCTTACGATATGTTTTCGTGTGTGTGTGTGTGTGAGTGCGTACGTGCGTGTGTGTGCGCACGCGTCTAAAAGCGATCAAGACTCCGTGGAGCTGCGGCGGCACATTATAGTGAACAACAAAAGAAACTTCGATTTCAACATAAGTTTTTGTCATGCCACAATTAACTCTCAAAAATTTTGTCACCGCAGCATGACGCAGCCATATGTGATGTATCGATAAAGTCGAACTTCTCGTGCAGGGCGCACGTGATGCACACGGGCCAACCATCGTTGCCATCCGTGTCACAGCAGCAACCGGTATCACAAGTGATCGGTCCGCGAACTGGATAACCTCGGGCGATCAATGCAAAACACGACCGCCACATTCATAGCATCTGTCTAATGTCTCGGTTCCATAATGTCAATGAAATCAACCGGAACATCACCGATAACCCTTACTCAACAACAGAAGCATATTATGCGGTCAAACAATACGCCACCGACTTGCTGCCAAAAACCTTAAAAACAGTCTCCGGGCGGTATCGTGCATAGCAACAGAAAATCTCACGAGGGGCGCAGCAGGGTACATATGCTCAGATTTTTGACTTTTTCGAGACACCACATATATCTGCGTCATGCTGCGTTGACAAAAGTTTGGAGAGTTCATTGTTGCTTGACAAAAACTTATGTTGACATTTTCGCATTTCTTTTGTTGCTCAGTATAGTTCACGCTGTTTCTTTAAATCATTTTATCATTTTGTACATTTTCAAAGCGTTCGCTGTTTCCATTGAACATATTTGCTTCTCCTTTTTACAATGACACTACTTTTTGTGATATAAGAACTTGATCTTAAAATACGTGAGAAATGTTTATATAATTATCATTACCAAACGTAAACCAGGCATTCGTGATGATAGCGAAGCTACCCCAAATGGTCATTCTATGCTATTCCTAATATATATCATTGACCTGGAAAATTATATAACAAGCACAGTACTGAAATTAGCGGACGACACAGGCTTGCCTAGAGAGGTTAAAGATGATGGGAAAGCAAAATATGCAAGATGATTTAGAAAACATAGAGACATGGCACACAGTGGACGATATATGAATAGAGTAAATACATTTTAGACTGTTAAATCCACACCTATAGGCACATTGATACAGAGAGAGAGAACACAAGAGTTTCACATTTAGGTATGAAATACACACAAAGGCATATTGCTATAAGGAGACAATGTGCGAATATAATATTAGAAACGTTTCCCATTTAGGAGTTCAACACACGCACACGCACACGCACACGCACACGCACGCACACACACAAACACATGACAAGAATACTACTTCAATGGCCGTGCAAGCAGAGATAGTATTAGTAAGTATTAGAAGCATGTTCTATTTAGAAGGTTAACTATACATACAAGCATAACGGTACAAGGACTGTAATCGGATATGTTCCAGCTTATCTCGAGTGTGTACAAAAGAAAGTTGAGCTGAAAATCAAAAATTAAATAATCTAGGATTATGTGCTCAGCATATGACGAGTTAGCCTTCCTTAGAAGGGAAGGGTCCAGCATTGATGGGGGCCTATAATTGAGTATTGATGTCGGAGGCTGAGGCATGTACAATGTGTGCATGGACGATGATGCGGGAGGGCGTACCCCTCCTATTGGGGATGGGAGTCACCCCAGAACAATGTAAACATAGAGCTCAGAAATGCGTTCAGAATCTGAGGTCAGTTAAAAGAATTATGGGCTAGCTATGGGGCACATCACAAGCTGCAAGGGCCCCAAAAGCTGTGAGGGGCACTACATATTCTAATAGGGTGCAGTGGCCTCCTCTGCTCCTTAAATCCGCCTTACGACAGTCGGCTCCAGGATTAGTCTACGCTCCGTAACACACCAGCGATGACGAATGCCACCCCAAACACAATTATCTCATGAAATGGCACTTGATGAAAAAAAATTGGAATTTAATTTAAAATGGAATAATGAACTTATTCCGGTGAATGTTGTTAAATAAGGACATTGCCTCCCGTTGACTCCTACGGTTGACATTAACAACTTATTTACGGACACGTAAATAAGTTGTTAATGTCAACCATAGGAGTCATACTACTTCAACGTGAATGTTGTTAAATAAGGACATTGCCTCCCGTTGACTCCTATAGGAGTCATACTACTTCAACGTGAATGTTGTTAAATAAGGACATTGCCTCCCGTTGACTCCTATGGTTGACATTAACAACTTATTTACGGACACGTAAATAAGTTGTTAATGTCAACCATAGGAGTCATACTACTTCAACGTGAATGTTGTTAAATAAGGACATTGCCTCCCGTTGACTCCTATGGATGACATTAACAACTTATTTACGGACACGTAAATACCCTTTCTGCCATCGTCGTATACCAGTTGTGTTTTAGATGTCAAATTACAGTCAGGCTTGAACGTGGTGCCTATAAATACGCAATTCAGCCCACTTTTAATGATTTTATTTGCTAAGAAGTAATTGTACGCTGTTTGCAGACAGAACAGTTCGAAATGTCGCAGTTTTGGTAGTGTTTTAAAGTAAATTAGAAGTTTTGGTAGTGTTTTAAAGTAAATTAGCAGTTTTGGTAGTGTTTTAAAGTAAATTAGCAGTTTTGGCAGTGTTTTAAAGTAAATTAGCAGTTTTGGCAGTGTTTTAAAGTCGCAGTTTTGGCAGTGTCTTGAAGTAGATTAGAATCGGGATTCTTTAGAAATTGAGTTCATCAAGACTGAAATGTCTTTCATACTACCATGAACCGGCCTACGCTGAATATTTTCTCTTCAAAGACATGCAGTTTTAAGTGTTCATGGCCACCCTTCGTGTTATAGAATCATTAATAATGTCATACGAGTACGAGATTCCAAGTCTCGCGATATTCCCGAAACACCGGTAGGCGGTTCGATATTTGGCAAAAACTGCACGTTTGTGACATAATAAAAAGAGCTGGACGTAAGTGATTTTTACGAAACTTATTCAGCATATCAAAGACGCGATGGCGGCGGTTGCGAAGGTGTTTAAGAATTTATGATGGTCCAGTTTTCTTATAATCAGACAAAACGTCAGCATGGCCACCATAGCAGTAATGTCTGCCCGACGAATTTAACTTGAGTTGTTCCAGTTGCCACTTCAACCAATGAGATGCTTTGTTAGAGTTTTTCTCGTTTACTTTCTGGCAAATTATGTTCGATAGATGTAGTTCGCTTCAGATATTTCGAATCAAACGCACCAAATATGTTTCTTTGATACGTTAGACGGACGAGACGCACGCACGCACGCATATGCTCACAAACACACACGAAGACACGCACGCGTATGCTCGCAAGCACACACGAAGACACGCACGCACACACGCACGCGCGCAAACACATACACACACGCACGGACGCACACATGCATGCACGCACACACGCACGCACGAACACACATATACACACACCGCCCATATAACAACAGATGCGTCAATGATTCCTCGAGCAACGAGCATTGTTTCCTTGCTGTGTTATCATTATATTGGCATTCTACGCATGTATAAAGTCATCTATGCAAAAACGTATTTCCAGTAAATTTACCTGCAGTAAATAGAATCAGGGTTCTTTAGACATCGAGTTCATCAAGACTGAAATGTGTTTCACACACTACGCTGAATATTTTCCCCTTCAAAGATATTCAGTTTGAAGTGTGAAGGACCACTCTCCTTGTGATAGCTTTTTAATTATGTGCATTTTTCATGGTGTTCAAAGTAGTTCGTTAAAATACGCTACTGTAAACGCATCATTTAAAGGAGATGATATTTCACACCAACTTTATGTAATGAATAAATTAAGGCGTAAAAACTAATAGAATCATTAATAATGTTGCATGTTTTTACTGAAATATCATACGTACGAGTATGGGTGCTGGTTCTTGGGCGAGCACGAATAAAGAATATTTCTTCAAACCATAGCACTAGGGTAGGGTGGGGCTATTTAATTTTACGTTTTTATATATCGCCCACAAACCACTACTATAATCGGATTTATTTACTTCTTTTGTATCAGTTCCCCTTGGCTAGTGTACATAGTTCCACATCGGTAAGGACGATTTTATAATTATGAAGCCCAAATTGTAATGTCGCGTGTTTTGCTTCTACTGCAGCCATTTTGTAATAAGATGGACGTGATGATAAACGGCTCCGTCTGGCTATCTCGAAATTTTTATTTTCGAGCCTTGTGGGTAGCTAGAGGGGTAGCAATTTCTCGCACAGGGGCGTCTTGGCCTACCTTACCCTACTAACGAAATGAATGACGGGTACTTCAACCTCAGCACTGGTATTTGGTTAGTAGGCCGTTGTGTATTGTCACGGAGTGGACCAGACTGGTGTCCTTTCAAATGTTAATTTCTCACAACTCAGGAGTACTATGTTCAATATCCAGGACATCGATACATGTTTAATGCAAACAGCATACGCGGACCAAACTACTTAAACATCGTAGCCGGGACAATAACGACGCCGTATCATATTTGATGGGAATTGTTCGGCCTTTCAGAAGGGCGTGTGACATTTGCATATTGGGTCACCCCGGAAGGTCGTCGCTTCATAATGAGTAAAGATCGCAAACAAAACGTCGTCCACCAACAACGTGATACAAAACGATCGACGACAACAAAGGATAATATCACGCCACTTCACCTAATGAATGCGCTACCTCGCATCCTATTACACAGCACGGAATTATACGTGAAATTTATACGTGAACATGAAGCTGTATACATCTACGTACTTCTTCGGCAAATGTTTTCTATTAAACATCTTGGTGCAAGTCGCCAGAAATAATGGAGACTTAGACATGTGTTTTTTCTTCATTATGTTTAGAATGAAATTTATTCTGGAGGTTTCAATTTGCGATGTGGGATTTCTTTCAGTAGGCGTTTTGTTGCTTTTAATGTTAACAGTGACACTTTACTGATCTTACACTACAGAGTGTGGGAAACCGGAATGTTCTGCAGTGGCCGGTATCAAGTGTAATCACATGCATATATCACGGGTGGATCCAGACCCTGACAAAGTTGTTGCATGGTTTCCAAAAAGGCACCAGTTCGCAGGACTCCTACTTATCTAAAGTTCTACAGGATAGGCACGCACGCACACATCATTTGATACATCACAGGCCTCGTCATCGCTGATAGAATAAAAACCTTTCGCTTATTGGATCTGATCTTCTGCTGGGTCTGCCAGCCGATGATGACAACACTTTCTTCCTGTGTTATCTTAGAGGCCTACATAATGTAATTGTTTTGTGCCACCACGTGTGTCTCCAGAATCACATCGCCGTGATTCTCATCAGTGTTAGGATGGGTGGTATCACGAACGTGGCTTCTCCGGGCAATATTCCGATTTTCACATAGAATAACCGTCATGGGAAACAGCTTAACGTGATTCTCTCTCACACTGGTTTGCAAGCCCGACAACAGCTGCTGGCCAGTGGAAACTCATTGGGAATAAATGCACTCTTAGCAAGAACACACTTGCGTTTGGTAATGGTTACTACGACGATAGGGCAGGATGGGGGAAGAAAATCGGAATGACTGGGGGACACATGGCAGTAACGGGGGCAATGCT
Source organism: Lamellibrachia satsuma (assembly GCA_033239005.1). Lineage (NCBI taxonomy): Eukaryota > Metazoa > Annelida > Polychaeta > Sabellida > Siboglinidae > Lamellibrachia > Lamellibrachia satsuma. Next base: position 6,192,726 of record BSQZ01000016.1, on the reverse strand, counting down.
CATAGTTTTTGGGTTAGAAATATCTTCATCTGAGGAACAACCGCTAGAGGGCGCCACCCTGCAGTGTTTCGACTAATTCTGACTTGATGAAAAATTCCGGACGAAATGGGGTGGGGGGTGGGGTGCCCGGGCCCCCGATGTACACCCCGTCGATCCACCCATGTGTATATTGCTGGCAGAACGGCACCAAGGGCTTTGATTACGTTAGCTGACACGATCACTATGAAATAATTCTCTGTTTACGTTATATTTACAGCAAATTTGCTTCTCGCCGTGACGGAATCACACTTTCCTGACGGAATAACATAATCGTGACGGATTCAAACCAACATCTCAGTTTCTCAGACTCACAGTTTGGAACCTTCTTTGTAGAACTTTGTTAAAATATTATTAGCTGGACCGGTTGGAATTTTTTAAAAACGAACATAAGTCATGGTTTTCGGCCTATGCACCTTTAAGAGTTACTAAACATAAATATTTGCAACTACAGTTAAGCACATTACGCCAGTTGTTTACTAGGAAAATCTTGTTGAACACACAACACCCTAATTTCATGGGTCGCGCCATACTGTTAGATAACCCTAAGTCACCAGTGTGGTATTCTGGAAATATTCGCTCGCCAAATGATAATGTATTCGTATACACCTATTTCTATTCTTGCCAATAGGATACGGCCATCCTTTTTGCGTCCAAACTCAACTTATGTAATATATCTTAGCCTTTGTTTACTAAATTAGTCTTCTTTCTGGCAAAATAACACGTTTGAGACTTTGCATTGGTTCTGTGTATGCCGGCCTCCCTTAATACGTCACTTTAGTCTAGGTCACCCCCATTGTCTAGAACTGCGCGAATATTATCGGTCACGCTGGTTAACATGTCAGCCCTCGGCCATTCGGAGAAATGACAGGATTCTCCAACTATCAGAACACATTCTTTACAACATTTACAAAACATTCTGACTAAACCACTGGCGTGATATTCCTGATTTTAGTTGCACATGGTTAGTTTTTATTATATATTTTAGGTGCTTAGTCCCAAAACCATAACTTCTGTTTCATTTTAATACTGGGCTGTTCTACTTATCCTTTGCGTTTTAAGGCCTGATCAATTGTTGTTATATTCTGAGAAATTTATCTATCTGAGTAAGGACCAGTGCATTCCAAGAGTAAAACGGATGAGTGCGCTCGTGATTCCGTCACGCCAATTGTGCGATTCCACCTCGTACTAGGTGTGGCTAACAATAGTAGAAATACTATATATTCGATTGAAATTGTGGATACCTGTAAGTTTATCTATACACATATAGGACTATGTATCCAGCTTCCACATATAAACTAACTACCGATTGTTCGTTTGTATTGACAGGAATTGAAGGCCGTCTTGTTCGTTTGTATTGACAGGAGTTGAAGGCCGCGTACGGGGTGCTGTTGATGAGATATAAACTATCTACCTCTTGTTTGCTTGTATTGAAAGGACTTGAAGGCCGCGTACGGGGTGCTGGTGATGAGATATAAACTAACTACCTCTTGTTCGTTTGTATTGACAGGAGTTGAAGGCGGCGTACGGGGTGATGGTGATGAGATATAAGCTATCTACCTCTTGTTCGTTTGTATTGACAGGAGTTGAAGGCCGCGTACGGGGTGCTGGTGGTGAGATATAAACTAACTACCTCTTGTTCGTTTGTATTGACAGGAGTTGAAGGCCGCGTACGGGGTGCTGGTGATGAGATATAAACTATCTACCTCTTGTTTGTTTGTATTGACAGGAGTTTAAGGCCGCGTACGGGGTGCTGGTGATGAGATATAAACTAACTACCTCTTGTTCGTTTGTATTGACAGGAGTCGAAGGCCGTGTACGGGGTGCTGGTGATGAGATATAAACTATCTACCTCTTGTTTGTTTGTATTGACAGGAGTTGAAGGCGGCTACGGGGTGATGGTGATGAGATATAAACTATCTATCTCTTGTTCGTTTGTATTGACAGGACTTGAAGGCCGCGTACGGGGTGCTGGTGATGAGATATAAACTATCTACCTCTTGTTCGTTTGTATTGACAGGAGTTGAAGGCGGCGTACGGGGTGATGGTGATGAGATATAAGCTATCTACCTCTTGTTCGTTTGTATTGACAGGAGTTGAAGGCCGCGTACGGGGTGCTGGTGGTGAGATATAAACTAACTACCTCTTGTTCGTTTGTATTGACAGGAGTTGAAGGCCGCGTACGGGGTGCTGGTGATGAGATATAAACTAACTACCTCTTGTTCGTTTGTATTGACAGGAGTTGAAGGCCGCGTACGGGGTGCTGGTGATGAGATATAAACTAACTACCTCTTGTTCGTTTGTATTGACAGGAGTTGAAGGCCGCGTACGGGGTGCTGGTGATGAGATATAAACTAACTACCTCTTGTTCGTTTGTATTGACAGGAGTTGAAGGCCGCGTACGGGGTGCTGGTGATGAGATATAAACTATCTACATCTTGTTCGCTTGTACTGACAGGAGTTGAAGGCCGCGTACGGGGTGCTGGTGATGAGATATAAACTAACTACCCCTTGTTTGTTTGTATTGACAGGAGTTGAAGGCCGCGTACGGGGTGCTGGTGATGAGATATAAACTAACTACCCCTTGTTTGTTTGTTTGTATTGACAGGAGTTGAAGGCCGCGTACGGGGTGCTGGTGATGAGATATGAACTATCTACCTCTTGTTTGTTTGTATTGACAGGAGTTGAAGGCCGCGTACGGGGTGCTGGTGATGAGATATAAACTATCTACCTCTTGTTTGTTTGTATTGACAGGAGTTAAAGGCGGCGTACGGGGTGCTGGTGGTGAGATATAAACTAACTACCTCTTGTTTGTTTGTATTGACAGGAGTTGAAGGCCGCGTACGGGGTGCTGGTGATGAGATATAAACTATCTACCTCTTGTTTGTTTGTATTGACAGGAGTTAAAGGCCGCGTACGGGGTGCTGGTGATGGCCATGTATTGGATGACGGAGGCAATCCCTCTTCCCGCCACGGCTCTAATGCCCATGTTTCTCTTCCCCATGTTGGGATTACGTGGCGCCAAAGATGTGGCAGTCAACTACCTGAAGGTGAACATATTCCCACGGCCAGTGGATTGACGGAATAATGTCGCTGTAGTGCACTTGCAGACGTGCTTGTGTACATACATCTGTGAGAAATAGAACATGTAATTACCCGCATAAAAATAAATTCAATGTTTTTTACAATGAAACTGTAAAGCTATGCAAACAACCATAACCCGAATCATCAATACGCTATCTGAAACTGTTTCTTTAGACATATTATTTTAAAACCTTTAATTAATTCATTGTTGGGTTAGAATAAATATCTAACTAAAACATTCTCACTATGCTAGTCATGTATAAATTTATATATATATATATATATTGTATATATTGTAATTTTCTGCTTTGTTTGTCGTTGTTTGTCGTTCGTTCATTCATTCATAAAGTGTACCTAAACTTTATTAAAATTGTTTTATACAAACATTGATCGCAACTTAAAAGTGTAACTGTTGTTCTATGCTGTTTACATAGTGCGGATTATTTCATGGTGGATATTGCAGTCATGCCATTTTATCCAATGTTGCTGGTTCTGAACCGTACACGAATATAACCTGTCGAACACATCTGATTCGAAAATTCGTTTGCAGGACACGAACATGTTAATCCTCGGCGGACTGGTGGTGGCGCTGTCTGTCGAGAACTCGGACTTACACCGCCGCATTGCACTCAGCGTTCTCAGGGTGGTCGGTGTGCAACGACGCTGGTGGGTGACTACGTCACGTACAGCCATGTACATGAGCTGACTAATATCATATGTACATCACGTCAACTTGATTCCTAGAGTGAAGTTATCATCATCCACCAATTTGATGAGCAGTTGCCTGTCATATTCACTCTTGATATGAGTATAAGTTGTCTTCCATGAATCGTTTCTTTTTATGAACAAATTGCCACGCCATGTTCATTATTGACTTGAACACACATTGTCTTCCATGTTTATATTATCTTTGTGAACAAGTTGCCCCATATTTTTGAACCTTGTCTTGAGCACAATTTATCTTTCATGTTTAATTTATCTTTGTGAACAAATTAACCATCCATACATATTTTGTCTTGAATAGAAGTTGCCTCTCGTGTTTATTTTGTCTTTGTGAACACGTTGTCCCTTCATACTAGTTTTGAGCAGTTTAGATTTTATGTTTATTTTATATTTTGTTAACAAGTTAGCCCGACTTATTGAATAGTGTCTTGAGCACAGTTTATATCTTTCATGTTAATTTTATCTTTGCGAACAAACTACCCCTCCTTGTTGAATCTTGTCTTGAGCACAGTTGATATATTTCATGTTTACTTTATCTTTGCAAACAAACTACCCCTCCTTATTGAATCTTGTCTTGAGCACCGTTTATTGTTCACGTTTACCTTATCTTTGTGAACCAGTTGGCCCTCCGTGTCCACCGTTCACCTGGATGAGCACACGTTGTCTTGTAGGCTGATGTTGGGCTTCATGTTGCCGACCTGGTTCCTGTCAATGTGGATCAGCAACACGGCCACGACGGCGATGATGTTCCCTGTAGCCTCGGCCGTCCTCGACCAGTTCGCCAAGAGCGTCGACGGACACGACACGGAAGCGGAAGAGGCCGACGGCAGCAAGACGGGCGCCGTCGATAACAAGGGCTTCGTCGGCGATGACGTCAAAGGCTACGTCAATGACGACCTGGAGATGAACTCAATTGAGATCAACGGGTAAGTTTAATACTCCCTCCTGAATAATTATTATTTAACACATCGCGAATCGGGTTCGTTGATGTTCAAATATGTGGTGATTGAATATAATTTAAGTAATGTGCACCGTTGCTTTAATAAAAGAATGGACAGTTTATCCAAAGAATTGACATTCATCGTTAGATGGCAAGGGATGCACATAGTTTTAAAAATCAAGTTTAATGCTCAATTTTTTTTTGTTTTTACTTCCATACCTACTGTATTATAAGTGTGCATTGAAACGCAGAACAATGTGTGTCAATTACCTTTGGATTAATATTGGGCCCAAAAGTGCATCATGCTACATGCTACGTTCCATTTTGATACTTCCATTGTGCAAGGCAGATCATATGAAATCCAGAAACCATAGTACGAAACATGGGATAATATGAAACTTGGCATAACATGAAACATGGCATAATATGAAACTTCACATAATATGAAACTTGGCATTACATGAAACGTGGCATAATATGAAACTTGACATAATATGAAACATGGCATAATACGAACTCCCCACCAGTTGCGCCACATAGTGAATGTAATGTAAGTCACTCACGATTTCACCAACGCCACAACTTACATTTTATGTGCAGAGTCTGCATATCGTCATTCGATTTGGTAAACTCCTAATGTTTGCCAATAAATGGCGCCACTGGTGGGGAGTTTGGTTCGTATTATGCCATGTTTCATATTATGGTTTCTGGGTTTCATATTATGGTTTCTGGATTTCATATTATGTGTCGTGGCTCGTGCACATTGGAAGAATCAGAACGCAACTGGGAACGTAGCATGATGCACTTTGGGTCCCAATATCTTTCCATAATTACCTTGTACTCAAGTTTCGTGTAACGTGACATTTTAAAGACGGACGATCAAAATGGTTGAATGCTGATCGCTGTATGTCTGCGCCACCTACAGGAATCCATCGAAACAAGAAGACGCTGCCGAGGGAGGGCGCCACCAAGGGTCGGGCCATTCGAATTTCTGCAAAGCGCTCAGTTTGTGCATCGCTTACGCAGCGAACGTCGGCGGCACGGCGACGTTGACGGGGACCGGGCCGAACCTCGTCTTCAAAGGTGTCGTTGACGAGTAAGTCTTCTTCGTTTAACTTTACAACATATATAGTGAAGAACATAAATAACCCTCTCCCATCATTCTTTCAAGACCTGTGCAATGACATATCAAACACTTTTATCAAAGCAACCGGCATATAATACATTCGCTATCCCACTCCAACAAGAACGCATAGAGAGGGGGTGTGGCAGGGTTACAACTTCCCACCTCCCAACTGTTTTTGGGGCCAACTTCCCAACTCCCACCAGTAGTTAGTAAGGCGTTTTCAATTATCAATGAGCAAGAGCAACCGAGCATGCTCACTGATGATTGAAAACGCCATACTAACTACTCCCACCTGTTTGCGGGGCCAACATCCCATCTCCCACCAATTTGAGAGTCCACCTTCAACCTCCCGCGCCAATACCACCTCCCACCAATTGTTGAGCCAACCTCCCACCTCTAACCAATTTTAGGGCCAACCTCCCACCTCCACCCCCTCTCCTACCACACCACCCTACAATTAGTTGTGATGCGCTGCTGAACTCGAGATTTTGGCTATATAAACGTTTTTCTTATTGTATTGTATTATGACGACCTGTAGATAGAAAATCATGACAGTTGAGATCAAAATTGCAGGGCAGAATTACTATTAACATTTTGCAAATGCCCCCTTGTTTCCTGTGATCATTTGGCAGGCATGTGTCTCATGCCAGATCTTCACGTGAATTTGGGACAACCGGCCGCGCACTTTGGAGTAAACTACAGTACCACTTTCTCTCCGTGATGAAATTAAATTGACACTATTTAAGCGCCACCGAAGGTTACTATCTTTCAATAGCAATGTGTAGAATAGTGTTTATGAAGGACTTTTATGTTTTTTATGTGATGACGTTTTAATTGTTATATATTTTAATGGACTTTTAATTTGTTAGCGCAGTGGTTAGCTTCAGCTAGAGCTGGCACATCGAATAGCTGTTATTTATATAGTTACTTGTTTATTTATTTATTGATACATTGTTTTGTATTGTAGATTATACAATAGCCACGGCCTCCTGACGCCGATCACCTTCACGTCCTGGATGTTGTTTGCTCTCCCAGGTGCTGCCATCTGCCTCGTAGTCGCCTGGATATGGCTGCAACTACAGTTCTTGGGTTTCAGGTAGGAAGTTCGCGTGACCTTATCACAATTGTAACTCCAAGATAAACAAACACATATTTCTGACGAAATGGAATTATTGTTACACGCACCTTCTGACACCAAAAATAACATGAGTCGCACCGCTCACGCAGCTTAAGGCGATGGTTACATTTTACAAACACTAAGGTTTCAGTTCGTATTTACATAAATAATCAAAGCTGCCGAATGGTGACTTGTGTTGTTGTCGATCCGACCACTTCAATTATTAGTATATTGTTTATTGACTTATATTTTGCACTTTTTTCTGTCTACCTAATTTTTATAATGACAACCATGTTCCAAATTACTGTGGGATTAGTTGGAATTAAAAATAATGTCAGCAATTAACGTTATGCTTATATAGGTAGCTCGGTTGACAAAGACACGGTGTAATTAATCCTATTATACCCCCCTCCCGTGTTGTCTACGTCCGTATGTCAATGTCGTGAGAAACACGCATTGGTAAATGATATGCAGTTATATAGTAAGATCAGTCTAATTACGACTCAATTATGTGCCGCTGCGACGCTCTGTGCATAGAAACGGAATTTCAAAGTTTTATTTTATTGCATAAAATGAAACTTGTCAACAAATTGCGTCAGACAATTTCCATAGAATCATAGTAGGTTAAGCGATCTTTGCGCGACGTTGTCGCGGGCAACACTTTATTAATAAACATGCATTTCTTTTTTGCAGGTCTTTCTTTCAGTGTTCAGCGCAAGATACACCAGAGTTGAACGCATCAGTTAAGCGAGTTATCCAGGAAGAATACAGGAAACTGGGTCCAGTCAGGTAATTTTGGTTATAACTGTGCAAAATCACACAAAATAACATACACGTCTTACTATTATCTTTCTAGTATGTAACATTTAATCTTAACAAGCCGAAAAATCGAACGATATTACTGAAGTATGACAATTTGAGTATTCAGTTTATGTTACACTTGAATAAAAATAATCGCATACTGATTAACACCTATTATTGTATAACCATGACTAATTAATGTAGTTATATGACAGTATTAAAAACAACATCTACGCTAATACGGCATTTCTGAGTTATTATGATTATTTAAAACATAAAACACTAGTGCTATTTAAGGTACATCTGCCGGCCTTGTTAACAATTCAACATAGTCTGTTTCTCAGGTTTGCCGAGGTCTTGAACGCAATGATGTTCTTTGTATTGGCCATGTTGTGGTTTTTCCGTGATCCACGATTCGTGCCCGGATGGGGTTCGCTCTTCAAAGTTGGGTACGTTTGTTTTGATTCCCCTGTTATACCGCTGACTTACTCACTGCTAACTACTATTGTAGTTTGTAAACTTAAATAAACATGTTCACACTCTGCATAAAATGAACATATATCCTTAAGCTACGCTGTGTATCAAGACCAATTTATTAAAGGTACGCCTCGTTCCATCCAAGAGAAACAAGTAACATAAAACAAGAACCACGTAACATATAACAAGAATACGTAACATATAACAAGAATCACGTAACATATAACAAGAATCACGTAACAGATAACAAGAATGCGTAACATATAACAAGAATATGTAACATATAAAAAGAATACGTAACATATAACAAGAATACGTAACATATAACAAGAATCACGTGTACTCTACTGCACTAATCAAACCAAGTTTTATTCCTCTGCGAAAACTGTTTCATTGCCTGGTTTTAATTAGCTATAAAGATACAGAGTCGGATCGTTGCTATGGTAACATCACGTTATATATTATAATTTGTATTTATGCTAACACATTGTCTCATAGCTCCATCCTCAATTCGCACTCACTCACTCACTCACCCACCTCTCTCTCACCCACCCACCCATCCACCGAAACACCCACTCACCACCAACTCACTCATTCCTTGATTGATACGAACGTTATACGTGGGTGATTCTGTGTCTATCCTTTCTTTATACTATATAACATATACTTTATGCTATATACTATATAACATATACTTTATACTATATAACATGATTTCACAATTGAAACGATCAGACTTTGTACATTTAACTGATCCACACCTGACGTGCCTTCCCACGACCCCGTGTTCTGGCTGTAGGTACATGACCGACGCCAGCGCTGCCTTGATCGTCTGTCTCCTCATCTTTGCTTTGCCCAGTCGGCGCCCGAGTCTAACCCACAGCGGACCAGGTCAGTGCTTCATGATCACTGTCGACGACTGCTGCAACATTCGTCTATTTGTTTACATTATTCCGTGTTATTCTCGGTATATTATTATTATGTCCCGTTCATGTCGTCATGGTATCTCATGTTTATATTATTGCGTGTTATTCTCATTATATTATTATTATTATGTCCCGTTCCTGTCGTCATGGTATCTCATGTTAAACCGGAAAAGAAGCAACGGCTGCAATGACGGCGACAGCAGCATTAGCAACAATATCACTAGCAACGTTAATACCTAACCGTGCCGAATGCAGCACCCACGGAAACCTCAATGAAATGATATGTGTGTGTTATGTTAATGCATACATGTATACAACACGTTTGACACACTCATGGGCGTGTCTAGGTCTCCTTGACTGGCACACCGTCACGACAAAACTGCCGTGGGGAGTGATGCTACTGATCGGGGGCGGCTTCGCATTGGCGGACGTCTGCAAAGTATGTATTTGAAAATACGCGACCTCTTTTCAAAGAAAAATAAATGTATCTTTGCATTGGCAGGGATCTTATTTAGTAGTAGTATTAATAATGATACTATTTTATTATTATTATTATTCAATGAAAAGAAGATGATGATCAAGTAAATAGTCTAGTGACTGGTCTGGACTTCAGTCGTAATAAAACACACCCCTAATTTATTAACTAAACCGACGACCATTTACACCCCGTCGTACCCGTTCCGTGCTGACACACCATTTACACCCCGTTGTACCGTCTCCGTGCTGACACACCATTTACACCCCGTTGTACCGTCTCCGTGCTGACACACCATTTACACCCCGTTGTACCCGCTCCGTGCTGACACACTATTTACACCCCGTTGTACCCGCTCCGTGCTGACACACCATTTACACCCCGTTGTACCCGCTCCGTGCTGACACACTATTTACACCCCGTTGTACCCGCTCCGTGCTGACACACCATTTACACCCCGTTGTACCCGTTCCGTGCATACACACCATTTACACCCCGTTGTACCCGCTCCGTGCTGACACACCATTTACACCCCGTTGTACCCGCTCCGTGCTGACACACCATTTACACCCCGTTGTACCCGCTCCGTGCTGACACACCATTTACACCCCGTTGTACCCGCTCCGTGCTGACACACCATTTACACCCCATTGTACCCGCTCCATGCTGACACACCATTTACACCCCGTTGTAACCGCTCCGTGCTGACACACCATTTACACCCCGTTGTACCCGCTCCATGCTGACACACCATTTACACCCCGTTGTACCCGCTCCGTGCTGACACACCATTTACACCCCGTTGTACCCGCTCCGTGCTGATACACTATTTACACCCCGTTGTACCCGCTCCATGCTGACACACCATTTACACCCCGTTGTACCAGTTCCATGCTGACACACCATTTACACCCCGTTGTACCCGCTCCGTGTTGACACACCATTTACACCCCGTTGTACCCGCTCCGTGCTGACACACCATTTACACCCCGTTGTACCCGCTCCGTGCTGACACACCATTTACACCCCGTTGTACCCGCTCCGTGCTGACACACCATTTACACTCCGTTGTACCCGCTCCGTGCTGACACGCCATTCCTCGATGTCTCACTACACAATTCCTACTTTCGAAAGAACTATATTAGACATACACCCGGAGTTAACTAACTGGAGTTAAAAAAAATTATCGTCGTTAATTATCTTAGGGTAGACGACCGACAAATTATACCCTATTTGCTGACGTTTATAAACGTTGCGAACCGGCAGTATGTTTTCCGGTGTAAAGAATTGTACAACTCACCTATGTCATTGATCATGTTCAATGATATCGAGGTCACAGTATGAAATAATCTAGTTCATTTATATCTAGCTCATTGATCTGATATCCAACAAACAGAATATTAACATGTATTAATATGATTTACGTACGTATTTATTGTTTGATTATTCGACGCAGGTTTCCGGTCTATCGGCAGCCATTGGCACTCGTTTGGCCATCTTTCAAAGTCTCCCCCCGTGGCTGATGGTTGGCGTGGTCGCCGCTCTCGTGGCTGGCCTCACGGAGTTCACTAGCAACGTCGCTACGTCGTCTCTGCTGCTGCCCATACTCGCTGATCTGGTAAATATCTGGGTACCTACTGGAGTTTTCATCTTACTACCATAACTTACTTATTACCTATCGCCTATGTACCCCAGTTTAACATTTATAAGATCACCTAGTAACTCTCACCATTTGGTGTGATAACCAACTGTGTTCTCCGCCTTCTTCCAAGACCTCCACCTTAGTTGGTCTACTTCAACATTCCTTCTCCATGTTGATGTTGACCTTTCACTTTTCCTATCACCTTTTACCGATTGCCATTATAACCAAATTATTGTTTTCCTGTACCTTATCGGCCGGGTATGTAATGATGATTGCGCTGAGATATCCAAAACGAAATTCATTAAACTTTTGCTGAAATTGCATAAAACGGGAATTCGAAAACACTAGCACATGAAATCACTGGTCTTGCCGATCGACGCCATCTTTCTTTTTTCAGTTCGATTGGCGACAGTTTACGAGACATTGCGACACTGAATTTTTATATTTGTAAAAGTTAGTGTTGGTTAAAGATAATATCCACACAAACGTGTTACAATAGTGATCTTCCATGTCTTAATATTGTCGAAAGTAGATGATTTATCGATAACGTAAAACAAGCCAGTTTTACGTCATATAAAGATGGAAAATAAATCCAATAAACATCGTTGTATGCAATCTTTAACAATTGAACCAGTCAACCTTTTTTGTGTACTTTTTAGTTGACTTTGCCAAATCTCAGTACACATGCCGTATCAACGCAGTGAAGCATGTGATGTGTCTGTTGCAGTCTGAGAAGGTTGGTATGAATCCGCTCTACCTTATGTTACCTGGAGTCATTGCAGCTTCGTTCGCGTTCATGCTGCCCGTCGCAACGCCGCCAAACGCGATCGTATTCGCCAACGGATACCTGAAAGTGACGGACATGGTGTGTATTGCTACTAATATCCGCGATATGAGCGTTTAACGCACACGCACACACACACACACACACACACACACACACACACACACACACACACACACACACACACACACACACACACACACACACACACACACACACACACACACACACACACACACACACACACACACACACACACACACACACACACACACACACACACACACACACACACACACACACACACACACACACACACACACACACACACACACACACACACGGCTCCGATCATTATACCTTTGCGCGAGAAGTAGGTAGACATACATTGGCACATGAACAACACATTTTAATTGATCATTTCCAGTTAAAATTCATTCGTGAATTGAACAGCACTATCTCACTCCACGCCACCATGTCACTCCACGCCACTATCCCACTCCTCGCCAAGATCTCACTCCACCCTACTATCTCACTCCAAGCCACTATCTCATTCAACGCTACTATGTCTTGAGCAGAAGTGTGTGCGTGTGTGTTTGACATTACTGCAGACAAAACATATATATCCCTTATGAAGACAGAGAATTTTTCAAAATACGCACGCACGCACGCATACGTGTATACGAAAGTTTCTAACGCTATTCCACATAATACGATCAGCAACCGTTTTTGCTATAGCGGACAATGTTACAAATTGTTGTCATGCTGATGTAACGTTGTAATACTAGTAATAATATAATAGGTGTATGTGTGTGTGTATGTGCGTGCGTGCTTGCGTGCGTGCGTACGTGCGTTAGTATATGTGTGCGTACGTACATGCGGTTGTGTGTGAGCGTGAATGTGCGTGCGAACGTGCGAACGTGCGAACGTGCGCGTGGAGTAACGTTGTAATAGTAACGTTGTAATACTAGTAATAATATAATAGGTGTATGTGTCTGTGTGTGTGTGCGTGCGTACTTGCGTTAGTGTGTGTGTGCGTACGTGCGTGCGTTAGTGTGTGTGCGTGTGAGCGTGAATGTGCGTGCGAACGTGTGAACGTGCGAACGTGCGAACGTGCCTTAGTGTATGTGTGTGTGTTTGTGTGTGTGCGTGCGTGCGTGCGTGTGCGTGTGCGTGGGTGCGTGTGTGTGCGTGTGTGTGTGTGTGTGTGTGTGTGTGTGTGTGTGTGTGTGTGTGTGTGTGTGTGTGTGTGTGTGTGTGTGTGTGTGTGTGTGTGTGTGTGTGTGTGTGTGTGTGTGCGGTGTGCGGTGTGTGGTGTGCTCGTGTGTGCGCGTCTGCGTGTGTGCGTACATGTGTGCGTGCTTTACTGTGTGCATCAGCAGGGGTGCGCGTCAACAAGTGTGAATTTGTTTAACTAGCTATCACATTTGTTTAACTAGCTATCACATTCATTCACTAGTTCAATAATACCGCCATCTACGAGCCGTTCCTCTTGTGTTCGACACGTCGTGGCGTGGTACGAAATAAATAGGAAACTACGTTTTCATAACGTACAATCTATTTTCTTGTTTGAACAGGCCAAGGCGGGTGTCGTAATGAACATCCTCTGCGTGGTCGTGGTGACGATCGCGACAAATACGTGGGCCATGTCCTATTTCGAACTCGACAAATTGCCTTGGGAGACCGGAGCCGCGAACAACACTTCTGTTGCGCCAGTATGAGTGCGAGACATGCGCAGTCATCGTTTGCGCTAATTAGCGTTGATGTGGTGCGTGCTCCGAAGTGGAAACGACGCCTGTCACTGTGAAAATAACACCATACAATAACAACAAACAATAACACCACACAACAACAACACACAATAACAACACACAATAACACCACACAATAACACCACATACTAACACCACACAATAACAATACACAACAACAACACTCAATAACAACACACAATAGCAGCACATAATAACAACATACAATAACAGCACACAATAACAACACACAATAACACCACACAATAACATACCTCAATAACAACACACAATAACAAAACACAATACCAGCACACATTTATAGAATATATCATACATAATGTACAGTCTGCTACGTGTGAAGAAGGCACTGTTTTCATTGTTTATCTTGTTTTTAACACTTTATCTCAAACGAATGGAACGATCGCTGAACAAATCCCTGGTGATTAACACCAAATCTCCGATGGGTGTCTACAGTGTATGTATTTCCACAAAAACAATGTTTATTTGACTTACAGTTTCGTCCATTGTTGGTGTTTAGTCCACATAGTGTTGTAAATTCATTATGTCAAAGGAACCAAGCATGAATGAATAGATACAATGTTTATTTGAGTTATAATTTGATCCCCTTTGGATGTTTAGTCAACATATTGTTGTAAGTTCACCACGCGAAAGGCAGCGCATAGGACCGAATATATACAATGTTCATTTGAGTTATAATTTCGTTCAGTTTTGGTGTTTAGTATACAGGGTGTTGTAGTAAGTTCACATGTACAGTACATATGAAATCAATTATGTGATGATCAGGTGATTATTACACGATCAATACTGACTCTAATGTGGATGTTCTACTGTTCTATATTGTTCTCTAACGTATGAAACTGCACGCAAAACGGGCCACGTTGGTATAGAACGGGAGGACGTGATGTGTAAATATATATAGCTAACAGCGATAAGACGAGTAATTCGTTCCTTTGGAGAAAGGCTAGGTTAGCAGGCGAACACAAGTAAATCGTTTAACGCAGAACTATTGTATAGCAACAAGTTACCATCAACGTTTTCCATGATGTGGTAAGTTTGACATTACTGCAGACAAAACATATATATATCCATTTGAAGACAGTATTTTTCAAATAATCATTCTGGCGCGCACGCACGCACGCACGCACGCACACACGCACGCACGCACACACGCATGCAAGCACGCACGCACGCACACACGCACACACGCATGCAAGCAAGCACGCACTCACGCACGCACGCATACGTGCATACGAAAGTTTCTAACGCGATTCCACATAATACGATCAGCAACCGTTTTTGCTATAGCGAACAATGTTAGAAATCGTTGTCATGCTGATTTAACGTTGTAAAGCTAGTAATAATATAATAGGTACCATCGTGAAACGGCAACGGACGATTCGTCAAGAGAGGTTTCACCAATTAACAACAGGGAATTGTGCGTTCCTACTGCTCTCATAGTTCCACTTCTCGCGGTTCTGTGAGGTTCTCGGCTCTTGGTGACCATTCATTCATATTACGTGTCTGTCAAGCACTGAATACATTTGATTTGGAGCAAATGATGATGCATGATGTATGATGCATGATGCATGATGTATAATGCACGTAATTATATCCTAGGATAATCCAGCAATAGTATGTTTGTGTGGTTGCATATTTGTATGTTTGTATGTTTGCATGTTTGTATATATGGTATGCTACTCCTCCTAGAAGCTTTGCATCTCAGGCACCAAAACTGTCAGGGTTTTTTCTACGACCCCCACGGTGGGGGTCGTAGAAATAGTAATCAGTTTAATTTTTTTAAACTCATCCTGCTATTGCCCTTTCTATGAATAATCGAATTACTATTGGCAGTTATTAAGTACAATTGTCCACAATGCTATGCGAACAATTACGTACATAGTCGAAGAGTTTTAGGCAAAAATACCATGGAACCTAAAGATTCAATACAAAAAGCTGATTTTTGCACCACAGATCCCTGAAAGGGTCCAAAGTAACATACTAAAAATACACCTTTAGCTAAACGCAGAATTCAATATGGCGTCCACGATGGCGGCAAATCGTTGATTAACTATACAACTTCTGAACCACTTATACTAGAGGGTAAGTGTTGACGTATAAGGTTTTTCACCATGCTCTATCCAAGTAACACAAATAAAACACTCTAGAATCATCAGAACATTCATTTATTTCATTTTCGACTCTAATCAGGTGTGAAGCCGCAGAAAAAGGTTAGAGTAGAGTAAAGCAGTCAGTACTTGATTGAAACATAAGCTTGAAACCAGATATGCGTTTGACATTGCTGTAACAGGTTTCAGCGATCTATCGTGTGTAGTCTGCTTTCGAGATGAAGCTTACCGCGTTCTGAACAAGAAATGGGCTGTAGAAAGGGCGGACAATCGGAAGTCGATATTATTGAAATGGAAGTTATGTTGATCAGGGAAGCGATCAAGATTATTGCACATGAAACTGATGTATCTCTTGCTATCAGTCAGGCCATCATAGCGGCATGTCGCGACGATCGTACATGTCACCTCGTTTACTTGCTTTAGCAACGTTTATCCACAAGAAGTACGGGTCGGGGGGGGGGGGGGGTTGATTGACGTACTCAGCAGTATTGTGTTAGCTGAGAGATAATAAGGTGGTGAAGCTGGTAAATGCATAGATGAAGGAACTCTTCTTCCATGCCGGACTATGTGGAGGCCTTGTGCAATTTGTCATCGACAATGTTGACATCAACATTGTCACTGCAGCAGGGCATGGAACTTCCCATGCGATGGGTGGTAATAGCGGCGACGACACCTCATTTCCAAGCAGAAAGTGTTTCACTTCAGCATCGGAAGATGGTCGAAGCAGCCTCGGTCACTGACAGTTACAAGAAGATTCCGTTGAAGTACTACAAAAATGTAGCCACCACACCGGAGTGTAAATATGTGGTGTTCGAGCCCCTCCATCTTCCTGAACCTCTTTTCAAGCTGAAGATGAGCGGCATCAACCTGAAAACTTGTGGATGGCTTCTACCTCACTTTCCTTCTTATCCGTCCTGGACAAACCTCATGGGGATGGCTGGCTTCTACCTCAGTCTCCCTTCTCATCCGTCCTGGACTGACCTCATGCACACAGCCAACTACACTGGAGAGAACGACAATGCCAGCATTCCGTCATTCTCCTTTATAAATCGCACTCCAACCCGGCCAAACACGATAATCTCAGCAAGGTACTACGCCAAGAAGGAGAGTGACAATCTGTGACAGAAGTGTAAAGTAGTCACGGTTGACCAGCCACTGTGCACCAAGACAGTTGCGGTAGCGCTCTCTTCTCCACAATTTGAAGGGGTCATCCTGAGGCTTTCATTTTGTGATGACCTGCACGGGTTCCGTAAGCTACATGATATCAGGTATTGGCGCCTGCTGGGAGACGGCCTACTCTGGGAACTCTGTGCTCGTGTGTGCGCATGATTGTATGTGGAACGACATTATGACGCATCCTGTCGAATATCAGTTAACAATCGCCATATTCACTCGACAAACACAAGTTTTGCGTGATGAGTACGGTTTATTAGACAAACAAACACGTGCATAACAATGACCCCAATAATATCTAACTGCACAATTAACAAAACCTATGCTCAAGTGGAAAAAGTTACACACGACGAAACGATTATTTTATTCACACAGCTCGCGTATTTCGCACTGGATTGAACCATCAATGTCATCGTCAACGACGCAATAAAATGTTAATAAGAGGCTTATAATTCAAGACAAGGGTGTGTGTCGCTGCAACAAACTTAGAAATTAAGCAGCAATGCAGTTAGATCGAATTAAAAGGGTAACTTGGTGTTGTATAAGTGTGGTGTTACTTCGGGCCAGACTGCTCTATTTTTTGGCTTTGCGATTCTTTAGC
Source organism: Lamellibrachia satsuma (assembly GCA_033239005.1). NCBI lineage: Eukaryota > Metazoa > Annelida > Polychaeta > Sabellida > Siboglinidae > Lamellibrachia > Lamellibrachia satsuma. Next base: position 6,174,920 of record BSQZ01000016.1, on the reverse strand, counting down.
AGGCGGGCAATGAGGTTCAATGCCTTCTTCATGTTGGTGGAGACGGTCAAAGGTGTGTTTGGATCACTTGTGGGGTCGGGTCCATCGTTGTCAGAGACGGTTACATCGCTGTCAGCGCTGTTTGATTCTCCGCTGTCTGAGCCGGAAGATTCATCGCTGCTGGAGCGAACAAATTCTTTTCTATCCACAGGGCCGGAAATATCGGCATCCGACGTAGCGGGGCCCGATAAGTAGGTGTCCGGCATGGCGGAACTCGGGAAGGGTATGTCCGGCGAGGTGCTGTCGTGTACACCTGTACAGATACCAGCATTTTTGGCACAGTCTTAGCACATGCGTGAGTTGCTATATTAAGCTACCGTACTTCTCAGACTTGCATTTATAACATCAACTTTATAAATGGCAGGTATACTGCTCTAATTAAGAAACCTTATCTACTACACATTTCAGTTATTTCACTTCCAAGACAGGGATTCAAAATGCAGATTTAACGCACACATTAGCCTTATATGTAGGTAAACATTATCTCTTATCTAGCAAATTTCGTCCATGTTCAGGTTAGCAATGTCTGATAAGCTATTTTAATTGCGATGTATTGGTTCAAAGACCCCTTTAATCGTCATGATGCATTTCGTTGACTGAAAAGGCCACTTTCATGATGGTATACCTTCTTTGATCATGATGATATAATTTCTGAAGACATCGATGTAAATCGTTGTCGACCAGTGATGGACGGTATATTTACGTTGCATACAGTGTGTGGAATCGTGTCAGAATATTATATTTTAATAGATCTTATGTCCAAGTAATTAAAGCTGGGAAAACAAAATATATGGCTTTCCTTCATAAAAAAAAGTAACATCAAGACAAGGAGGAACAAGACCTTGAAGAAATAAATGACTTCAGGAATTTAGGAGCCCTGATGAAAAGTTCAGCAGAGGATATAAGGTTGCGTAAAGCAGAAGCATGGATGGCACTGGAGCCATCAAGTCACTAACGAGTAAACACGATGGGGAGTCACCAACACTCTCAGATACGATCAGAGAGCGAACGATGCGTTTCGCCGGCCACTGCTACAAGAGCAAAAAAGAGCCAGTGTCTCGATTGGCTTGGAAAGTCGCACATCTCACAGGCTTGGGAAAGAGGAAATTAAGACTGCAATGCAAAAATATCGGATGGCCATTGTAAATCGAGGAACTCACCGCAAAACTGTAATTTACTTGTATTGCTTGGTATTGCATTTTCTTCCGGTGTGGCGGTCATATGACCACGTTTGCCGACGAAACTTTGTATTATTTTCTCGAAAGAAGCTATTGGGGCTACGTGTATTTATTGCCGGACATGCTGTTGGAAACACGTACTGTTCTGATTCCTCTCCATGAAGTCGCCGAAAGGTGAGAGCGTCTCACCGGCATCTTCCACGAGCGTCTCGGCGACGATCAATCCCTTCAGCAGCGCCATTCGCACCATGTCTGGGTCGTTGGCTGCAAGGAACAACAACAAGAACAGAATAGACAGAACCTAAAGAGAACAGCACCGACTAAGATAATAACTCGCCTTCGTCGTGCAACAAGACTTAACCGAGATAATTAACTACACATACAGTAAATACACGCACACATGATACTATAAGTCTTATTACCTTCGACACTTCGTCATGTGTGATGCAAACCCGAAGTTACGATGAAAACTAAATGGCAACAAGTAACACCAATACACTGAATATTAAATGAGATAAATGTGGCATTAACATTTTATTTAAAGAACATATATATAAGACAAGATATTCTAAAGCATGCAATACACGGAACGTCAATTCACCGTCAACTTCGGAGACGAGGGCGTCGACGAAAGTGAGGAAAAACTCCATGTGACCTTTGAGACAGTAGAGATCAACGCTTAGGAAACTGATCAACATGTCGTCGTCATGGACGGTGCCTGAAAAAACAAATACACATGCACGCTTTAAAATACATATGAATGCAAACATGCACACATCCATATTTGTACGCACGCATACGCAAACACACATTACCGCACCTCCCACGCACACACACACGTATATAAATGGATATAATCAGTAGTATCAAGTCAAGTCTCAAGTCTCTGACCTGCACGACTCGAGTCAGCGCTTACGACTCGTGTCAGCCCCCACGACTCGATTCAGCCCTTACGACTCGAGTCAGCCCCTACGACTCGTGTCAGCCCCTCCGACTCGATTCAGCCCTTACGACTCGAGTCAGCCCCTACGACTCGTGTCAACCCCTCCGACTCGATTCAGCCCTTACGACTCGAGTCAGCCCCTACGACTCGTGTCAACCCCTACGACTCGATTCAGCCCCTACGACTCGTGTCAGCTCCTACGACTCGTGTCAGCCCTTACGACTCGAGTCAACAAGTCTGGTAGTATCATAAATCACCAAGCACACCTATCATAAATTGTAGCAATGCGAGGAGTACCAGAATCATTTATGAAAATATTTCCATTCTTTGACGAGCTACTCTTCGAAATTTTAGTTGGTATTTGTCGTAGAACGTTGTGATGGAATTACCGTGAGTTGCCTCGTAGGTCAACATTTGGTTGCATTTCGCTGGCCTTGAGCTGGTAGTGGCTGAAGATAAAGACATATCATTCAGATACATGTTGCATTAGAGAATAATGAAGTATAGATAATTACTCAGTTACCACGATAGTTTTTATTGTTGTGGGAATTGCAGATTAAAAGTTTAATGAATAATGTTCAGCGATATATTATGGACATTAGTTGATAGATCAACCACGGTTGGACCACGACAAAACGCTCTGTCCCGGATGAACTCGGAACTAGGACAGGGTTGTACTCGTCAGGTGGTGCGGCAATTGAGATCGTTGTGGTTTTTTCATATTAACAATGAGCGATTACATGAGATCACCATTGGTATTTGTGACTTGGCTAATAGTTATGTGTGGAAAACAAAATGTTTACAAATTGTTTAAATGCTAGCAGCGTGAAATTTTTTTTACAAATATCTCACAAGGCCGGGATACGCATAAGTGATAAATTACTAGACCAACGGCTTCCTTGTCCACTGGCATTCTTTTTAAATATTGCTAGATCTAAATATCGCAAAACTGGTATTTGAACAAGTCATCGACCAGCCGGTCGAACCATGCAACTTATATTATTATTATTGCTATTAATTAATGACGATTGGTCAATAATCAACAACGTATGTAAAAGTAAAACCGTCTACTGACTGAATCGATCGGACTTGTGGATTTTCCAAAAGTTAAAGTACAATCTATTAGTTTTGTGGGGACTATCACCATAGCATTCATCGACGTTCGAGCGGCTCTCTTACCTTCCAGTTCGAGATAAGCAGAGACCTCCTCGAAAGCTTGGATGAGTTCTCCCACGTTGCTGATAAGACACATGACACGTCTGTCTTCTCTGGAGAAACGTCCAGGCATAGACCCTGTGCGAAAATTCGATACATACATAAATACAGATGCTGAAAATTAAAACGTAGACATTTGCGTCGCATTAAAAGAATGCGAGCTTCGAAAGTTATAAACGTGTCATCATATTTTATATTTGTGGAATGAACAAAGCAAAATATGTACATTGTCGTGATTATTCCATTTAAAATAAACCCGCAATAAAACGGGAGACTCCCCAAATCCAGAAAACCGACGGGAAATCTATGCGATGTGACAGGTGGAAATTGGCTCATGTTTAACCTGGGACGTATCTACGACAATAGTATGTGTGAATGATTGTGAGTCGTTGCAACCGAGAGAAGGATTCGGGTTCGTGTACGTACGTCTCTTGATGTCTTCCGGCGAGATGTCCTTGCATCGTTCTTCTCCAACGAAACCTGTGACACAGACATTCACACTGTTATCAACCGCGACACGAATGAACCCATTGTAAACAGCGAACAATTGTGAATCGTAGCTTAGTTCTAGCTTGGAGACTAGTCTCTTTATTGTACATCAACATATTACGGAAATACGTAGAGCAATTCGAACACTAAAGCTCCGAGAAAAAACAAAACAATTCCTTCCCATTAATAGACACATATTATGGAAATAAGTAGAACAATTCGCACATTATTGTTCCGAAAATTAAAAAGTTCCCTCCATATTATGCGCTGTAGTGCAGGTTCTATCCTCTGCGTGGCGCCACTGATCTGACATAAGCGTGTTGTTGATTTGATTCTAAATCATAGCTTGCGACATAAATCAAACTGCACAGAGCCATTTAAAGTTTGAACACAGGTGCCAAACTTAGGGTGAAATGTTTGCTGCAAGATGTTGCGATTTTACTTTGATCTCCATTCATATTGCTGATGAAAACCCACGTCAATGTCGCCAACAGTAACTATATGGGGCGAGTAATAGTAACGAACCGTAATGAATCACGGATATATGGCGCTTCCCAATTTTTTTTAGTAATAATGATAAACAACAACAACAAATATAGTTACAATAGCAATAGTAACCGGTAATAATAATGATAATAAGTTGTCTTCGTGTCGGTGTTGAGCGACTTACCAACAAGGAACGCGCTAGTGATCATCAACCTTCCGCGGATCAGCATGTGGTTAACGGTGTCGTGAATGGCCATCATGTCTTCGCCAATCGAGTTCAGGTTTTTCGACCGTTCAATTCCTAGAAACAAAACCCTAATTAAAGTGATATCACCGAAATAACAGAGATGGTGATTGCGAGAATACAACAGCGTCTCTCTCGCTGTCAGTCTCGGTTACGACTATGACTGCTCGCTTGATTCACATTGCAGGAATCATCTCCAGATCGGTCTGTCTGTAGCAAGTGCGTACCACTGCTCTGAGTGTATACGTGTTTTCTTAAAATTTCACTTCACTATATCTTTGCATCTAAGTTTGGGCCGATCTATGCTTCTAGTTCCTTCAGACAGTTAAGAATGTCGAATGTTTTAAGAAGCCGGACATCTGATGCACAAATGACATATTAAAAACACCAGTATGTGATCGCGGCCAGCAGACCGTTCGCGACATCGTCAACCACTGTCGTATGTTTGCCTTTAGCGAAGGAATTTTTGTGTACGCTCTTGTAATGTTTTCGTGTGTCGATCTTCGTCTTTCACGCACTCGGTAACCCCCCCCCAAAAAAAACACTTTGTACCAGCCCCCCTCCCCCACCGTATCGTTAATCCGGCTATGTACAGAACGAGGAATTGCAATGTTAGCAGCGGGATCGATATTGAACAAGGCCTATCGATGTCATTGGCTACGGTGAAACAAACAACAAACAGACGCTTACCAAAAGCTACTGTAGCGCGGTTGGCTGCGTCTTCCATTTTGGTTCTCGCGTTTTGAGTGACCGTGATTACCATCGTCTTGAATTTTTCCACGTCATGCTGCGAAATTTCTGCAAGGAGACCGGTTGTTATAACGGACAGGAGAAAACACAACTCGAATCAATTATATAACTAATCAATAATATGAATACAGAAATAAGTTAAATGAAATGCAACTAAAACAAATTAAATACAGTTTCGTTGTTGTCATTTGTAAATAAAAATGTTGGTGGCTATTAAAATTTAATCACGGTATACAATAATTGATTTCGACATTTTCTCTTTTTAGAAGTTACCAGAAACATAGTTTCAACAGATCACAAAGGATTGTAGCACGAAAGTTGTATCTGGAGGATTCATAAACAAATGCGAACGTACGCGATATTCTGATGCCATTTGGACCGAGCATGCCAGGCTTTCCATCTCCATGGGGCTGCAAAAGACGAGTCTCATTAGTTCGTACTCCAAACTAGACAGAACTACACCATTAGATCACACTACATCACTGCTCCCCAGAAACAACAACAAGAACAACAACAACAAACTCCGAGAAGAAGAACGAAAGCTAAACGGATACCAAACTCTAACCACAGCCGACATCGACCAGGCCTACGACATTATGTGACAAAAAAACCTAGAAGAATTCTGACCGAAAATCATCGTAAATTTATTATACGAACGAATGTACATGCCGTGAATACATTTCACCCGAAGCCTCCTGTTTAACAAAGATACCTTTAATACAAACTGCCTCAACTCAACTATTTCCCCAATATCAAACATGTTTTGTTTAAATAGACCTTAATTATAAATTCGCGAACATCACTTCTTTTGTAACTAAAGTTGTCATTATGCAACCCGTATGCAACAGACATAGCCGTAGCAGATATTATTTTCTCCTATGAAAATATTTCCTTAGGCTAACATAAATAAACAGCAATGTAGGGCACCTGTACAATGTTAACTTCGGACAGTGGTGCCAATGAACGCACGCAAAGTAATGTAACATACCTTCTTAGGCGGTTTTGCCAGAGTCACTGACACCAAAACTACCAACACGAGAACTGCGAGAACAACCTTCATCTTCTCAACCCAGAGGAAACACGTTGCGTTGCCGGGCGCCGTCGCCGTCTTTTATTGCATAGCGGAGCGCATGCGCACTTCATCCTCCTGTCTAATATGGGCCGAATGTCACGGGGGGTGGAAGGTTGTAACTGTTAAACTAGAAATAATTACTTCGCCGTTTTGCATATAGAATTCAAACCATCAAGGTCGACGGTTCAAGTCGTGTCACTTAAGAGTTATGTTAACATTATTGTTTTTGTGATAAGGTAAAATAGATTGAACAATTGATGTCTCTACCTCCTGGACTGCTGGAAATTGGACTGGTCGGTCGGTTTGGCTTCGAGTTAGACTTGTAAAACCCGCTTAAGTTACATTACGCAACATACTCAATTGAACTCTAGCCTAATTACGACTTATGTTAATTGCGACATTTTCTGAGCGTGTTGACAACATAAGGGTGATTCTTATAACTGCACCTGGCACTCAAATGTGGGTGGACGTTCTAACTTAGTAAGCTTCAATAAACAGTTTGGCTGCTTAACTACAACTATTTCTGTCTTAAACGTTATTCCTCGATTTATTTTCCCGCTTGTATCGCTTTAGAATCATCTCGCAAAAAATCAAACCTATCTAGTATCCACCGCGACATGCTCGCTCTTTTGTGCACGTGTGTTATTTACCTTTGATGAAATCACAGAATAAACTATTAAATTATTGCTGACCGCATCTGGTAAAAAAAACCGGCGAAAAAAATGTTCGCCAAACAAACCAACTTTGCTTACGTTGGTTCATGGGCACTTAACCTTTAGCAAAATTTAGATCACGCAAAATGTCGAGCGAAGGGGATTCCGATGGTGCAACTAACATAAGCTAATCGGTTAAAGTCATGCCGTACATGTACGAGTCAACAACGCGGTCACAGCCACAAAACAAAGTTAAAGTTGAGTTCAACGTCAGTGGTCTGTCTACGCCTTCACAGACGTGTTTGGGGTTAGTCGGTGTGCCGGATTATAAAATGTTTATTTTTCTAATGTTCTTCATCGACAACATCATAAGTCATGAGCCGGAACAGCGATGAACCCTTTCTGAGAGGTCGATTATTCATTAGGGATGGAAGGTCAGCCACTTCAACAGGTTTTCGCAGATCGGTTTGATGTATCCTTTGTTTTCCTTGCTATGAGAGGGCTATGTTCTTGCTAAATGCCTACTAGCACGTAGGAGGGATTGGTGGGGGTTTCGTCATAGTTGCAATTGGTGAGTATAATACTGCAGCTGAATACTGGAGTGAGACTAATGAACACTAAAAGCTGTCAACCTATACTGTGTAATCAGGTTCAGGTTTGTCTTTCATCTCTGTTGCAATTATGCAGCGGTTCTTCGGCCACAGTCTCATTGGCACTCTGATTGAAAAGTGCACCCGTGCCGGCCGAATTGTCTACAGCTGCACCGTCTACGACCAAAGCACCCTACATTCGAATCAACACCACAGAAACACACCGACAGTGGCATTGTTGCGTTGTCGCAAACTGCAATTATGTTAATCCGATTCATTATAATGGATGATACGGTCCGCTGCGCAAGCTCAAATATTGCATTAGGAAAGTCGACAGTTTGGTATCCCGGGCAGTCGGAATGGCAGCACTTATGAGCAATCGAGTGGGTGTGTTGTCGGGGTTAATCGTGTTGTGGTGCACCCACCCACATTATATTGCGTTTCAAGGCCAGGCGGTTATGCAGTTGTTCTACTTACGAAATAACTACACGGGCAAGCCCAGAAACAACGAGACACTTCGGACAAACTGCAGTCGCCAGCTGTTATAATAAATTATGTAAAATAAATACAGTTGTCGACTCCACTGGATAGAAGATATCATGAGAATAAAAATACATAGTTTTCCATAGTTACTGTAATACTGAAGTGAGACTAATGAACACTAAAAGCTGTCAGCCTTAAGTGCAATTGCAGGTGAAGGGATGCAGTTTTGTTTTAGCTTTGAATGCACTGGAAGGTCATGTACTGTGTAATGTGTTTCAAGTCTTTCTTTCTTCCCTGTAACACGGCGTTTCTTCGTTCAGAATCTCAGTGACACTAATGACGCAAAAGTGCACCCATGCCCAAAGTTAGTTACACGTTTCTGCTCTCACAGTTCCGCGGATCTGTGCGGTTCTCAGCACTCAATGATCATTTATCCACGCCTGCTTCCACATCAATATGGTAATTATATATTTGAAAAATACAATCCGCCCCTACAAATTGAATGGTCCATCCCTAATCTGGCCGACATCCATCGTGGAATGGAAGCACGGCTTTGATAGGGCCTACCCGGCGCATTCTACACACTGCAAAAAGACGCAATGTTAAGGGCCACTAGTCAGACGTATGATGGACGCATTCCAGAAGATCGTCTTCTCCTTCAACTATTCAGTCCAGAGGTTGCGTGTCTTTCAGGCTGAGCTCGAGTTAGACAAGGACGAAGGCGCTGGTATGAACAACATAACTAATCAACAATCACTCCGGGAGACAACTAGTCCAGTCGAGCGAACGCTCTGTTTACATTCAAGTCTGCATTCACTCCTGTACTCACTGCCCTGGTATATTCAAGATTTAACAAGATTTAACAAGATTTGCCATCCAAGCCAAAGGCCCAGATGGCAAGTGGACAAGGAAGCCTTTGGCTTATCGAGAGTCCAACAATGTTCACCTACTTATAACCCGCCCTCCTGATATATGTGTCAACCTTGTTTTTAAACATATTCATGCTGCTAGCAGTTACACAATTTGTAGACAATTTGTTCCATTCATTTATTGTCCTCTGTGAGAACGAGTGCTTCCTGATGTCCAATCTACATTGATCCTTTACTAATTTTACCTCATGTCCTCTAGTTCTGCTATCCTTTTTGAGTGAGAAAAACATATTTCTATCAATATTTTCATACCCATTCAATATCTTAAAAACTTCAATCTGATCTCCTCTTAACCTCCTTGTCTCTAGAGTTGTTAAACCACATTCTTTCAGGCGTTCTTCATAACTAAGGTCTCTAAGTTCTGGAATCATTTTAGTTGCTCTCCTTTGCATGCTTTAAAGCGTATCTATATCCTTCTTACGATATGGTCTCCATGCTTGTATACAGTATTCTAAATGAGGTCTAACTATTGCTTTATAAAGAGGTATAATTAACGTTTTTCCCTTGTATGTTATGTTTCTTCTGTTGATTTCATCATAACACTGCTGACTATTGAGCAAAGTCGGCTTCCTCTGACCACATCCATCCAGTGCAAACAGGCATCCACTACAATTGCCAAGTTGCAGCAGGAAAAGGCCGACCCAAAAGTACGGAATTCATTCCTTGACAGTGTTGCAGATAGCTGGGAGATTTGAGATTGAGGCGAGCACGGCGTGCAATGTTGGTAGACAGATGCACCGTCTGTGAGAACGTGTCCGCTGGTATAACTGACATGCTCAGCCAGTATTGGATGCGGGCAATGCATCTGCCGTTCTTGGACCACTTGCTGCAGGAAATGGACACACGACTACTAGTAGCTCAGAATCACTACGTGAACCAATACCCCACACCACGACAGCAGACTCATCTGACACCAGAGAAAATTGTCCAGCTGTACGACGTGTTTGAAGACGACATGTCAGGTGTTCTGCGTCAGTTACAACATTTAAGGCAATGTAGGAGATGGTGAGTGTCGCTGAGACACCCAACACTTTCGATGTCACGACACAGGGAATCAATTTCGTTCTGTTCAGTAGTGGAAATCAGACTATTCCTACAATACATATCGTATGTGTGGAATCCATCGTTTAAAACCCTTTAGTATTCAAGTCGGCCAAACCCGCTCGCAGACTGACGCTTCAATGCAGCCAAACCCAATCCCCCAATCCCAAAAAAAGCAGCGCATTTCAAAATATTCAAGTGGCGCGCTCTGGCGGACAGTTAAGAGAACACATTGGATACATGAACATGCTGGCGTCACGTGTTCCTGTATCTGGTGAAATAACTGGGGAACCAGGGTGTTTACAAAAACGGCTCAAGTCAAAAGGGTAAACTAATTTATCCCTTTGCTTATCGCCGTTTGTCAGAAATAATGCACATCCGAGATATCTCCACTGATCCTCCGTTAATGCTACTTCGTATCCTATCGTTCTAATTCCATTGACAATTTGTTTTCAATATTGTCATAACCATTCAGTATCTTAAAGCTTAACAACAAAGGTTGATCCCTTTGGGCTTTATTCACACTTATACGTGCATGACAACAAAGGTTGATCCCTAGTCTACATGGGCTTTATTCACACTTATACGTGCTTGACAACAAAGGTTGATCCCTAGTCTACATGGGCTTTATTCACACTTATACGTGCTTGACAACAAAGGTTGATCCCTAGTCTACATGGGCTTTATTCACACTTATACGTGCATGACAACAAAGGTTGATCCCTAGTCTACATGGGCTTTATTCACACTTATACGTGCATGACAACGTGATTATTCACACTTATACGTGCATGACAACGTGATTATTCACACTTATACGTGCATGACAACGTGATTACTCACACTTATACGTGCATGACAACGTGATTATTAACACTTATACGTGCATGACAACGTGATTATTCACACTTATACGTGCATGACAACGTGATTATTCACACTTATACATGCATGACAACGTGTTTATTTTACAAACAGTTAAAATGCAACATAAGCGAATTGTATAATAGACCACAACAGTTTTCCATCCGCCAATACCTTTAACTGATCAATAAATCGGCCAAAGATGAACAAAATCGTCGAGATTAAAGCCTGAAGAACAACACTTCAACTAATAAATAATGCGACGGTCCACCGCCACGTGCAACAAATAGGAGTGTCGAACACCACAGAACGAAATTTGTTTAATGGTAACGATGTGCTGCGTGGTCCGCTGAGAACGAACATCCGGGCCACACCGGCCAGCCGAATCGATTACTACGAGTGATCCTTCATTGTTTTGCTAGTCACATTTCAAGTTCATTTTTGAAAAATATCAAACCTAGTATCCACTGCCACATGCTAGGTAATGTGTGCAACTTTTACATGTAGTTTTTGTGAAATCACCAAACAAACTATTAAATTACTTAATATTTAGTCAAACATTAAGTGAAATGAAATGGAAACGCTGAAACTGACAAATTTACCCCTTCGTGAATTTTTTTATTTTATCATGTGATGGGTGAGAGGATGGACATCACATTCACTATCGGTATATGCCATTACCATTATCACTTTGGATATCAAGTATTTGAGCCTAACCAGATCTAACGAACAAAGTCAATTCTTTCGATGATTTGAACAATTACAATGTTTTTATTAAATATACTGCGGATGTTACTTAAACTATTCACACACTACACATTTGGACATCTACGAACCGGATTTGCAATAGACTAAATCAGTTGAAGATTGAGTTTGAAGAGAAGTAGCCGTTGCCAACTGAAGAGGAATCAATTGTCAGCAGTAAATGAATTGACGTTGCCGACGTACCCAAAAGAGGTTACATCCATTTAAGAAGATTCGCCATTTTTTAATGAATCCTCCATACGTTCGGTGTCGCCTGCACAATAGACGATAACCACACAGAACTTAAAATGATGCCTCCAATTTAAGAAACACTGATAATGTATTAGTCTAAAACTCCCTGTTCACCTTTGTATTGTGTGAACAGTTGGAAAGAATTGACTTTGATCGTTAGATCGGGTAACTTGCCAGATATCTTCTGCTATTTCTTCGCCGATTAGCCTAATAAATATCTTTTTTTCGTTGTATTCGCCAAAACTAAATATTTTTACAAACGAGCTGGCCTTTCACCATAACGCCACGTCACTGGCCGCCAATTAATATGTAATTAATATAGGAAGACAAAGTGAAAGATTAAAACATCGTTATTGGTTAATCAATTACGAATGTGTCGATTGTCGTACGAACCGTGGGCGATGAGATGCAAGCACTGAATGCATTTTTTTGTAGCAAGCAAGTGTATGATGCACGTAATTATTTATCTTAGTGTAATTCAGCAAGTGTACGTTTGTATTCTTGCATACTTGTATGTTTATTCGCTTGTATGTTGGTATACCTGTATACTTGTGTGCTTGTTTGTTTTGTATGCTGTGCTACGCTACTGCCCCCGGTGGGTCTATGACCTCCCACGGTGGGGTCGTCACAGTTATCACGTCCTTCCGGAGAATGTGCATTTTAGCTAGTAAAGATAAAGTTATGTCTGAATGGCAGCTAGCAAGTTGAACGCGAGGGAAGGCGTCGAATATGATCGATGAAAGCACGTCAACTATCGGGTACAAACGATGTACGTTGTATTTCGTCGATGCGTAAGCAGTCTTCTCCCATTCTATAAACAAAAGAAACCGGTTATACTAATCAATGTCATATAAGTAATGGTCTAATTAAATGTCTTCTTGTTGCTCTCCTCTATCCCTGAAGTCCGGGGTGGGACTGGCATCGAAACCGATCTTCGAGTTTTGTTTTCCCTTGTTCTACATTAAACATTATAATAACCATAAACAACATGTATAATCATCTGAAATCAAACTCTGATCCAGAGCACAAATTCAAATATAGTATTAAAACTGTTTCAATTTAATATGATTGTGTCGTGTAATAATAACAATTAGACATTACATTTCTTAGTCATTCTTGCATATTAGTGTATCAACTTGACACTGTGATTTAGGTTGTACTGTGATAGGGACAGGGATATCGAAATTGCCGGATGATGGCAATTAGCATGTTCGTTCAGCAGCTATGTAGGGAAGAGGACGTTGGATTTGTGGTAGGGCTGATATGTACAGTGGCACGAGAAGAATAACAAATATTTTTGGTAGCAAACGCAGAGGTGCCTCAAACAGGACAAGAAGTCACTAGTACACATAAACCAGTAACAAAATGTCCGGAAAACACTTCTGAAGTTAGTTATGTTTAAATGCAAGGAGAATAATAAATAAGAAAAATGAATTAAGCATTATGGTAGAAGATACTAACCCTCACATAATAGGTATAACCGAATCATGGGCCAACGAAGAAACATAAGATGCTGAATTAGGTCTGACAGGATACGTAATGTTTAGGAGAGATCGAATAGGAATAATGGAAGGGGGTTATTTTATACATTAAAGAATCTATTCTGGCTTACGAAAGAAAATTAGAAAGGGAAGCAAATTGCCATAAAGCTCTTCGGTGCAATATAATTACCGGAAATTAAACATTAACTATTGGGTTAGTTAGAAGATAACACAAAAAATACAAAACGCTATAAAGGAAGTGAGTAAAGGGGAATGTATCATAATGAGAGATTTTAGCCATGGACACATACAATGGAAATCTCAGGAGTACAGGGGGTGAGGACCAACAGTTTCTACTTTTAATTCAGGATAGCTTCCTCACTGAACACGTGCTAGAACTAACCAGGGGAGAGAATGTATTAGATTTAGTCTTCATAACATGAATTAGTGGACAGTGTCAAAATAACAGCCCTTGAAAAAACAACGAAAACAACGAAAAGGGTCTAGAAAGAAACACTTGTCAAAAGAAGCTGTTAGAAGCATAGCGTGCAAACAAACTATGTTGAGGGTTTATAGGCATACCAGAAAGGATGAAGAATATGCAAATTACAAAGAGGCACTTAATGCAGCTACGAATAGAATTAGACAATTAGACAAAGAAGCTATAACCAAAATTAGCATGTAACATAAACATGACTGCAAGAGTTTGTATGCATATATCAGGAGTAAACAAAACGTACGAGACAAGGTTGGACCACTAGAAGACAGTGCTGGAAATATAATGTCACAAGGTTTTTAATGGCAGACGACCTAAATGTATATTTCAGTTCAGTGTTTACCAGAGAGAATATTAATTCATTACCAGTTCCAAATGCTAAATTTCAGGAGGCTCAATCGGACTATTTAGGGCAGTTAATTGTAATTCCAGAAATGGTAGCTAAGAAAATAAAGGCATTGAAGGACAACAAATCACCTGTAGTGGATACAATTCATCCAAAACTACTAATGGAAACAACAGAACAAATTAGTACACCACTTGCAAGAGTGTTCAATTTGTCACTAAAAGAGGCCAAGGTTCCTTTTGAATGGAAAGAAGCAAACAACGTGCCATTATTTAAAAAGGTTCAAAAAATAAGTAAGATAATCACAGGCCAGTGAGTTTAACATCAGTGATTTGTAAACTATAAGAAAGATTAATTAAATACATACGGTGGACTTCCATGTTAGGCATAAATTATTAAATCCATCTCAATATTCCTACTATATATTATATTTTTGGAAGAAATGACTAAGTGGATAGACGAGGGATCACCAGTAGATATTATACTCTTAGATCTACTAAGATTTTCAGAAAGCGTTTGACAAAGTGCCACATAAAAAAACTACTACTTAAATTAAAAGCACATGATATCGGGGCAGAAGACAACATGTCGTAGTAGATTTCAAACTGGAAATCAGTTTTGAGTGGGGTACAACAAAGATCATCTTTATTATTAATAATATATATCAATGACTTGGACGATAATATAATAAGCAACGTACTGTGTTTACAAAGGTTTACAAATGTTAACAATAATGGCGATAAACAACAAACAAGGTTGACACATATATCAGGAGGGCGGGTTATAAGTAGGTGAACATTGTTGGACTCTCGATAAGCCAATGGCTTCCTTGTCCACTTGCCATCTGGGCCTTTGGCTTGGATGGCAATTCTTGTTAAATCTTGTTAAATCATTTACGAAGCGATCTAGATAAATTAGTTAAATGGTCCGAGAAATGGCAGATGTTATTAAATTTTGGAAAATGTATATGCCTACACACAGGACACGCGAACTTGGATGTAAACTATGAAATTGGAGATACTGTTCTATGTAAAAGAACAGGTCTTAGATTGTGCACGGCCGAGCACCGTTTTCAACACACCGAGAACGGGCCTGAACTTACATACATGGCTAGGACAGGACGCCGTCGGCCAGTTGTCATTAATTTTGTGATCAGTAATATCCGCGGTATCTTATGTGCCGCACCACGTATTGAGGGTGGGGGAGGGGGTTTTGAACTAAAGTCTATACTTTTATTACTTTGAAAACTTACGAGACCACCACTTAGGAAATTAAGAAATTGTCCAATTTAAGTTTGCTGGGGAGGTAGTTCTATGCTCATTGTGAATCTGGTAGTTTCAGTAGATTATATTGAGATATTAAGTGACACATACTTGTGTGCGTGCGTGCGTGCGTGGGCGTGTTAACATGGAACGATATTATGACTTATCCTGGATGAATATCAGTTAACAATCGCTACATTGACTTGACAAACACAAGTTTTATGTGATGAGTTCAATTTATTAAACAAACACGTGCATAGCAGTGATCACAATAATATCTAACTGCAGAATTACCAAAAACTATGATCAAGTGTAAATTCTACGAATTGGTTATTTTATCCATACAGCTCACGTATTTCGCACTGGAAGTGTGTCGCTACTGCAGACTTAGAAATTACGCATCAATGCAATTATATCGAATTTATCTAATTAAGAGGGTAACTATTTTATAACGGTGATGTTAATTCGTGCCTTGAGCCGAGTAAGACTGCGCTACTTCTTGGCTTTGCCATTCTTCAGCAAGCGGGCAATGAGGTTCAGTGTCCTCTTCACGTTGACGGTGGCGGGGCTCGAGAAGTAGGTGGCCGGCGGCGCGGGGCTCGAGAAGTAGGCGTCCTGCGCGGGGCTCGAGAAATAGGCGTCTGGCGAGTCAGATACACCTGTACAGACACCAGCATTACTTGTACAGTCACAACACATGCGCAAGTAGCTATTAAGTCACTGCACGTTTCAAACATGCACTTATAACAGCAACTTACAAATGGCAGACATATATATTTAACTAAGAAACCTACATTTACCGTACACATTAGCCTCGTCTGTTGGTTAGAGTAAACATTATTTCTTTTCTATCGTTCATTTCTAGGTGGAGCAATATTTGATAAACTGCTGTAATTACGATGTGTTGGTTGAAAGACCCCTTTAATCATCATGATGCATCTCTTTGATTGATAAGGCCACTTTCACGACGCCATACCTCCTTTGATCATTTCTGAAGACCTCGATATAAATCGTTGTCGACCAGTGGTGGATGGTATATTTATGTTGCATAAGATGTGTGGAATCGTGTCAGAAAATTTTGTTTTAATATATCTTAAATCCAAGTAATCAACACTGGGAAAGCTAAATATATGGCTTTTAAAACATGTAACATCATTACAACATTACCTTGAAAATAAGGTAAATAACTTCAAGTACTTAGGAACCTTGATGGAAAGTTAACAGAGGGTGCACAGTTCCGTAAGGTAGCAGTATGGAAAGCATGTAATCTGGAAGTCTACACTCCCTAAGATGCATACATTTTCATACCAACAGTTGAGTCTGTGCTGCTGTATGTTGTGAAGCCTGGACAATGACGTTTGCATTAGAATGCAATGGAATTAGATAGATGCTACACCAGAAAGTTCAGAATGGGGGTAAATATACACCGGAGCCAGAAACTCATTAACGAGTAAGCATGGTGGGGAATTACCAAAACTGCCAGATAAGATGAGAAAGCGACGGATGGTTTTCGCCGGCCACTGCAAGAGGAGTGAGAACTAGCTAGTATATCGATTGGCTTGGAAAGTCACACATCTCACAGGCTTGGGAAAGAGGAAATTAAAACTGCAATGCAGAAATATTAGATGGCCATTGTGAATCGAGGAACCCACTGCAAAACTCCTATTTGTTTGTACTACTTGGCATTGCATTTCCTTCTGGTGTAGCTGTCATATGACCAAGTTTGACAACGACACTTTGCATTATGTTTTCGAAAGAAGCTATGGGGGCTGCGTGTATCTATTGCCGGACATGTCGTTGGAGACACGTACCGTTACGAATCGTCTTCATGTATTCGGCGAAAGGGGAGAGCGTCTCATGGGCATCCTCCACGATCGTATCGAAGACGATCAATCCCTTTAGCAGCCCCTTTCGCACCATGTCTGGGTCGTTGGCTGCAAGGAACAACAACAAGAATAGAATAGACAGAACCTAAAGAGAACAGCACCGACTAAGATAATAAGTCGCCTTCGTCGTGTAGCAAGACTTAAAAGAGACAGTTAATTACACATACAATAAATGCACGCATACATAAAACAGTATGCTGTCTTATTATCTTCGAAAGTTTATGTTTAAAGCATACCCGTAATTACAATGAAAACTTAATGACGACGACGACGTCTGCGACTGCTGTTGCTGCTGCTGCTGCTGCTGCTGCTACTGCTGCTGCTGCTGCTGCTGCTGCTGCTGCTGCTGCTGCTGCTGCTGCGGCGGCGGCGGCGGCGGCGGCGGCGGCGGCGGCGGCGACATTCACAACAACAACAACAACAACAACAACAACAACAACAACAACATTAACAATAATAACAATAAATAAAATTCAAGTGAGATGCTCCAATACACAGAATATCGACTTACTGTCCACTTCGGCGATGAGTTCGCTGATGAAATTGAGGAAGAACGCCATATGACCTTTGAGACAGTTGAGGTCAACACTCAGGAAACTGATCAACATGTCCTTGTCAAAGCCTGAAAAAAACAGATATAAATACATGCAAATATACAAGCTTGAAAATACACATGAATGCACATCTCCCTACATGCATGCGTGCACGCACGCATACGCAAGCACACATGCAAGCACCTCCCACACAAACAAACGTATATAAATTGATATAATCAGTAGTATCCAGAATTATTATCACAAAGTCACAAACTGGCAAGTCAAGTCAAGTAACAAGTCAATGACCTTCAATTCAAAGTCACAAACTGGCAAGTCAAGTCAAGTAACAAGTCAATGACCTTCAATTCCAAGTCAATTCCCGAGTAATTTCTCTCAGTTCCAATTCAAGTCAAAATGAGTGCCTCGAGTGCAACCGTAGTCAGCCTGTTTGATATTTGTCATAGAACGTTGTGATGGAATTACCTTGAGTTGTGTCGAATTCCCGCATTTGGTTGCATGTTGTTGGCCTTGCGATGGTAGTGGCTAAAAACAAAGACATCATTCACGTGCAGGCGACATTAGTGAATAATGAAGTATATATGATTACTCATTTATCACGACATTTGTTATTGTTTGGGGAATTGCAGGTTTAACATTAGTATGAATAATGGCGATATAGGATGGACATTTGTAAATAGGCCAACCAAGGTTGTCCTGGATGAACTCTGTACAACCAGGAAACGGTTTCGCTAGTTTGGTTGTGAGGCCATTGAGATCGTTGTGGTTTCTTCAAATTTAAAATGGGCGAAAATATGAGATCACTGTTGGTCAATGCACGAGTCGTGTTACCACACCGATGACGATTGCGTGATTTGGTTAATAGTAATGAGTGGAAACATTGTCTACAGTTTGTGTAAATTCTAGCAGAGTGAATATGTTAAAAAAATTTACAAATATCTCATAAGGGTGGGTTACACACAAATAAAAAATTGTTGGACCAATGGCTTCCTTGTCCACTGGCAATCTTATTAAATATTGTTAAATCAAAATCTAGTAAAACTGGTATTGGAACAAGTAATCGAATAGCCGGTCGAACTTGTATTATCATAATTATGTAATGATTGATGATGCTAGATGATTGGTGATTTTGTTTAAATCCAACAAATATATAAAACCGTGTGCTGACTGAATCTACCGGACGGATCGACTTATCAAGCCATTTTACAATCTGTTATTTTTTAGGGACTATCGCCATAACATTCGTCGGGGTTCAAGCGGCTCTCTTACCTGCCAACTCGAGTTCAGCGGAGACATCCTCGAAGGTTTCGATGAGTTCTCCTACGTTGTGGATAAGACACATGACACGTCTCTCTTCTCCGGAGAAAGCCTCTGTGCAAAAACACGATACATACATAAATAGAGTTGCTGAAAATTAAAACGTAGAAATCTGCGCTGCATCAAAAGAAAGCCTGCTTCGAAAGTTATAAACGTGTCACCATATTTTATATTTGTGGAATGAACAAAGCAAAATATGTACATTGTCGTGATTATTCCATCTAAAATAAATCCGCAATAAAACAGGAGACGGCCGTACGGCTCCCCAAATCCAGAACACCGACGGGAAATCTGAGCGATGTGACAGGTGGAAATTGGCTCATGTTTAACCTGGTACGTATCTACGACAATAGTATGTGTGAATGATTGTGAGTCGTTGCAACCGAGAGAAGGATTCGGGTTCGTGTACGTACGTCTCTTGATGTCTTCCGGCGAGATGTCCTTGCATCGTTTTTCTCCAACGAATCCTGTGACACAGACATTCACACTGTCATCAACCGCGACACGAATGAACCCATTGTAAACAGCGAACAATTGTGAATCGTAGCTTAGTTCTAGCTTGGAGACTAGTCTCTTATTGTATATCGTCATATTACGGAAATACGTGGACCAATTCGTACACTAATGCTCCGAAAAAAAATGCCCTCAATATTATGTGCTGTAGTGCGGGTTCTATCCTCTACGTGGCGCCACTGATCTGCCATAAGCGTTTTGTTGATTTGTTTCTAAATCATACCTTGTGACATAACTCTGACTGCACCGAGCAATTTGAAGCTTGATCATATGTGCCACATTTAGGGTAAAATATATGTTGCCATTTTTACTTTGCTCTCCATTCATATTGCTGATGAAAAACCTAGATATGTCGCCAAAAATATAATTGACAGATATTTGATAAGGGCGGCCTACACATAGAGGAGAAAATTGTTGGACTCTCGATAAGCCAATGGCTTCCTTGTCCACTTGCCATCTGGAACTTGTTGTTTGGGATGGCAATCTTGTTAAATCTTGTTAAACAGCAATTGTATAGGGCGAATAATAGTAACGAACCAAAATAAATCCCGGATATATGGCGCTTTCCAAATGTTATTAGTATTAGTAGTAGCAGCAGCAGTAGCGCTAGTATTAGTATTATTATTAGTATTAGTATAAGTATTATTATTAGTATTAGTATTATTATTATTATTAGTATTAGTATTATCAGTATCAGTATCAGTATCAGAATCAGTATCAGTATCAGTATCAGTATCAGTATTATTTGTATTAGTATTAGTATTAGTATTAGTATTATATAGTATTAGTATTATTAATGTTAGTAGCGTGAACGTCGCTCGGTAATAGTTGTTTTCTTGTTGATGTTGGGCGACTTACCAACGAGGAACGTGCGGGTGACGATCAACTTTCCGCGGGTCAGTAGATGGTGTACGACGTTATGAAGCATTCTCATATCTCGACCAATCGATTTCAGTTGCACCTTCTGCTCATTTCCTAGAAAACAAAACTTGTAAAATACATACAGATGACAATTGCGATGATACAACAGCGTCTCTCTCGCTGTCTGTCGTGATTGTGATTACGACTGTTCGCTTGATTCACATTTCGGGAATCCTCTCCAGGGGGTCTTTCCTTGGGCATGTGCGTACCACGGCTCTCCGTCTATGCTTGCTTTCTTCAAATTTCGCTTCATTGTATTTAAGTTGCGGCCGATATCTGCTTCTAGTTCATCCAGGCAGTTTAGAATATATAATTTGCGTAAGAAGCCGGACATCTGATGCACAAATGGCGCATATGGAACACCACTATGTGATCGCGGCCACGCCCAACAACTCGTTGGTCACGTCATCAACCACGGCCGCACGTTTGCATTGAGCGGAGGAATTTACAGTTGTATATACTAGTTGTCTTTTCTTATCCCCCCCAAAGGTTGTACCAGTACCAGCGCCCCCCCCCCCCCCGTATGGTTAATCCAGCCATGTACAGAGCGAAGAATTGCAATGTTAGCAGCGGGATCGATATTTACCAAGGCCTATCGATTTCATTGGCTACAGTGACACAGACAACAAACAGACGCTTACCCATAGCCATTGGAGCGCGCATGGCTGCGTCTTCCATCAGGGCTGACGCGTTTCGAGTGACACCGATTACCGCATTCATGAAGAATTTAATTTCCTCCTCCGATACCTCTGCAAGGAGACCAATTGATAAACAGATATGAGAAAAAAATAATAAATTATATTACAAATCAACGAAATTAATACAGAAATAAGTTAAATAATCAATTTCACAACAACCTATTTTTCCTGGATTGAACGCCTCATCACTTTGAAAACATCTGAAAATATAGCCACCTTCCACAAAATAATGTAGACATATTTATTCTTGCATTTCAACCATAAATCTTCGGTGGTCCCTCGGTCTAATAATGACATTTTGAGCGTATCTCTTCACGATTTCCTTAATGATTCTGCTTTTGTTGCGCCTTTGAGCTCAGGTTCCTGAACGTATTGGTGCGATAGAAGTTAATTATTATCATTAAATGAAATGAAAACTAAAAATAAATTAAATACACTTTCGTTGTTGTCATTCGTCGATGTAAACTACGATATTGGTGGATATTAAAACTGAATCACGGTATTTAATAACCGATTATGACATTATCTCTTTTAATATCGACCAGCAACAGTTTCAAGGGAGCACAAAACAATGTAGCACGAAAGACGTATCCGGAGGCAAGATTCGTAAGCAAATGTGAACGTACGTGATATTCTGAAGCCATTTCGTCCGCGCTTGTCAGGTATTCCGTCAAAGGGCTGCAACAGACGGGCTGAATTAATTCGTACTCCAAACTAGACAGAACTACATCATTAGATAACACTACCCCACTGCTCCCCAGAAACAACAACAACAACAACAACAACCACAAAACAACAACAACAACAACAATGCCACATCCATCAGAACTCAGGACTCCGACAAGACAGACGTCTCATTAATGTCAATCGAAGAAGTCTTCATCTAGAGAAAAACTATAGTATAAATAGATTGTCCACGTTTTCTTATTACCGAACCTCTGTTCAATCGCCCCAGGAATAATGTTGTCATCCCGACTGCGTGCGTGCATGTGTGTGTAAACAAGGAAGTCAGGTGACATTTCCATTGGAATCCCTATATAAATATAAATAATATATATATATATATATAATATAAATATATAGTAATGTAGAGCACCCGTGCAACTTCGCACATTGGTGCTAGTGAACGCAAAGTAATGTAACATACCTTCTTAGGCGGTTTTGCCAGAGTCACTGACACCAAAACCACCAACACAAGAACTGCGAGAACAACCTTCATCTTCTCAACCCAGAGCAAGCTCGTTGCTTTGCTGGGCGCTGTCGCCGTCTTTTATTGCATGGCGGGGCGTATGCGCATGCGCACTTCTCCCTCCTGTGTCACATGCGCCGAGTGCCACGGGGTGGAAGGTTGTGACTTGTTGAACTAAAAATAATTACTTCGCTCATTTGCATATAGTATTCAAACGGGGAATTGTGACTGTTATAGTCTTGTCGCCTGGGAGTTGTGCTAAAATTATTACTGCACTGCAATTGGACTTGGTCAGTTTGGCTTCGAGTTAGATTCGTAAATCCCGATTAAGCTTCATTACGCAACATGCCCAGTTGAACTCTAGCCTAATTACGACTTATGTTAATTGCGACATTTTCTGAGCGTTTGGACAATATAAGGGTAATTCTTATTACTGTACCTGACACTCAAATGTGGGTGGACGTTCTAACTTAGTGAGCTACAATAAACAGTTTGGCTGCTTAACTACAACTGTTTCCGTCTCAAACGTTATTCCTCGATTCATTTTCCCGCTCGTATCACTTTAGAATCATCTCGCGAAAAATATAACCTATCTAGTGTCGTTTGTGCAACATACTCGCTCGTTTGTGCAACATATCGCTCGTTTGTGCACGTGTGTTATTTACCTTTGATTAAATCACAGGATAAACTATTAAATTATTGCTGACCGGATCCGGTAAAAAAAAATCGGTGAAAAAGGCACAGATGGTCATTCTCAATATATTATGACATAAAGCTATACACACTTTCGCAAGTTACCTGATCTAATGATCAAGGTCAAATCTTTCAATGACTTCAATAAAAGAACGCCCTCTTATTAAACTGAATGCGCACATTGCTTACACTATTCACACACTACGGATTTCACCATCAACGAACCTGATTGTATTATGGTATTATTATCGCTGTAGCGTTGTGGTAATATCAGGTTCTAGTTTTGACGCTAATATTGATTTCAACGTCAGTGGTCTGTCTACGCTTCACTGACGTGTTTTTGGTTAGTCGGTATGGCCGGATTAGAACATATTTTTGCGTTGCTCTTAATCGACATCACCATTAGTCGGCTGGAACCAGATCATTGACGAACCGTTTCTAAGAAGGTCGGTTGTTCATTAGGAATGGGAAGTCAGCCGCGTCAACATCAAGGTTTTCGCTGATCCGTTTGGTGCATTCTTTATTTTCCTCCATTTTTCTTGCTGTGAGCGAGCTATGTTCTTGCTAAATGCTTAATTGCACATAGGGGGGATTGGTGGGGTTTTCGTTATAGTTGCAATTAGTGAGGAAAATAATGGAATTGAATACTGAAATGAGACTAATGAACACTAAAAGCTGTCAGCCTTAATTGCAATTGCAGGTGAAAGGATGCAATTTGGTGCTGTTTTCAAAGGGGCTTTGGATGTTATGCACTGGCTTGGTCGTATACTGTGTCATCAGGTTCAGGTATTTCTTTATCCCTGTAGCAATTATGCAATACAGCGTTTTCTTTGACCAGTCTCGTGGATACTCTGGTCGAAAAGTGTACCCATGCCCAAATTGTCGGCTGAATTCTCTACGGTGGCACAATCGACGTCCAAATCGCCCTACATTCGAATCAACACCTTTGAGACACGTCCACAGTGGCATTGTTACTTCGTTGCAAACAGCAATTAAGTAGATATTGTATTTACAACTGTGTCGGAACCTGGCGACCCGGTTAATCAGTTTCATAATAAGAGATGATATGGGCCGCTGCACAAACTCTTAGGAATGTCTACTGTTTGGTAACCCCGACAGTCGGAATGGCAGCACTTAATGAGCGATCGAGTGGGTGTGTTGTAGGGGTTGGTCGTGTTGTGGTGCACCCACCCACGTTATATTGTGTTTCAAGGCCAGGCGGTTATGCAATTTATGTATTTACGAAACGGCAAGCTCAGAAAGATCGAAATACTTCGTACAAACTGCTGTCGCCAACCGTCTTCGTTGTTGTTATATGTGAAATAAATATGCTTATCGACTCCACTGGACAGAAGGCATCACGAGGGTTAAAAAAAGAGAATTATGGTCACATATGCAGTCCTAAATTGTTTTTTTTTGCATGTCGCCGAGAATCCCGTGAATTCCTGCGCTGTTCAAACGAATGCATTTCGTGGTATTGAATGACCAAATGTGTGTTTTATGCGATACATGTGCAAGGTTGTTTTACAGTATAAAGACATCGCCTAAGACGTGGTAATATTAGTTTGTGATCCAGTGTTGCCACAATTGTATGATTTACGTTCCGCTACTTCCTTTGATTTTCCTCCGACAAAAACTTCATTTCACGCAAACGTTAGTGCATACAGATCATATAAAAATAACAATTACAATCATTTGTAGCTATTTTAAAAACATTATTCATTATTTTTTCTTCATTTACGTTACGGCGATTCTGTTTTATAATATCTGTTCTAAATGTCATCATGCCCAAAAAACTACTCATTAATCTAACACCTGGTGGCAGTGTGCCATTGGGTCACTGGGTCACTGGGTCATTGGGTCACTGGGTCATTCACCTTTGCTTTCCTTCAGTGTAGTTGTCGTGGTTATCTGATTTACGTTATGCAAATTTACGTTACGGAATTTTTGTTTAGCTTGAATAAATCGACAACAAGGGAACTCTATGGAACTTTCTTCATTCGGGGCAAGTAGGGTGTATGTCACTTTAATTACTTTTATTATTTCATAAGCATAAATATTATATCGTTTTTTATTATATATTTCGTGTATATTTCGAACCGGGTTCGAATCCTCTTTCTGTCGTTTCGAAACTTTGGAAATTTCGTTCACCCCACGTTGCCACAGTTCAGTCAGCAATATGAATGAGCGCCTACAGACGGAAATGGATGTGTGAACGAATGGTCTTCGGGCAGTAATTGCAGAGTGGTTGAAAGCTTCGCATAAAATCGAGATGGCGTTGGAATGAACAGGTCTGCCAGGGGGTGAAGTGTAAAGCACTTTGAACAGTCCCAATGACTGGATACCGCGCTATATAAGAACGAATTTTACATTTTAGGAGAGCATTATTATATTAACTAGCAAAAATGCCCGTCCCCGGGACGGGATAACTTGGTAGTTCATACGTGACAGTCATTATAGCAATGTCTACCAAATGCCTCAGGCCAATATGCCATAAATACGCTAGAGATTGTTTAAAGGAACATCAAACGTATTACCAGAAACAAACGCGTCACGCACGTGATGCAATACTCGTTGCACGTTCAAAATGTTAAAGGTCGCGTGAATTTAGACCCATGGATACTTGTGTTGGTTGTATTAGAATCAGAATCAGAATCATTTATTTGACCATACGATCATATTAAATGCAGCAAATATATATATAAATGAATGCATCGTCAGGGATACTCTTATTAAGGCATGCTGTATGCCGTTAGCATAACTGCCACCCTGCTGGTTAATGGATAGTTTAAATACAAATTTATAGTAGCACAATAATTATTGTAGAATAGTAGAATATCTGTGTATTGCGTATACGTGGGTGCGTGCTTTCTACTATAAACTAAAAATTACGCTACGTACTCTCAAACGGGGTACGTACCGAATTATTCGCCGCGCGCGCACGCGTGGTTTCCACGAAGAACCCGTGATATACAGGGTATTTCGAAAATATAAAGGCGTTACGTTTCATTCGTGGGGTCGTAGATTAACCCCCGAAAGATTGGCGCCCTAGGTGCAAGCCGTCTAGGAGGAAAACGTTGACATATAAACATACGTTAGCTCGATTATAGTTATATTTGTATATTAAATACTACTACTACTACTACTACTACTACTACTACTACTACCACTACCACTACTACTACTACTACTACCACTACCACTACCACTACCACTACCACTACCACTACCACTACCACTACCACTACTACTACTACTACCACTACCACTACCACTACCACTACCACTACCACTACCACTACCACTACTACTACTACTACTACTACTACTACTACTACTACTACTACTACTACTACTACTACTACTACTAATTATTATTTGTTGTTGCACAGTATAGCACTATAGCAATAATTAATGAAAAGGTGTTTGTTTGTTTCGTGGACAAATCGGATGCGATTTTGTTTTTGTAATTTAGAGGGCGAAGGACCCTCCCCACAGTTTGGCAACATCACTTTTTTGATTCAGCACACCCAGATCGTCCTAAAAACCATTGTTAACAGGTCATTATTATATTAATTAGAAGGGTGTTTGTCTATTTCAAAATCGGGCGCCATTATGATTGTTGTCATTTAGAGGGTATAGGACCCCTCCCACAGTTTGCCTACATATTTTTTTGGGATTCAGCACCCGAAAACCGCTTCTTTGCATACTTTACTAAAGCAATGCCTACGGGAGGCATAATTGGATTTCGGCACCAGTGAAAGAGAGGAAATCCCGGGCCATTAGCATCTCCATCTAGGACCACTCATCTACAGTGTTTTGTCCTGTTCGCAAACACATTCCGGGCGCGGATTGGGCTCACTGGCCACCCACGAATACATCGAAACCAAAGCAATAACAACCCTGGATGGTGATGTTGTTGTTGTTGTTGTTGTTGTTGTTGTTGATAATGATTTAATTTGCAAATGTCGGTTTTGCCTCGTAAGTTTCTCCCTCTCGTCGCCACCAATTACGCCAACGTTTCAACACCGTTGAACTTACTGAGCCTGTCTTGAATGAGCGTTTGGAGTTACGTCACTATGCCTGACATTGTCTGCATGAACCCACGCTCTGGCTCGCACTATAATTATCCAAGACGCGACTAGCTGTTGCCTCCCGCAGAAACAGCATTGAACCCAATCTACCGTGGCGTACTCTAATTGCTTATTCTCACACGACCACCGAATTCAGTAGACCATGGTTCGTCTCGACAACAACTGAAATACACTGTACTCAAATTAAATGGAAACCCAGAATAGACATCAAAGTTCACATAAAGGCTAGACAACACATGAAAGTCCAATATAGTCCCATGGTTTGTCATTCTCCTCAGGGCCATCGTCGAAAGTGCATTGCTTCATGCAGCTGATCTTTCCGGAAAACAACTGGAAAGTTAGCTCGATGTGAGTTACACCAGATTGCTCAGGAAGTGTCTAAATATCAATGTGAAAACAAATAAAAAAAAACTACGCGGTGACACATGCCACGCATTCAAACAAGACTCGAATGAGTCGCCTCCAACTAGCTGGTCTCTGCTATTCTCACCAAAAAAACAGTGTCAAGATTAATGTTGTGGACATCCACTCTTGGCAAGAAAAACAGAAGGAAACAGAAAACCGTAAACCAGACTGATCTGCGAAAACCTGGAAGTTGAAGTGGCTGATCGTCCACCTTTAATACAACTTCTTGAAAACGGTTCGTTGAACTAACTGGGCCTATCCTGCATGAGCGTCATTCAATCGGTTTAGAGTTATGTCACTATGCCTAACATTATCAGCATCAACCCACGCTCTAGTTCGCACTATAATTGTCCAAGACACAACTAGCCGTTGCCTCCCGCAGAAACACCATTGTCCTCAATCTACCGTGGCGTACTCTAATTGCTTATTCTCACGCGACCACTGAATTCAATAGACCGTGGTTCATCTCGACAACAACAACTTAAATAAACACTTATAAAATTTAAGGGATACCCAGAATAAATACAATAGACAGGTGTAGAAGAAGCTAAACAACACATGGAAGTCCAACATAAACGGTCCTCTAGTTTGTCATTCAGAAAAAAGTGTCAAAATTAATCTTGTGGACTATATCTACTCTTGGCAAGACAAACGGAGGGAAACAGAAAACCGTAAACCAGACTGATCTGTGAACACCCGGATGTTGAAGTGGCTGATCTTCCATCCTTAATAAACCTTCATGAAAACAGCTGCGCTGGTATACCAATCATGGTGATGATGGTGACGACGATGATGATTGTGACTACGACGCTGTTGGTGACAACGAAGATGATGGTGACGATGATGATGATGGTGACGACGATGATGATGATGACGATGATAACGACGACTATCAAATTAACTGTTATTCTACTGTTGTAGCCGCTTCACTACAGGGATGCATTTCTTTACGTAGATACCTGCGCTTTGTTTATATAAAGAGTGATGGCTTACGTAGTTGTATCCGCTCACTAATCAACTGTATTCTTGTGTCTTCACAGGCAATCGATTTTAGAAAAGATTTGAGTACAACTATTA
This sequence comes from Lamellibrachia satsuma, assembly GCA_033239005.1. Classification (NCBI taxonomy): domain Eukaryota; kingdom Metazoa; phylum Annelida; class Polychaeta; order Sabellida; family Siboglinidae; genus Lamellibrachia; species Lamellibrachia satsuma. The sequence goes on along the minus strand of BSQZ01000016.1, from coordinate 6,146,016 downwards.
AATAAACATTATGTAGCAAATGTTTGAATTTGCTACTAATGATAGCGCCATTTGGATAAACCTCGTTCACCAATGCATCTAGTGAAACCGCTAACAAACGCTGGTCTTGTGTGGATCGCACACAGTGGACAGCAGTAACAACGTGGCAGGAACGCAGAAGGGGTGTGCACGACGATTCTTGAGACTTTTCCCAAATTTGGGATTTCGTCCAATCGTGTTAGAGCGGGGAAGCACCGGACAATCAACCGTGAGGCTTCGGGTTCGCGTCCACGACGATGCTGTTTCGAAGCTGGGGCAATTTAATTCACTCCAACTTTACCTGTGTCTTTCTGAAGAGACACAAAAGCCGTTGGACCTTTCTACCTGGTGTCTGCTCCAGGGGAAGTCAAACATATTATGCGGGGGGGGGGGAGGGGTGGTGTGGGGGGGGATAAACGCGGTACCAGCTGTGGACTATATTTCTTATGCAAACGAAAGAAGCGTCAACCACGTCTCAGTAAATTCTGCCAACTATCTTGTGTAAGGACACGATTGAATGAATTTACAAAAAGTGAAACGTGAAAGATGTCAGATTGTGCACGTCATCATTGTATGCATGCTTTTGTGTGTACATTGATAGTTTTAGCTTATCTTTGCTTAGTACATTTTGGTTTAATGAAGGTTAAGCCTTTTTTATACGTTTAATTTTATTACGCACATTTTAGTACATTTAGTCATTGTAAACACCCTTGAACAGAGTTGTAATCTGGATATGAGTGTAAAAATAAAGTGCATTATTATTATTACTATTATTATTATCACGCCGCTTTGCGTGCACGCTCAGCGTGTGTCAGAGAACGATCATCCACTGATCATTCCCTCCTCTGCATCTAAGCGACATTGTCAGTTCCAAGATGTGCATCTTTACCGATGATGCAATTATCCACCGAAACATATGTGCACCCAATTATCCAAACATACATCCAAATGTTATTTTTTTTATAAAGAGCTAATCGATTTTTTTTATTTAAAGATGTATGGAAATTTATGTAGGTAATATCTACTGGTGATCCTTATATATCCATTTAGTGTGGAATATATTTATAAATTAATGCTTTTAGCAATGAAATTCACCATAATATTGCTTTTCTAATCATTAAAAAAATCTCACTTAAACTCACAGGTCTATAATTCTCTTACTTCTTTCTCTTCCTTCTCGAGAACTTTACAAATGATGCCACGTATAATGTATGCTTCTTTCCATTCAAAAGGAACGGCTCCTTTTTTGACAAATTCAAAACTGTCGCAAGGTGTGAACCCGTTTTCTGTGCTGTTTCCATTAATAATTTTGGTGTAGCAGAAGAAATAAAGAACATTAAGTTGCGTTTGTAAAGGAGCATTGTAGTTTGGATATCCGAAAGTGTTCCTTCTCAGAGGACGATAAAACGATTCAGAGGCGAATCTAGGATCTCGTAAAGGGCAAACTGGGGGATGGTAAGGGGTGAGGGAGGGAGGGGGATGGAGATGGAGAGAGGGAGGGAGCGGGTGGAGAGGGGAGGGGGGATGGAGGGAGGGATATATATTATGCATCTGCAGTCATTCATGTGTATATTTGACTGGAACTGCACAGCCAAAGCGCCTCTCCAGAACATGAAAAACACAAAAACTTTAAGTAAGAAAAGAAGTCCTGCAATGCTATTTTGAGCGCAAAGTGTTATACGGAAGTGAATCTTTGTCGATGAATAAACAATTAGAAATAATACAATCAGCAGAATTTTTTTAGAAGAATGTTTAGAGTGTTGTGAACAAAAAGTCACGAAGACATTATTAGAACACCTAACAATAAACACCTAACAATAAACACCTAACAATAAACACCTAACAATAAACACCTAACAATAAACACCTAACAGTAAACACCTAACAGTAAACACCTAACAGTAAACACCTAACAGTAAACACCTAACAGTAAACACCTAACAATAAACACCTAACAATAAACACCTAACAATAAAATAAACACCTAACAATAAACACCTAACCATAAACACCTAACAATAAACACCTAACAGTAAACACCTAACAGTAAACACCTAACAATAAACACCTAACAATAAACACCTAACAATAAACACCTAACAATAAACGGAGGAGCATGTGCAACACCAGGAAAGACGACGATGCTTTCTAGCACCAGAGATGACAAAGAGAAAACTAGAACATCCAATGACAACGGCAAAGGTTGAGGGGAAAATATGCAAAGGTCAGCAAAGAAATAGAACCATTGATGGTCTAGCAAGCAGTCACATCATCATTGATGGTCTAGCAAGCAGTCACATCATCATTGATGGTCTAGCAAGCAGTCACATCATCATTGATGGTCTAGCAAGCAGTCACATCATCATCCCAGTAGCCCCCGTCCCAGTAGCCACCGAACCAGTAGCCCCCGTACCAATAGCCCCCCGGGACTCTCATGATAATATACCATGGTATTTCGTTATATTACATGATATTACCAAGTTTACCATGACATTACATGGTGAACTGTGATAGACCATGCTTTTCCATATATAATGTATGGTAATTCTATGGTATACCGTGGTTTTCCTGTTTAAAAACACCATGGTATTTAAACATGGGATACGATGGTATATTTTCATAAGCGGAGTGAGAATTGAGACCCAGAAGCCCCCGGTCGGCATGCTATTCATTAACTCCACATCCTCTAGAGCATTCATAATTTATTATGACGATAACATGTTTATTTATTTTGACAGTAATATGACTACGGCATAACAATCTAACTAAAAAACATTCATCAAATAATTGTTGATTATATTTCTTTTGAAAGGTATAGGCAATTGTAGGTCTTCAGAGTTGTGGGTTAATCAGTTGAAGCCCCATTTAATTTCCACACGTTGAATGGATAGTTCATTACCTAAATATTTAAATACAAAAAGTATTCCTATATGTGATATGGCTATTTTTTTTAAATAAAGGTGAGGCAGAACAATGCATGGAACAGCCAGGAAGTCTTCCTGAACTGATAATAAGTCCACTAAACCATCTAGCAGCCGGGATTGGAAAGAATGCTTAATGCTAAATTATTTTGTGGTGTAATCCTTTGATAGTCCCACAGTTATCTCACGTGTGGAAGGAATCCTATCGTCCCTTGCAGATGACCGACTCACTGAAACAAACAACACACACGCACATTAACAAAATAAAACTACTATTTAATATATATATATATATATATATATATATATATATATATATATATATATATATATATATATATATATATAATTTAACAAAATAAAACTACATTTTAATATATATATATATATATATATATATATATATATATATATATATATATATATATATATTATATATATTTTTTTTTAGTATTTATTATTATTTATGTATATTCATTTATTTCATTATTCATTAATTATTACTATATTGCTATACTGTGCAATACTTATGTTTTAAATAATAATTATTAGTAGTAGTATTTAATACACAGTAAAACCTGCCTTAGTGGACACCTGTCCATAACGGACACTTTTGAAAGTCCCGAGTGACTTCCTATTAGTTAGTACTGCCCGCTAACTGTCCGTAGCGTCCACCTGGCTAATGTGGACAACGGACAGAGGATTTGGACACAACAATTCAGTCAACCTGTCGCTTGCGAACAGTCCAAAGTGCATTGACAATCGCGCGAGTCGGGCTAGCTGAGCCACCGCTGATACGCACTAACTTCAATACGTATATATTCTGTGTGATACCTTCTGCATAATGTAATCACTATATAAAATAAATTTGGTCCAGATAATTGATTGTGAGTAAGTTTATCTTCGGACTACAATGAACGTTGTTGACAACCGACCGCCATTATTGTGCGACTGACGTCACACGATGTTGCCGTTTTTATAACAAAAAAGAAAAAAAATTGTACGCGTGCTGATTGTTGTCAAGTAACTTCAATAATATACTTTATGTTTATATAATAAGAATGTTTATATAATAAGAATGTTTATATAATAAGAATGTTTATATAATAAGAACGACGATAAACATGAAATATGTGTTTATTGCATTTTAATACAATTCCGAATATCCTCGGAGACGTTTTCTGTAGCCCGGTCCCGGAGTTTCCCGAAATGCGTCATTCCATAATTATTATACCGTCGAAGATGAACTCGCTGACTTCGCGACTCTGAGTTGACTTGATAAAAGTATTAGCACATCGGCCAATACTTTATAGTCAGCCCACCGCTTTCGGGCAGTTCAAAGTGGGACAGTGATTAATTTCATCAACTTAATTTATAGCCCACATCCAACTGGCAGTCACAGTAGCATTGAACTGAATGCGCCACATAATCCGGTATTAGCTGAGTTTACTCCATGCCACAGTTACAATATTAGTGAAAAGGAAAGCGCTAACTTTACGACACAAAGTTTACTTGATAAAAGCAGCAGCATATCGGCCAATCATTCATTGTCGGTCCACCGCTTGCTGACAGTTCAAAGTGCATTGATAATCCCCAATTAGGATCACCGCGAACAGTCGAAATATTCAAACCTTGGCTTCTTTTGGACATCAAAGCAATTCCAGCTCGCCTGTTCCTGGGGCAGTGACTGATTTCATCAACTAAATTGATGGCCCACGTCCAACTGATAGTCACAATAGCAATGAATTGACTGCGTTATATAATCCAATATTTTATATATATATATATATATATATATATATATATATATATATATATATATATATATATATATATATATATATATATATATATATATATATATATATATATATATGAGATTACTCTATTCCACAATTATCATTTCTATATTTTATTTTATTATGCACTGCACCGGTACACCACCGGTACACTACCGGTACATCACCGGTACACCACCGATACACCACCGGTACACCACCGGTACACCACCGGTACACCACCGGTACACCACCGGTACACCACCGGTACACCACCAGCAGTATATTGATACATATGCACAGCCACTTGATAAGCTTCTTCCGTACACATGACAAGTTTCTTTCAAACGTTTAGTGATATTAACGAACGTCACATTAACACCACTTGTTGTTCCTGAAAACAAAGAAACACATTAATTAATGATAGGTCCTGTTTTTTTATCACCCAGCGATTTGTACCGTTCGCGACCGTACCAACTAGCGAACGTCAACGTAATTATTTACAATATGATGGCGCCACCTACTGAGTACCCACGTCAGTAAATTATCCACTATGGACATGTTTCACTGTATTATACTATATATATATATATATATATATATATATATATATATATATATATATATATATATATATATATATATATATATATATATATATATATATATATATATATATATATATATATATATATATACATATACATATACATATACATATGCATATGCATATGCATATGCATATGCATATACATATACATATACATATACATATACATATACATATACATATACATATACATATATATATATATATATATATATATATATATATATATATATATATATATATATATATATATATATATATATATATATATATATAGCAATTCTACACAATGTTATTAATTATATATATGCCATCAAGCAATACAACCCGTTTTCTATTTTAAGAAATTTTTTTTATAAGTATATGATGATTAGGAGCATGTTACAATCAGTGGCGTATCTAATATCTCATAAATGGGGCCAATCTTAGACAGCCTTTACTTTACCGTGCCACCATGCCACCATGCCACCATGTCACCATGCCACCAAGCCACCATGCAGTAGTGCAACGGGTCACACACAAACAAAATCGAGCCAAATGCGGTCATGATCCAATGATTACAATGGTTACAATGTGTGATTATAATTAACTTGGTGGTGAATTAATTTCCTGTAGTATTATGTCTGAAATTTTCTTTTTTATTTAATAAATTAGTTCCTTATTAAATACTATAATACTACTTGCAAACAGTGCATTGCATTGTGAACATGGTTTAGATTATTTGATGAAAAAATAAACAATACAGTAAATAAAAAAACAGCGTCAAGTTCGAAATGAATTAAGAGTCGGTCTATGGCCTTACAAATATCTGTAAAACCAGTATTTGCCGTTACATCATTTGTTGCTAGATAATCCAAGAAGGGATTTTGCATGGTTGATTCTTAATGAATGTTGTCATATATCCTCTACGTCACAAAGGAGCTCTGGCTAACAGCTCAATAAAATATGCTGCCACCTGGTGTCGTTAGCTGACGTAAGATCAAGCGACATAAATATATATTTTACTCACGCCGCTAAGACATTCTTACTTGATTTTTCTATGCCAGTGCGTTCATTCCGTCATTCCACACAATGACAAAGAAAGGCAATGATTGGCTATAAAAGTGTCGTGACCAAATCGTCACGTTTATGGCTCGAATACCCCGCCGTGGACACGCAACATAATAATTATCGCCAATGCCACAACCCGATTTTAAATAAAAAATGAAATTAACGACTGGTTGGCTGAGCAACGCGAGTGTTGTTTAGACGTGTTAAGTCATTGCAACTGTATACTTAAGTAGGCCTATACGCCCGGGGGGGGGTACTGCCATACCAAAGCGGTGGGGGTGTGCCGCCAGAGTCCCATGGAGCACATGGAGAGAGAGAGAGAAATCAAGAAATTTAGGGTCACCAAGAGAGAATTATTGAACAATTTATCAAATATCTATAAGTGTAAGGTAAGCCCAGGCGGAACGTTTTCATTGGGAAATTTCCTCTTCGATGAAAGAGAGAATTATCAGTTTTAATTGGGGCACAAAGAGAGAAAAAAATTTTTCTTCGGACAGACAGAGAAAAATGGCCAAAACAGGGGCATTTGCGCGGCACATACATGTATACCTCAGTATAGGGAGTACCTATACGTAACACAGTACCAAAAAACCCCGAACGTTATTTTGTTCCTATACGCATAATTTCAATGCAAAACGTATCCTCAATTGCATGCAACGAAAATAAAATGGAGAGATTTCTTGACAACAATTAGGAGATAACCTAATTAAATAAAGATGTGCGGAGTATGCTCATAAAATGGAGACATAAGCTGTGACGGTGGCGCCACGCAGCGTATCACCACTGCAACAAACTGAGTATAACTTCGAAATATATGAAGAAGCGGTTGGCTGGGCAAAAAGCGATTGTTGTTTACAACTTGCTACGTTATTGCAACTGTGCATTTGACTACATAACATAGTTTAAAAAAAACGTATGTTATTGTGACACATTTTCAATTGTATGCAGTTGATATATTTTTTTTAATACAAATTAGTGTATCAAATGAAATAACGATGTGCAGAATCTGCCCATGAAATGTACGTTGTGCCAGGGCAGTGGTTAAATTGTGAGTTGAGTGGCGCCACTGTTGGGACGTTTGAGTGATGAAATGGTGAGTGGTGCCACTGATGGGGCGTTTGAGCGATAGAATGGTGAGTGGCGCCACTGATGGGGCGTTTGAGTGATGAAACGGTGAGTGGCGCCATTAATACGCCTAGCAAACTCCAAACTGCCCGACAGTATGTCCACTCAGCATATCACCACTACCACAACTTGATTATAAATTCAAATGGACAGTGCGGAGTGGGATGTTGGCTGGGCAACGTCATTGTCGGTTAATGTTCGACTTGTTACGTCATTGCAACTGTGCATTTACGTATACGTAGCTTAAAACAAAAACGAACGTTGTTTTGTTCCTTTGCACATTTTCAACACAGACACTATCCACAATTGTATGCAATTGAAACTGAGAGATTTATTAACACAAATTACGAGTTTACTAAATCAAATATAAGTTGCTTACATTATATTAAATGCCGCTGCTGGTGGAGAGTTTGTTGAAACGCCCCACCACCAAATGAAATAACTGCACATCAAAATGTAAGTTGTGGCAGCGGTGAAATCGTAAATTACATTACATTTAGTATGTGGCGCTACTGGTGGGGTGTTTGAATGTAACGTAAGTATCTAATGTAACGTAAGTACCTGTCTACCTCCCAGTACGTAATTTTTATATAATGATTCTTTAGTTTTGATAATACACAAGGAAGATAACAACCGTAGGTTTCCCAATCGTATTCGAGAAAGGAAAACCAACATTATCGGATCGGCGGATCCGTGAACCAAGTAATACAATAAAATGATTTTCGTAAGCAAGACATGCATATGCGTAAATGCATAAGGTAGGTCATAGATAAAACGTTAAGTGGATTGTTATCTCTACGGAAAGAAAGATTAAAGGAAGCAAAAGCAGAGGTCGTGTCGACAGGGATCACCTGGCATGTCATCTTGGAACACCTCGTACAGCTGGACAATCTAGTGTCATATTCACCCGCTGTCCTGGTGTGATATAGGGCAACGTGATGATTCTGATCTACCAATATCCATTTTCTGCAACATGTGATCTACAAACGGCAGATGAATTGCTCTCAACACTGGCTGGGCATATAAATTATGTCAGCGGGCACGTTCTCGCGGACGGTGCCCTTTTCTACTATCACTGCACGGCTCGCTCGCCGCGATCTCAGAACTTCCTCTACAGCTCTGTCAAAGAACGCACTCCACACTTTTGGTACGGCCCTCTCCTGCTGCAGCTGATTCGTGCTTGCATGGACAGTGCTCGTTGATGCCAATATTGACACCAATTGGACAGAATTAAGAATATGCTTAGATTGAATCAATTATACATATATTTTTTTACATGATTAACAATAGTCAAAACCGGCCAAGTCTGCGTAAATATAATTAATGTGTTTTTATTATATCAAATGGTGCTGTATGAATTGTGCAATTAACGTGCGTTGTGTTTATATATGGATGTATTACATATTATATTGGATATATCTTACTTCGAAATGGGTCAGTGGGAATGGTAAACTTTTAATTTGTCAATTTGCAACATCGAGAGATCAACTCATTGAGAATTGGACAATCTGTAGGATATATGGTAAAATATAGTGAATATCATGCTTTGTTGCATATTTACAATCCGCGTTTCACAGTAGCGTAGCACAATAACAACTGTACGTGACATGTACGTTTTATTAAATAAATACGTACATTGTACATAACAACGATATTCGTTTCTAAAAAATCAATAATGTGAACATTTCTACAACACAAAGATTATGATAATAATGTGATCAGCGTATGTAGCACGGCTATGACCATCATTATTATCTGGAGTTGCTTTAATGGATTGTAAAAACATACCAATGATGTGTTAATTGTAAGACGATTACAGATCAAATTAAACTCAAACAAACACTAACGGTGGCACATCGATGTCTACATCAAGTCTTCGGGACAATTCGGTTTTGTGGCTAACGTTTGATCTGTGCCGTCAAAACGTAGAACAGTTCATATAGAACTAGATAAAGAGTTGTTTTACAACAACAGCTCGTGGTAGTAGTATCAGGAAATAATACGATAACAATGTTCGTAGCAGCAGTGTAGTTTGAAGTAAATAGATAACTTGGTGCTTTCCGAAGGTGTGTTCAATCGTGCTACATTCGGAGTCAATCAGTCCTAGTTATTGCCTTTGCGATTCTTCAGCAGGCGGGCGAGGAGATCCCACGTCCTCTTGACTTGACTGGTTTCAGTCATGTCGGCGTTGTCGGTTGCGGGCATGCCGGCGTTGTCGGTTGCGGGCATGCCGGCGTTGTCGGTTGAAGGCATGCCGGCGTTGTCGGTTGAAGGCATGCCGGCGCTGTCGGTTGCGGGCATGCCGGCGTTGTCGGTTGCAGGCATGCCGGCGTTGTCGGTTGCAGGCATGCCGGCGTTGTCGGTTGCAGGCATGTCGGCGTTGTCGGTTGAAGGCATGCCGGCGTTGTCGGTTGAAGGCATGCCGGCGTTGTCGGTTGAAGGCATGCCGGCGCTGTCGGTTGCGGGCATGCCGGCGTTGTCGGTTGCAGGCATGCCGGCGTTGTCGGTTGCAGGCATGTCGGCGTTGTCGGTTGCAGGCATGTCGGCGTTGTCGGTTGATGGCATGCCGGCGTTGTCGGTTGAAGGCATGCCGGCGTTGTCGGTTGCAGGCATGCCGGCGTTGTCGGTTGCGGGCATGCCGGCGTTGTCGGTTGCGGGCATGCCGGCGGGATTATTACCTGGCATGGAAGGATTGTACTCTGGCATTCCTGGCATGGCAGCGGGATTATTACCTGGCATGGAGGGATTGTACTCTGGCATTCCTGGCATGCCAGCGGGATTATTACCTGGCATGGAGGGATTGTACTCTGGCATTCCTGGCATGGCAGCGGGATTATATCCTGGCATGGAGGGATTGTACACTGGCATTCCTGGCATGGCAGCGGGATTATATCCTGGCAATGAGGGATTGTACTGTGGCATTCCTGGCATGGCAGCGGGATTATTAACTGGCATGGAAGGATTATACTCTGGCATTCCTGGCATGGCAGCGGGATTATTACCTGGCATGGAGGGATTGTACCCTGGCATTCCTGGCATGGCAGCGGGATTATATCCTGGCATTGAGGGATTGTACTCTGGCATTCCTGGCATGGCAGCGGGATTATTACCTGGCATGGAGGGATTGTACTCTGGCATTCCTGGCATGGCAGCGGGATTATATCCTGGCATGGAGGGATTGTACTCTGGCATTCCTGGCATGGCAGCGGGATTATATCCTGGCAATGAGGGATTGTACTGTGGCATTCCTGGCATGGCAGCGGGATTATTAACTGGCATGGAAGGATTATACTCTGGCATTCCTGGCATGGCAGCGGGATTATTACCTGGCATGGAGGGATTGTACTCTGGCATTCCTGGCATGGCAGTGGGATTATATCCTGGCATGGAGGGATTGTACTCTGGCATTCCTGGCATGGCAGTGGGATTATATCCTGGCATGGAGGGATTGTACTCTGGCATTCCTGGCATGGCAGCGGGATTATTACCTGGCATGGAGGGATTGTACTCTGGCATTCCTGGCATGGCAGCGGGATTATATCCTGGCATAGAGGGATTGTACCCTGACATTCCTGGCATGGTAGCTGGATTATTACCTGGCATTGAGGGATTGTACCCTGACATTCCTGGCATGGCACCGGGATTATTACCTAGCATGGAGGGACTGTACCCTGACATTCCTGGCATGGCAGCGGGATTATTACCTGGCATGGAAGGATTGTACCCTGACATTCCTGGCATGGTAGCTGGATTATTACCTGGCATTGAGGGATTGTACCCTGACATTCCTGGCATAACAGGGGGATTGTATTCTGGCATGGAGGGATTGTTCCATGGCATACCTGAAAATGAGCGAGTGCATATTATAAAAACGTGGAATTTCAATATACTATTACAAAATATATTGGAAAATGTTTGACTTATGGAACTTTATTGGAACTAAATTGTATACACGTACATGGCTAAATGTTCATATTTACAATAAACACGGGTGATACAATATCCTTAAACAATGCATTACCATATTCCATAATTTTATTGGCTCTCATAACCACGTATACTTCCTAACAACTGTGACAGCACAATTGTGAAATGACATCTTTGGCGAAACTTACTACTTTGAAGCGTCTCCGTGAAGTTGGCGAAAGGTGAAAGCGTCTCCTTCACTTCCTCAAACACCGTCTCGAAGACAATGAAGCCTTTCAGCAGAGCCATTCGCCCCGTGTTTAGATCGATGTCTGCAATGAGCAACCGGGAGAACAACATATATAACTTTCGTAGGATAGATTACGTCGATCACGGGTCCCAGCATCGTCTGTCACGAGGAGCCCAGCACCGTCTGTCACGAGGAGCCCAGCATCGTCTGTCACGCGGAACCCAGTATCGTTTTTCACGGGGAGCCCTGCACCGTATGTCACGGGTAGCCCAACACTGTCTGTCACGGGAGTCAGCATGTCTGTCACGGGTAGATCAGCACATTCTGTCATTGGTAACCCAGAACAATCTGTCACGGGGAGCCCAACACTTTCTGTCACGGGGAGCCCAGAACCCTCTGTCACGGGAGCCCAGATCCGTTTGTCACGGGAGCCCAGAACCATCTGTCACGGGGCGCCCATAACCGTCTGTCAAGGGGAGCCCAGAACGGTCTTTCACGGGAGCCTAGGACCGTCTGTCACGTGGAGCCAGAACCATCTGTCACGGGGAGCCAGAATCATCTGTCAGGGTCATGTCGGTTGTTCCCTATCAACACATATTTGAATGTTAAACCGGGTAGGTAGATGGTAATGATGTTTGAGTGAAATGCTGCTACACATCTTCCCGATGTAGCATTGTAAGCGGCATAAAATAACATACAAATTACACAAAAACCAACACCGCCAGTAAGCTAGCGGACACTGTTTAGACATTGCTCTCTAATTTGTGCACCGATATGCACTGACCATTCACTGACCATTAACTTCGTTGACGAGGCCTTCGACGTAAGTGAGGAAGAACTCGACATGAGCGATGAGACAGTAGAGGTCAGCACTCAGGAGCATGGCCATCATGTCCGTGTCAAAGTCGGTGCCTGAACAAACACATATGAATATAGTATATATATAGTATATATGTATATATATATATATATATATATATATATATATATATATATATATATATATAATATATATATATATATATATATACATATATATATATATATCTATATATCTATATATATATATATATATAGTATATATATATATATATACATATATATATATATATATATATATATATATCTATATATCTATATATATATATATATATATATATATATATATATATATATATATATATATATATATATATATATATATATATATATATATATATATATATATATATATATATATATATATATATATATATATATATATATATATATATATATATATATATATATATATATATATATATATATATATATATATATATATATATTATACGTCAACACATCATCCCACAGCACACATTATGAAAAATCATTTTAATTCAGCCACAATTACAAACGACTTAATAAAGTTTCGACTAATGAGTATGAAAATATATTCATAAATTGAAATACATTTTGTATGTGTGCGTGCGTGTGCGTGCGCGCGCGTGCGGTAAAAATACATCGATGCACGACGCTAAACGAAAAAGCTGCTAACCGATGAATAAGAAACCAAAGTTATATGAAAATTAAACCAATTTCGTACACTGTCGAACATAGACGTTTTGACATTATCTCTTACCTTGAGATAACTGGGAGTTTAACATTCCGTTACATTTCGCCGGCATTGCGGTTGTCGTAGCTGGAAACATAAATATACAGTTCATATTCTTGTCATGTTCGGGTAGCGGACACAATTGGTAATCGTTTCATGATCGGATAACATACATCATTCGTAATCGTGTCATGTTCGAGTAACATACAATGTCATAATTCGCCATCGTGTCTTCTTCGGGTAACATACAACATTTGCTATCGTACAATTTACGGGTGCAGAGAACATTGTTGCTACGGGTGGCGATTTTTTAAGGCAATCTAATGTCCCGAATCGGGATCGTAGCTTTCTGGGACAGGACTGTAGATTTGTCACGTTCGTAATTTTCCACAGACAACTAGGTAGCACGGGACCGTAGAATTCAGGCGAGGAAAGGTACTCATATGTTTAGAAAGTCGCTGGCTACGAGATTCGTCGAAGTTCCGACTGTTCTCTCACCTGACAACTCGAGGTCAGCAGAGACGGTCTCGAAGTCCTTGACGAGTTTGCCGATGTTGTCAATCAGACACATGATGCGTGTTGGCATACTCCCTATGAAAGACAACGAAAGGTACTTACATTATACTTGTTGTATGCTACAGGTGGACAAAACAGTAGGGCTGATGCATTCTACGCACAAGACGAAATGTCCCCGATTTTCACAAGACGTTGATATATCTAAATATTACTCTCATAACAATATTATTATAAACGACAAATGTATCACTGTATCACTCGTTATTGTGAAACGGCAGTTGTACTTGATTTCTGGGGCGTCAAGTTGTCATTATTAGCTGTCTTTTTGTTCCGTGCAACGTCGAGCAACTCTTCTAGTAGTTAATACAAAGGTCTTGTTTACGACATCCTGTAGTCTACATGAACATGTGTGCGTTGTTGCAATCGATAAAATAATTCACGTTCCTGTACGTACTTTTAGTCAAGTCTTTTTCCGAGATTCCGTGGCATCGGTCTTCTCCTACGAATCCTGTGAACGAAACATCCATATTGTCATGTAACTGCGAATACACACATTGAAAATAGTGAAGATAATTACAAGATTAAATTAAACTATCGGTAATAAATACAACGAACCTATCGGTGATAAATAATCATTCAAATTAGAATGAACCAACAATTCAATTAAATGTATGCGATCTTTTTGTTATTGTCTTAAAATGTCATGCTTTGTAATGTAGCAAATGTAAACGCAAATGCCATTTTTAGGAGCAAATGGTTCGCATTCAAATGCAAATATTTTTGGGTCGCATCCAAATGCAAATATGTTATGCATTCGTAAATGCATATGAATTAATGTAAAATGTAAAACAATTTACGTTTGTATTAAATTTGGAAAACACTAAATGTACATACATGCATTATTAATTAATAAATTACTGTAGAAAAGTTACATGTTCAAAACTAATATATGCATTGTAATAAATTACAGTATACACAGGTGCAGAATCTAACAACAATAAATATTCAAATATTCATACTGAAATGCATTTGAAAAATCAAATGTTTGGGGTCGCATTCAAATGCAAATGTCCTGACAATGTCACGGCTCAACATTCAAATGCGCATCCAGATGTATTTGTATTTGTATACATACCTATACCACAGTCTTCACAAATGAACCATCTACTCGTAAATAACTCCACCATGATATAAGTGGTTCACTCGTACAATCCTCCCACCAAACAAAGCCCCCACAGAATCAGTCATAAACCATCTGATTAGCAGCTAAGCGGTCAAGGGAACGTCAGAAAATACGAACGTGAAATTTGTGATAGAACTATATTTGTAAAGCCATATAGCGTATTCGTTCTATGTTAATCTAATCACTTCTGGCGCAGTGGCGTCCCATGCGCTTAGCGCGCCTTACTATGTGACTAAGTGTTAACGTACATCATACTAAACTTCGATCTTCGTCTTTCACGCACTCGCTAAGGGCCCCACAGAAGGTTTTGTAACAAGCCCCCACATTGTTAATCCGACACTGGTAATCCCCTTCTGGTCAAAACTTTCTTCTTGGCCGCGTCGGGCGGCGACTTACCAGCAAGGAATGTACGGACAACGATCATCTCTCCGCGGACAATAAGTTTGTCCACCTCCTCTTCAAGGCTAGCCAACTCACGGCCAATATTGATCAGGTTCGATGTCTGAATAGATCCTACAAATAAAACCGTAAGTAAATAGCAGCAACACGTGTTGATAAACCGTAAATCACACAAACGAATATCATTATATCGGGGGTGATGTATTCTGGGGTGGGTGGGCTACATTTTATGCCAATTGGGTAGTATATATATACAACTAGTTTTTCTGTTGAAAATGCTTGCAATGGGTTAAAGCTCATGCATTTCGTTGCATTTCGTTGCATTTAGTACGACCAAGATGTGAAAGAGGAAAAGTAACTAAGTTTACGCTGGAATCTGCTTAACATAATCATTAATCACAGAATAAACCGTTAATCAAAATGGTTGGGAGTTAATCATTCCATGTTCCCGCTGTGTCAAAATGAGCCGCTTAACAGAAAAACGGCCGCCTCTTAGTAGAATCAGATACGTGAAAAACTGCACATTTATGAATCTAAGTGGCGATTTTCGTCTTAAAACATTTGTCGTTCGAGAATACCAAACGAAATTGCCTCCTGGCATTAATTCAGAGTGGACAAAATAAAACTCAGTTGATTAGCGTGCATTCACTTCGACATAATTTTGAGTATGTTTCACCGGAAATTCGCTTAAGAGAATCAGAGCCGTTAAGTCCATTCTGCAACATGGGTTAGAACAGACCACCTACCGACAGCCACCGTAGCCTGCATGGCGGCAGCTTCCATCGTGGATCTTGCGTCTCTAGTCACCTTGACAACCATCTCCTGGAATCGTTCCAGGTTCTCTTCCGTGACCTCTGTAACATAAACATAGGATTAATAATAAATGATTTAATAAAATATAATAAAATACAAAATATATATAATGCCATTTTCACCGAGTGCTTTACGGCGCTTTACTTCACAGTATTACTCAAATTTGAGATTTTAAAATATACATATTTATAAATAAGAGAAATAAATATAAGACATAGACTTTGCAAAACAGAAGGACATGTTATATATATATTTAAAAAAGGTTCTTTCAACATTCAAAGCAGTTCTGCATATTCTCGTTTACATAAAGCACACAAGAACATAGTTGTGTTATCAGTGTCCCTGAGACTGGTTGGTAGATAATTCTATAGGTGTGCTGCAGTTTTGGCAAACGTTCAATCACCCACGTACAGGCACAAGAACACATTAAGAAGTAAAATTTGCGAAATACAACATCATTTCTCACCAAAGTATACTAAACGTGTTAAAACGACTCGTGCTACGGTCTGGTTACCACATTTTCGCTTTCCACCAGCATAATATATATGGGTCAGTATAAAATGGTTCGTAGGCTGGTTTCTCATACAAGAAAACGTACCTAGAAACATACTATATTGGCAAAAATATACCTACGTGAGAGTCCTATGCCGGGGTGTCCAGGCATGATGGCTGCTGGTCCGGGCATTCCAGGCATGGTGGCTGCTGGTCCGGGCATTCCACGCTTGGTGGCTACTGGTCCGGGCATTCCAGGCATGGTGGCTGCTGGTCCGGGCATTCCAGGCATGATGGCTGCTGGTCCGGGCATTCCAGGCATGATGGCTGCTGGTCCGGGCATTCCAGGCATAGTGGCTAATTGTCCGGGCATTCCAGGCATGGTGGCTACTGGTCCGGGCATTCCAGGCATGGTGGCTGCTGGTCCGGGCATTCCAGGCATGGTGGCTGCTGGTCCGGGCATTCCAGGCATGGTGGCTGCTGGGCCGGGCATTCCAGGCATGATGGCTGCTGGTCCGGGCATTCCAGGCATGGTGGCTGCTGGTCCGGGCATTCCAGGCATGACGGATGCTGGTCCGGGCATTCCAGGCATGATGGCTGCTGGTCCGGGCATTCCAGGCATGGTGGCTGCTGGTCCGGGCATTCCATGCATGGTGGCTGCTGGTCCGGGCATTCCAGGCATGATGGCTGCTGGTCCGGGCATTCCAGGCATGATGGCTGCTGGTCCGGGCATTCCAGGCATGGTGGCTGCTGGTCCGGGCATTCCAGGCATGGTGGCTGCTGGTCCGGGCATTCCAGGCATGGTGGCTGCTGGTCCGGGCATTCCAGGCATGGTGGCTGCTGGTCCGGGCATTCCAGGCATGGTGGCTGCTGGTCCGGGCATTCCAGGCATGGTGGCTGCTGGTCCGGGCATTCCAGGCATGAAGTGGCTGCTGCTCCGGGCATTCCAGGCATGGCTGCTGGTCCGGGCATTCCAGGCATGGTGGCTGCTGGTCCGGGCATTCCAGGCATGATGGCTGCTGGTCCGGGCATTCCAGGCATGGTGGCTGCTGGTCCGGGCATTCCAGTGGCTAATGTCCGGGCATTCCAGGCATGGTGGCTACTGGTCCGGGCATTCTAGGCATGGTGGCTGCTGGTCCGGGCATTCCAGGCATGGTGGCTGCTGGTCCGGGCATTCCAGGCATGGTGGCTGCTGGTCCGGGCATTCCAGGCATGGTGGCTGCTGGTCCGGGCATTCCAGGCATGATGGCTGCTGGTCCGGGCATTCCAGGCATGGTGGCTGCTGGTCCGGGCATTCCAGGCATGATGGCTGCTGGTCCGGGCATTCCAGGCATGGTGGCTGCTGGTCCGGGCATTCCAGGCATGGTGGCTGCTGGTCCGGGCATTCCAGGCATGGTGGCTGCTGGTCCGGGCATTCCAGGCATGGTGGCTGCTGGTCCGGGCATTCCAGGCATGGAGGCTGCTGGTCCGGGCATTCCAGGCATGGTGGCTGCTGGTCCGGGCATTCCAGGCATGGTGGCTGCTGGTCCGGGCATTCCAGGCATGGTGGCTGCTGGTCCGGGCATTCCAGGCATGATGGCTGCTGGTCCGGGCATTCCAGGCATGGTGGCTGCTGGTCCGGGCATTCCAGGCATGGTGGCTGCTGGTCCGGGCATTCCAGGCATGGTGGCTGCTGGTCCGGGCATTCCAGGCATGGTGGCTGCTGGTCCGGGCATTCCAGGCATGATGGCTGCTGGTCCGGGCATTCCAGGCATGGTGGCTGCTGGTCCGGGCATTCCAGGCATGGTGGCTGCTGGTCCGGGCATTCCAGGCATGATGGCTGCTGGTCCGGGCATTCCAGGCATGGTGGCTGCTGGTCCGGGCATTCCAGGCATGATGGCTGCTGGTCCGGGCATTCCAGGCATGGTGGCTGCTGGTCCGGGCATTCCAGGCATAGTGGCTAATTGTCCAGGCATTCCAGGCATGGTGGCTGCTGGTCCGGGCATTCCAGGCATGGCGGCTACTGGTCCGGGCATTCCAGGCATGGTGGCTGCTGGTCCCGGCATTCCAGGCATGATGGCTGCTGGTCCGGGCATTCCAGGCATGGTGGCTGCTGGTCCGGGCATTCCAGGCATGGTGGCTGCTGGTCCGGGCATTCCAGGCATGATGGCTGCTGGTCCGGGCATTCCAGGCATGGTGGCTGCTGGTCCGGGCATTCCAGGCATGGTGGCTGCTGGTCCGGGCATTCCAGGCATGGAGGCTGCTGGTCCGGGCATTCCAGGCATGGTGGCTGCTGGTCCGGGCATTCCAGGCATGATGGCTGCTGGTCCGGGCATTCCAGACACGGTGGTTGAAGGTTCGGGCATTCCAGGCATGATCGCTAATGGTCCGTGGTGTCCAGGCAACGTCGATGCTGGTCCCTGGTGTTCACGCACTTCTGGTGTTGGCGTTATGGTGTCATCATTCCTTTTTTTAACACCTAGCTGAAAAGCACATGTAAAAAAAACATAGGTTAAACACACGTTAAACGACAACTTTTTACTGGGTAATTGCAAAACAAAACACACGCACACACGCACACACGCGTGCACTCTTCCTAAGTTGTTCTGCATTCGCTCTCTCCTCATTTCTGAGACCAATATTCTAATTAGAAACGTTCTAAATTATTCGAGCAAATACTTTTGGAGACATTTTGGACCATCTAGTAGACTACACGATGGCAGTATCTTTATTATCCTCGACTTCCCCGAACTCATAATGCAGAGCCATGTTTTGAATTTTGAATACCTTTCAATGTATTGCAGTTTATAGCGCGCGCGAATCAATGACGTCATCTGGCGGATCTTTCATACACTGCATGGTTATTAACATTTACGTCGCTGGATTTACACCTGAATATAAATAGCGTGTGTACGTGAAATGTGTACGTAACATAGAGAACAGCGAAGAAGTGGTGGAGCATCAGCTCTAGGTGAACAACCAACCTACACATACCAAATACTCGTGAAAAACTTCGAAAAAAAACTCAAGAAAAAACGGCTTTTTGTTTCGTATGACAACGCATTTGAATACAAATGCAAATGTTTCACTTAATTCAAATGCAAATGCAAATACCATCAGGTAGGCCAGAATGGAAGGGAACATAGAGACAATAGACTGTCCACTGGTGGGGTCACTGGGAAGATAACCTGGTGGATAATTACCGCAACCAATAATCACTCACTCTGGCTGTAAATATTTAGTACTCCCAATGAGCTGTCACCCCAACCCACCCCAGCAGTGCCACCCAAACCCACCCCAGCAGTGCCACCCAAACCCACCCCAGCAGTGCCAACACAATACAAGTGAGTCATTTGTCTGCATTGTTTGATTTGTTTCAATGAACAGGTAATTCCTGAAGCCATCAACGTATAGACCAATTGGTCTTTTCATGTTGTATGAATAACATTTCAGGCATTGTTTAGTTGACCTACAGAGCACTTTTTCAAAGAGTACATTGTGAAAGTGGATTTATAGGTCAGACATTGATTTCATAATCTGCTGAGGATACTGCCCACTACAGAGCACTTTTTCCAATGACATGTTGTGAACTTGTGAAAGTGAATCCAACAATAATAATTATTCAAAGAATTACGCATGCATTTGATTGCGCAAATGGTTGTGCTTTTGACAAATAAAATTTGTGTACGCATTCAAATGTTGTTTACAATTTCGTGGAGGCATTTGAATGCGCATTCAAATGCGCATTCAAATGCATTTGCATTTGTTAACAAGCCCGATCTACCCTGTCACGCGGGATTTCTGAATACCGATGTTAGTTATCTACCATCCGCTAGGAGTCACCTTAGTTGTCAACCAATACGCTAGGCGTCAGCTCTACAAGTAACATAAGATAGTTGTATTTAAAAAAAATATATAAATATAACGCCATAAACCCGTCTATGAGGCCTCATAGACACCCGTCTATGAGGCATAGACACTCGTCTATGAGGCCTAATAGACAATGTTATTTCCCACAAATGGGCGCGCCGCATCATTGAACATGCCACGCGCCGCTGAGCTTTTTTGTCAAGTTATTGCATTGTTATTGTGTCAGTGAACTTGAACTTGAGTGTGAATGTTAACTCAGTTAACTCAGGATGCACATCATTATCACTAGCAGTTAAATTAATGAAACAACGTGTGCGTTATGGTCAACATAATCAATGTTGGTACGTGCTAAACATGGGAACCCTTGCAACTTCATCAGATGAACTCCATACTCATTAAGACTTAACGTCAACAGCTAAAAGGTATGCAAACATTTGCACTAATCACACCAGGAAATTTATAGAAAACAATAATTAGTAGAAAGTATGGTTTGTCGTACCAATACTGATATTTGGCGGGGTCTTCTTCCCCGTTTATTCGATAACCGGGGAACAAGACCCCGGTTATTGTATTTCGCGAGGCTCTGTGAGACTTCATGACCCAATGTTGCGATGACCGACACGACGACCGACAATAAACATGCACTTAAAGTAATGTTAGTTGCCCCTAACGCGATTTAATTAGAAAGGGTTGCTTTTTAAATCAGCTAGTCATTCATCAAACAATATATTAAGCATCCCACTGCTACATTATTACAAAGGTGAATATAGTTACATAACTAAAACACAACAACGATACAGTAACAGGCTTCAATACGACATACCTTGTTCAAACGACTATGCGGCCTTGCCAAGGCCACTGACGCACAAACGACCAACACGATCACCGTCGCACCCTTCATCTTCTCAGTGCATAGAAGACAAGTTACTTTTCATGGCGCCGTCGCCGTCTTTTATTGTATATCGATGCGCATGCGTACTTCTTGTTCATGGGTAAGTTGCACTCGAATGGGGGTGGAAGGTTGTAACTTGTTAAACTACAATCAACCACTTCGGCTGTCTAACACCGACTGTTTCTACCTTCAAATGTACTTATTCTATTCTTGCAGCTATGGTGTTCTGCTAAAATTCGTTTTCTAGTTTTATGGTAACCTTTTTTGTCTATTTAAGTGGTCTGTCTACCCCCGAGCTACCGTTATTTGGAATAGTCTATATGGCCGGATTAGAAAATGGGTCTTTTGTAATGTTCACGTGATATTGCGAGAGTAACGAGTAATTGTTTAATGGTTATAAATCCTAATACCCTTTATTGTGTCAGGCGAATCCATACGTGCGTGATGTTGTTGCATTTGTAGTGGGTATTTGCCAGGCACCACACCCAATCACATGTCCAGTCTCAGTTATACAAATCTGCTTTCTCACTTAAGTGATTGAAATTGTTGAAGCTCTGCGGTTCCCTTAAAAAATATTTTCTTGTCTTTAGTACTTAATATTATGTAATCGCGTGAGCACAGATGAATTATTGTCATGGCTAACATGTAATTGTAGGTATAGGGAGGGAGGGAGGGAGGGAGGGAGGGAGCGAATGAAGGAGGGAGGGAGGGGGAGGGATATTTATTTAGATCAAACCATGAACATAAGAATATTTAAAATACATAATTCATAATTGTGAATACAATGTTGGTTGATCCATGGAGACCTGAAATAGGACCTGGGAGATCGCTGGCGTGCAGACAATCATGACAACTATATAGAGTTACTTATACTTTGTTAACTAACTAACACTGATATTAAAAATACTAACATATCAATTAATTAGTATTGCTATGTAACGAATATTCTGAATATAAACACTGATCGAAATTTGAAATACAAGAAAATAGTTAAGGAATCATAAACACAACCAAAATATCAACAATTAACACCACTAATGCTAATTAAAATAATCAACACGAATTAACACTAACTACCACTAGCCAAACACTAAACTAACTTGCATTAACTACCATTGACTAACATTAACATTACCTAACACAAATTGCCTCAAAATAACACTTAAACATTTTACACTATAATATATGATATATGACATGAAATCCAAACAGTAGTTCTCATCACGACTGTATTTGACGTTAACATTATCACTATAATTAATATCTTGAACTATGAATTTTTTATCTTTTTCAAAAACTATGTTTCATACGCAGAAATGTAAGTGTAAAAGCGTTGCGAACTTTACACGGGTCAGTGCTGGAACGTGGAACGCAGCTACCATTTGAAGCCTTTCCTGGAGAAAGACGTTAACAATCTGGAAGCCATCCAGAGACGAGTAGCTAGATGGGCGACGTTCACATATTCCTACAAAACAAGTGCAACTAAATGACTTTACGATTTGAAATTGGCACAGCCATGGAGGACGTTTATTATACGTTTAATTTTGTTTTATAAAACAAACAGTGTCAATTGATGTCTCGGACATCGGTTGTAGAAAAGGTTCAAATAACCACTCAGCTGGTTCATGTATAGGACAAGACGGATGGACACTATAACCATAAACTGAGTAAACTTAGATCTAAAAAAACTACCAGGAATGGAATAAACACTGCCAGTCCAAGTGCCGACTTTCAGAGCAAGACATTTTGGTCGGCAATTTGGGCAAAGACGGACGTTTCGGCGAGAGATTAATTACATCATTGTGTCGACAACAAGCTGGGATTCATACTTCGTAGTATAATTCCTTCATGGCAGTATTGCAGATGAGAGGGATTCGTTGGGATTGTGTGATAATTGCAATTGGTGCGGAGAATATTGCACTTGAATTACTCAATGGAGGCTAATGAACACTAAAAGCCGTGCTGCCTTAATTGGAAGGATAATTGTGCACTTTGGGGTTGTTTTCAACTTTGAAGGCTGTTGGCTTGTCCATATAAAGTGTCACGATGTTCAAGTCTTTCATCCATCTCAATAACAACTTTGCTTCACAGTTTTTCTTCGACCGCAGTCTCAATGACTGACACGTCAGCCCGTGACCAAATGTCCTGCCGAAATGGCCACGACCGAACTCGGCCGAAATGCGTACATTCGAATCAACACTGTTGAAACACGTCCGCTGTACTTAGCATTGTTATTTCGTGGCAAACAGCAATTTGATATTGCTTTCACATTTTAATTCCCGTTAATTACCAATATCGGTATGATTAAGATATATCAGCTGTGTCGTATCCTGGCGACACATTTAATCCGATTCATAATAAGGAATGATATGGTCCGTTACACAAGCTCATGTGTTGCCTTCAGAAAGTCGCCTGCTTGATGCCCCAAGCAGTCGGAATGGCGGTACTTATAGCCTACTGGGCATGAGGTTTATTGAACGAGGAACAAGAATGTTACATAATATACTGGTTGATTGAACAACTATATTTTAAGTAAGAATGGAAAGAAAGATTTAATTTCTTATTCACTGCTGAGCTTCTAATATTTGACGAGACGAACTCCAAAGCGGTTGTAGTACCGTTGAACTAACCATGACATTATGACTGATATCATCAAAGTTAGTCCACTATGTGGCCGACACTGTTGACGACAAATTAATATTGCCTTCTGGCAATCCAACATCTGATTAGTTCTAAGTCGACTTCTGGATTGAGAAGATTATAGTTCTCCCGCACAACAACATGCATATATTGCTATCAATGTCACTGCTATTTAATTTGTCGATTTTTTCCATAGGCTATACTCACATTTTGCTAGGATCATATTCATTAGATGATACTAAAACGTGCGATAATGTTGGTGCTGGTGCTTTGTTTGGCAAGTTGTCTGCACTTGTCAAGTGTTTTGCTCAGTATGTGCGGTCAGGCGTGAACATCATATAATAGCAAAAAGGGGATCACCCCGTTTTGTCGTGTTTGACAAGACGTTCGTAGAATGTTTCAAGACAGTTATTCAGTGTACTTTTATGCCACGAAGAAACCATTTAAGCGTACAGGAGCCCTCTAGAGAAATAGGGATGCTCTAGGGAGCTTTGTCCCATAGAATGGTTGCTGATGCAGTGGGAATATTTAATGGTGTTGAATGTTCTCTACATAAGGTGTTGTTAAAGTGTATCACTCTTAATGTTAAGCCTGCCAATTGAACGCGATTGAACAAGACCCAATGACACTCGTGGTTTGGAACACTGTTCTGCTAGTTAAAACACCTCTGGAGCATAATGTCTGCCGCACAGTGCACAATTGACCGTGATTGCAACCCGACCGTGCAGTCTGCGCGTGTTTGTAACTACGATTGTTCACGATTGCCCAGTTTTAAGTGGCGTTAGAATCAGTCGTGCCATCTCAACGGGCTTTCTTGATAAGTCGTGAACAGACTCGTGGTGTGCAGCGCTTCCCGACCACGAGTCTCGAATCGTGAGAAAAAAGCCAACAGGACAACATGAATTTGTATGTGACTCACAGGAAGAAACGGTTGCCTTTTTGTAACGAAGATACGTTGTTAGAACTGACACTATGTGGGTTTCTGCCTTAGCTTGGCACTTGTCCCTCCACATCCTGGTTCGGGTGCCGACACCAGCCAAAGAAGGCGTCGAATTTCTGGTGATAACTATACACCTTTATACGATTAGCTAGTACAGGTGTATATATGTACGCAACGCAATCGTTATTAAAACAAAACTCTCAGGTAGAGACGTTATATAGTTAGATTCGGTTTCACAAGAAACAGTCAGAATGTATCTTGAGCATTATCATGGCAGATAACATAAGAGGGTAATTATAGGGCGTTCCGAAAAGTCAACACAGGCGGTCGCTCATCGCATGTATTTACGTAACTTTTCAATTTTTGTTGCACTAATTCAATAAAGTACGTGTGATCTATTTCATATAGTGACATATTGTGCATACAGTTTGCCCAGATTGTTATCAAATATTTGAACTAGGGCTTTCTTAGTTGCTTCATCTTTGGAATTCACTCACTTTTAGTGTTACGTCGGTAGGAAACATATTACTATTTTGCCATTACCTGAATCTTTTAAATTATGCTTTTCCCCCTTAGCTCCATGCAAGCCTCGGCGTGCCTTGTTCCAACCAGTATACCTAGACGCCTACCTTATTTCACCAAGCCGAGTTACTATTGATATAAAATCAGGACATAATTCAGTGGCACACCATCGAAAGTGCGGACACTTCTGAACAGTTGTTAATACGACACTACACAGTGCTTTAACATCCTTGACAACTAGTCTGTTGACGAAGAGAGCATTATGCAGGCTAGGTGCAGTTTGATGATACACCATTTAAACTAACGATTTAATGTGTGTGAGGGTGTTGATGTGATCTTTGTAATGCATATATATATATATATATATATACAATATATATATATATATATATATATATATATATATATATATATATATATATATATATATATATATATATATATATATATATATATATATATATATATATATATATATGTGTGTGTGTGTGTGTGTGTGTGTGTGTGTGTGTGTGTGTGTGTGTGTATGAGTGTGTGTGTGTATGAGTGTGTGTGCGTGCGCGCGCACTGTAATACAGATATATGTACTAAATTCAAAAACCACATTATATTAACATGCATTTTTATTTATATATTATAATTTATATATTATTAATTATTCATATTAATACCTTACATTATAGTATATTTATTTATTTTAATATATATATATATATATATATATATTGATTCTTAAAATTTCATGTATATTTTTACACTAATAGTACGCACACAAGAACCACATTGTCCCGGATATGGTTCTACACAAATGTTAGTAGAAGTAATAATAATTGTGATGAGTAATAATGTATATAATAATATATTATCTATGTAAATCAACTATCAACTATTATCAAATGACTTCTTCTCTTAGCAGTATTCGATACATTTATCACGTATATTCTAATATATTGGATCGGATACTCAAATGTCATCACATGTTTCAATGGCGCAACGATTTTCCAATAATGTGATAAAGCGTTGTTCCTAAAACGGTTAAGTGAAACGGACATACAAACCCAGAGAAGAATATATTAACATTTCCATCTTCAGTCCGACTGCCAAGTATATGAAGTGGTTGCACACATATGTTCCAGTCTCCCTGACGACTCTTTCAAACTAACTACCCGCGAGAAAATAAATAAAACACCGCAACATCAACGCCACAAACGTATTTTGACGAAATATCCTTAACACAATACAAAAACACGAACCTCTATACTAATGTCATCGAATGCGTTACGGGAATACAATTACTTCTTTCACTGGCGTCACTAATGCCTACAGTAGACACGCATTTACAATATAACCAATGATGATTCTGCCGACTACTTCCATCAATGTTTATTTCACACATTTGATTCTTGATATAGATTGTGGATAACGTGACCTAAAACGGATCGTGTGCTAAACGGCTCTTTCCACATTCGCTCTTGCCTCAGCGATGTTGTGCTCGTAGAAGTGCTGCGTGCTCCAGCTGCCCAACCAGACGTACAAACGCTGCCAGATGCAGCAGGCGCTATCGCTCATGCGTAGATCGCATATGTTCATAATGGTCTCCAAGCGCGCGAAGATGCACATCGCTCGTACCAGGGGCAGCCACAGCACAATACACAGACGGCGGAAGTGAGGACGAACATCTGTCCAACGATGACAGGCACATCAAAGACGTCGACAGCGAATTTCGGCCGACCGTCGCACAAACTGGTGGCACTCATGAGGGCCATTGAGAAGTTGTTGTAGTCGTAGCACGACGACCCGAGCAGGTAGAACGTGAGGCCGACAAACATTGTGAACATGACGAACAACCAAACGGCAACGTTCAGCAGCTGCCGTAAAACGTGATGCATCATGCTTGTCAGCATTACGAAATTATGATTAATGTTGACGATTCTGAGCGCGTTCAGTAAGGACAACATGAGAACGAACGGCAACATGTGCGTGAATATGTCCTCGTACACGACAATCTTGTAGAAATCGACGAAGGTCGCGTAGTCATACCTGCTGATGTAGTTATTTACTTCAGCCACCGCTAAAAATCGCAGCAAATAGACGACGACAATGACGTTGGTGAGAAAGATGAAGATCATGTCAAACATTACTGTCGTTGGCGGTAGGTGGCGACACTTACGGCACTGGTGAAACAGAAAGCAGTACCCGAAAGAGTCGCATCATTATCATGTAATGCCGCATATAAGAACTCCGACCTCGTCGAGTTTCCGCAACATGTACAACTTCGACGTGTGTATTCGGTAAGACGGGTCGATGCGGCCAACGACGACGAACTCAAAGAAGATGACGACGTTGGTGAACAGATTGAAAGGCATACTGCAGACCGTGAACTCAACAAGAACCGCACGTGTGTTCTCGTCGACCCAACCGGCAGCGTGCATCTTGTTCAGCGAATCAATAATGCTATCGTTTCCCGCTGTACCGTTTATGATGAAAGCGTACCCGTTGTCTGGGTATGTCCTATGCCGCCCTACCACCGGTGTACCAGCACCAGTGCTATGTCGGTGCAACCATGGACTGTTAGCATATCTCTTCACTTCGTCTCCATTGGACGAGAAAGTTGTGTTTTCCAATGGCTGCCATGACGCGTTGTATGATGATTTGTCGAAAGTATACCTGTCGTAGAGTGGCTTGCAGAACTCCCGTGTCAACACTTTTGGTAAAACCGTCTTCTGGCACTCGCCTGAAAAGAATGGGTTTCAGTTGCTTTATGTTTCTCATACTTTTTAATTTAAATTTCAACACTGCAGATCGGTTTACAACAACAAGCCCAACTCCGTACTTTATAAACACAACTACTATCGCTATGTGTGAGATCATGCAGACACACAGAACACATCGCAAACGCACGCACGCACGCACGCAGACGCACTTAACTTTGGTACAATATAGAATCGTCTCTGCCAGATTGTTTTTATAAGTCCGATAACTGTTCAAGCGGCATTATCAAAGAGGAGTCATGAATTTATAGTATTGCTATTAGGTATGGGTGATGTATTAATAAGCCTGTATTTATACACTCAGTGAAAGGGGATGGGCATTTATTTTCCCACTAGGTGCAACGGTATTTCGTGGCCGAATCCCATTACACATGTACCAAGTAGTCGTTTAAACAAAACAAAAGGCAATTATTATCAAAATACAACTGAACAACATTAGCCAATGGCTAAAACTAATAAAACCTAAGTAATCCCGGTACATGCTTTTCAAAACGACCAGAAGAAACGTTGTGACTTTCCATTTACTAGAAATAGACACACATTGATAATTTAATTAAATTTTCTTGGAATACGAGCAATTTAACTGGGAAAGTCACATCGAGACAATTTCAAATATGTGTTTAAGGACGTTAGATATTCTAAATATACTAAAACGGTTATTACCTCTTAATATAAAGATCATATTGCACAAAACAATGACATTGTCATACTTAAGCTATGGCGAAACGGTTTGGGGCTACAAATATGAAACGTAAGAAACGTCAAAAGAAACGTGTCAGATCAGAAGTGTAGGCAAATATAATGCTCACACTGAACCACTATTCAAAAGTCTTAAATTACTAAAAATAAAACAGATATTAAAATGACAAAACTAACATTGTATCAGAAACTGACACATTACAAACTTCCTTGCATCGTGCTCTTTATCTGATGGACGTCTTTTTGCGTGATTTGAAGGCTTGTGCTCAGCTCTGCGTTTCCTTCGCGGTCTTCCTCACCATATCGTCAAATCGCTTGTTAGTCGCTTCCACAAACGAATGCAGACAAGGCTTGAAAGGTTTTCTGTTGCGTTTCCATCTGTTTCTTCTTGCTTACCCAATGTGACGACTGAAGCTCATATATTAGACGTTATTGTGGCCAACAGAGTACAACACATTCGAGATCACACTGATCTAAAAAAAAGTGGAAATATACGCAGTCTGTAGAAAATCCAGCTGAAGATGTGTCACGTGGCCTTAGTACCGATGAACTTATGAAGCAGTCAAAATGGTTAAACGGACCAGATTTTCTTTGCGAAAACAAACTCCCGTCTAACGTTGAATGTTGTGAAGATCCAAAAGTACATAAGGTACACGTTTGCCAATGAGGCAGATGTGTCATAAAATCTCTCCCAGCCGGAACGATTGGAACGCTTTTCAAGCTGGCATCGAGCTAAACGGGCAGTAGCGGTCAGCCTTAGACTGAAGGCTCGTCTCAATGGACGACTGGTGAAGACATCAAAGACGATGCCATCCATCGAAACTCGAAAGCGCGAACATCACATGCTTCACGAATGAACCAGTCACGATCGACGAACTTTGCACATCTGAAACTGAGATCACCAGGCTTGTGCAGATACCGAAAGACGAAATGAAGTTTCTTAAGTATATCAGAATGGGCCAACACATTTGTAACAGAGTGAAAGCAAGAAAGCGTAACGTGTCAGTAAAAAGGAACAGCTCCCTCTATCGACTTATTCAGTTTTTAGACAACGAAGGTAGTATCCGTGTGGGAGGCAGTATGAGAAGAGCTGCATTCTACAAGTGTCAAGCACCCAGCAATCCCCCCAAGGAGACATCACTTTACTGAACTTGTCATTCGCCATTTTCACCAACAAATTGCACATCAATTTCGAGGAATGACCACCAATTAGATTCGATCCAATGGCTTTTGGATCACTGGATGCAGTTCAACTGTTACATTTCCAAATGCATCGACTGAATGCGCGAAGACAGCCTCACACCAGTACCACCTTTCACTTATTGTGGATTTGACTTCTTTGGCTCATTGCACACCAAGGAAGGTAGGAAGGCAATTAAGAGACGTTGGGTCTTCTTCACATGCATGGCATCAATCGTCATACATCAATAAACGGCAAATAGTCTAAGTACAGATTCGTTTATCAGCCCACTGCGTCGATCTATAGCAATGCCCGGACCCATCCGCCAACTGAGAACCGATTGATGCACCAATTTTGTCGGAGCCGACAAAGAGTTTAGAGAATGTCTTTTCAAGATGGGCTGCAATCAGATTCAACAGTTTCTCCTGAAGAAGGGTTCCAACTACCTCGACTTCAACGTTCCATCAACTAGCCATATTGCTGGAGTATGAGATAGACCTATACGGACAGTGCGTAGCATCCTTGCGTCTATGTTGGATCATTCTGGTTCCTAACATGACGATTAATCATTAAGAACACTGATGAGTGAAACGACTGCGATTATTAACAGTCTTACGTTGACCGTAGACAATCTCAACGACCCCAATTCACTCCAGTCAGACTCTGATCCATCTATTGACGATGAAATCAATTATTCTACAATTATTCTACCTCCGCCAGGTGTATTCACGAGACAAGATATGTAGGCACCAAACGATGGCGTCGAGTCCAGTATTTGGCCAACCAATTCTGGATCCGCTGGAGAATCGAGTTCCTCCAGAATATCCAACACGAAACCAAGTGGGTTAGCCCACGACGGAACTTTCATGTTGATGACGTTGTCTTCATCAAAGATGAACACTCATCGCGAAACTTGCGTGAGTCGAAGACACTTACCATGATGACGAGTACTGCGTGCGAAAAGTGAGACTCGACATTACTTGCGGTTGGGCAGGTATCAGAGAATGACACGTCCATTCGTTGTCACATCTGGAGCGGTCTGTTCATGAAGCTGGTTCTTCTTGTTGAGCAGCCGGATGACCGCGAATTCCCAGCCGAGGGCATTGAAGTTCTGCAGAGGACGGCCCCCTCTCCAACTGCAGACGGTGCGATCTTCGGCAGCGGACAGCCCGCTCTTCGGCTACAGACGGAACACTCTTCGACTGCAGACGGAACACTCTTCGACTGCGGACGAGACGCTCTTCAATTGTAGACGGCACGAATGCGAAGTGTGACTGCAAACGGCGACAACCCTCCGTTCACGACGACCGGCAACTGTGATGTTGTTTACGCATTTATCTGCTTCATATGTAATTAGGATGTTGTTTAGGCATTAGATGCCATATAATCAGCTGCGGGCAGAGGGAGGCGGTTGTAGGATTAGTCACGTAAGATAAGCGTACACGCCTATGTGGTAGATCTCCCGACGGAAGTATTGATGATATAGGTTTTAGTTTGAGTTGATGTTGGAACAGTTTTGTGTGTGTTAGGAGTATATGTTAGTAGAAGCTTCTACGATTACACTGGGTGATTAACCTCGGTCCGACTGTCAGAGGATCAGAAGGTAATGATGTAATCAACTGGATAGAAAAGTGGCTTACACACAGAAGACAGAGAGTAATACTAGATGGTGAGATTTCAAACTGGAAATTTGTGTTGAGTGGGATCAGTATTAGGCCATATACTGCTTTTAATATATATATATATATATATATATATATATATATATACATATATATACATATATATACATATATATACATATACATATATATATATATATATATATATATATATATATATATATATATATATATATATATATATATATATATATATATATATATATATATATATATGGAAAATGACATATCTAACAAAGTACTCAAATTTGCAGATAACACAAAAGTATTCAGAAAGGTTACTAATGATACAGATAAACACGCTGTCCCTGGCCACCAATGGACGCGGCGATTACTTCTGTTCGTACGGCCTGCCGCCACGTCACGCGGCGTTCCGCACCTTCATGAACGAACATTGTTCCGAGTAGACTCATAATAGCAAGAGACTTCAGAGTCCCCTGTCTAACGTTTGTGGACAATATTGAGTAGCTTTTGTATTGCTTCGTTGTAACGGCTTGTCGATGAGAACTTTTATAAACGTATTCGGCACCGATCTAGTAGCTAACGATTGCCGCGTGTTCGATTGGCTTAAACAGACAAGGTAGACTGTACTATCACACATCGTACATCGATTGATGAGCCTCTGGCGAGGTGGACACACCACCCGTAAGCTCACGATCTCTGGCGTGATGGTCAACATCCGCAAGTCGCCTCATCGTTACCCTCGAGCCTCTGGCGTGGTGGAGACACTCCTAAGCTCGCGACCTCTGGCGTGATGGTCAACATCCGCAAGTCGCCGCATCTTCATCGTCATAGTTGTAGTGATATTACACGCTACCGATGTTGCTTGTGTTGTTCAATAAAAATACGTGTGCACTCGTACGATATCGTGTTTTGCTCGTTTCTCGTCTCCTCGTTAGGTCCTTTGATCTCAGTTGTTAACGACCCTGTTAATGACCACTGTTAACAGACCCTTTGATCTCAGTTATTAATGGGCCTGTTAGCGCGGACGCCTCTCCGGATCACGGTTCACCGTCGACATGGGATTAGGGTCAAAACTACGGTTCGTTTTAGTCGCTAGGGGGCGCTCTGGTGTAGTGCGCACGGTTTTTGGTGTTCCTACAGCCGCTAGGGGCGCTCTGGTGTACTGCGCGCCCAACCGGAAGTCGTTCAGGCACATAGATGCCGGATTTGATATCTCAGATTCACTCGTCTACTACTGCTCTCCTCTGTATGCGTTCAAGCGTATGTATATCATTCTTATGATACGGTCTCCACGCTTGTATACAGCATTCTAAATGAGATCTAACTGCTGCATTATACAGGGATATAATTAACTTTTTCTCCGTGTATGTTATGTTTCTCCTAATCAACCCAAGAATTTGATTACCATTTGAAGCTGCAATACCACACTGTTCTGATACTTTCATATCAGCGTTTATTGTTATTCCTAAATCCTTTTCGTTTACAATAGTAGCTAGATCAGTATCTCCCATATTATAGTTTATATCCAAGTTCCCGTGTCCTGTATGTAGGCATTTACATTTCCCAAAATTGAATAACATCGGCCAGTTTTTTAGACCATTTAACTAATTTGTATAGATCCTTTTGTAATTGTTTTTTCCACCATTAGTGTTAACCTTTCTAAACACTTTTGTGTCATCTTTTCCGTATTTTAGTTGTTATATTGTCGTCGTCCAAATCATTGATATATATTAAGAATAATAAAGGTCCTAATGCTGATCCTTGTGGTACCCCACTCAAAACTGATTTCCAGCTTGTGACCTCTACTTCTACTATAACACGCTGTATTCTGTCAGTCAGCCATTGTTCTATCTAGTCAATTATGCTATCCCCGATACCGTGGGCTTTTAATTTAAGTAGTAGTCTTTGATGTGGCACTTTGTCAAAAGCGTTATGAAAATCTAAGTAGATAATATCTACTGGCGATAACTTGAATATCCACTTAACGATTTCTTCCAAAAAACATACCATATTCGTTAAGCATGACCTCGCTTTTAGGAATCCATGTTGAAATGAATTTAATAATTTATGCCTTACAAGAGATTTAACAAGATTTAACAAGATTTGCCATCCAAGCCCCAGATGGCAAGTGGACAAGGAAGCCATTGGCTTATCGAGAGTCCAACAATGTTCATCTACTTATAACCCGCCCTCCTGAGATATATGTCAACCTTGTTTTTAAACATATTCACGCTGCTAACAGTTACACAATCTGTAGACAATTTGTTCCATTCATTTATTGTCCTCTGTGAGAATGAGTGCTTCCTGATGTCCAATCTACATCGATCCTTTACTAATTTTATCTCATATCCTCTAGTTCTGCTATCCTTCTTGAGTGAGAAAACATATTTCTATCAATATTTGCATACCCATTCAATATCTTAAAAACTTCAATCTGATCTCATCTTAACCTCCTTGTCTCTAGAGTTGTTAAACCACATTCTTTCGGGCGTTCTTCATAACTAAGGGAGTCCACCATATGGTCTTTAATTAACCTTTCTAATAATTTACAAATCACTGATGTTAAATTCACTGGTCTGTAATTCTCTGACTTATTTCTCGAACCCTTTTTAACCAATGGTATGATGTTTGCTTGTTTCGATTCGAAAGGAATAACTCCCTCTTTTAATGACAAGTTGAACACTCTTGCAAGTGGTATACTGATTTGTTCTATTGTTTCCTTTAGTAGTTTTGGAGGAATTTTATCCACTCCAGGTGATTTATTCTCCTTGCCTTTATTGTCGTAGCTACCATTTCTGGAGTTACAATTAACTGCCCTAAATAGTCAGATTTAGCCTCTTGAAATTTAGCATCTGGAACTGGTAATAAACCTATATCCTCTCTGGTAAACACTGAACTGAAATATCCATTTAGGTCTTCCGCTATTAAAAAAACCTTGTGATATTATTTTTCCAGCACTGTCTTCTTGTGGTCCAATATTGTCTCGTACATTTTGTTTACTCCTGACATATTATGCATAACAACTCTTGGTGTCATTTTACATTACATGCTAATTTTTTTCATAACTTCTTTTAGATTGTCTAATTTTAATTGTAGCTGCATTATGTGCTTTTTTGTAATTTGTGTAATTTTCATCCTTTCTGGTACGCCTGTAAACCTTCTACGTAGTTCGCTTAGACGCTATTTTTCTAATAGCTTCTTTTGACAAGTGTTTCGTTCTAGACCGTTTTCGTTATTGTTTCAATGAACTAATTTATCAATGATACTCTCAATTACGTTTTACATGCGATGTAGGCCGAATCTACATATCTACGGACAATTATAACTTAACAGGATAGGGAAAGTATCAGTAATTGTACGGTAGTTTATAAGTTTAATAATGAGTCGACAATAATAGTTTGACTAGTAGGGTTTATGACAGGGGCCTCTACCTCAATCACACCTATTCTGGGGGTCCACCTCCCACCAATCCCGCCTCCCACATATGTTTGAGGCCAACCTCCCACCTCCTACCATTTTATGACCAACCTCCCACTTTCTGAAATCCTTCGCATTATCGCGTAACGGGCAAGTTCATTGCTTCAAACTTATTGCCGAAACTACATTACGGCTATATATGGGATAAGTTCAGCTTATAGGATATACGTTAAGTATTGAGATACATTGGAAACGAAAAACTTTAAGCTGAAACTGTCTACTGACTTAGTAAGGTCTTATCCACTGTGACCACTAGATGCATGCTAATCGTTCTCTTTGGCAAATTAAAGTTGGTATATACCAGGCCTCCAAGCTAAATGCGACTATAGTTTTATCTACAATACGAGGTACATTTTAATGTTGTCTTCATAATATTATATTGTTTTACTTCTAATTAACCGACCAGTTTGATGACTCTTTGAAGCATTAAGTTCACACTGCTATGACACATTAATGTCCAGACCAATTGCAACTCTAACATTATGTTTATGGTTGTAGGCCTGTCTAGAAAAATACCCGCCATTTTATATTTTGCATCCACTTTCCCACATTACCAAAATCTGCTATGTTTTCGTACAAAGTTGTCTAGTTTGTCTAGATCATCTTGTGATGTTTTGTTCTTCCTCACCCTAGATAAATATGATGTTGCTAACAGCATGAATCATTTCAAGTTTTCCACAGCTTTATATGATATAGTGAATGTGAGGAGGACGATTCTAATCACGTTGTGCTAGTCGATGGCACTAAACATTTACGTTACCCCAATTTTATCTTGATGTAATTTTAATGTGTTGGTAATAGCAGAATCTTCAGACAGAACCCATGGATAGATGGAACACTGTATTCAATAAATATCACTTAAAGTTGAACCTACAGAAAACGGAATTCATGATGATTGGAAGAGTGCACCATAATCTGAACATCAAAATCTGTGAATATCAGCTGGAGCAAGTGACATCCTTTAAATACCACAGCACCATCAACGAGCAGGAAAATATAAATAATATATTAACAACCAGATTTCCAAGACGAAGTACAGCCAGAATGTAAGATGTATGTACAGTCTGCTGAAAGACAAACAAATAACTAAGAAAGCCAAACAAATCATACACAAAACCAGCATGAAATCTAAATGAATGATTCAAGATGTCCCAGATGGGACAGACAATGAAATGATCATCTCTACGGGAAGAACAAGATCGCCCCAATTACAGTAGTCATCAAGATATATAAATTGAGATAGTATGGTCATGTGACGAAAAGAGAAGATGAATATGTCATAAGAATGGCACGGAGCATGAAGATGGCGGGAAAGAGACCGAGAGAAACGCCCAGGTTACGGTGGATCAACAACATCAGCTGCCACCTGGAGGACAAGAACACTAGCCTCGAAGCTGTAGTAAGAACGGACGGTAAAAGAACCGTATGGAATGGAAGAAGTCGATTTCTTGCCACACTGACAGGAGTTTAGTGTCATTTGAATTCCTATCTGAAGCATGGTTAACAGGTGAACATTTAATTTTATGGGTTGTTTCAAACTATTCTTAATATATAAAAATCATATCGAAATAACAATCACAATTACGTATAGCTGTTGTCAAAAGACGCCGGTCTCAGGACTGGTTTATTAAATTTTTCAGTTTTCAACTTTAAGGATGTGATTGATGTTACGACGATTATGTTATATATTATATGCCATTTTGTCCCTCAAATTTAGTAACTGGAACCAGTCTTGGGTTCAAATGTGAGTCAGCGCATTTTAATGCAAATGCAAGTGTTTAAAATTATGCAAATGTAAATGCATTAATATATGATTGCATTTAAATGCAAATACAAATGTTTTAAATAATTCAAACGCAAATGCAAATGTAAGTGTTTGAAATGATACAAATGCAAATGCAAGTGTTTGAAATTATGCAAATGCAAGTGTTTGAAATGATTCAAATGTAAATACTAGTGTCTGAAGCGATTCAAATGCAAATGCAAGTTTTTTTATGACGAATGCAACAAAGTACATACCAGTTTATATCAACTTAATTATATTTATATATAGTTACATAAAACAGGTGCTTTATTATTAAATAATGTTTCAGTAATCAATCAAAAATATTACACTCAAAGGAAACGTAGGAGCACTACAGGTGACATTTAATTAGGGAAACCTTTGGGTTGAACACTAGCCTTTGATAAGCAATGGATTTATTCAAGTGGGGGGGGTTCTTTCTCCCATAAAGGGAATGAGCAGGCAGCTGCCGTTTGAAATTTCTGCCATTTGAAACCCGTCTGAATTATGTTTCTACGTGTTGTTTTCCAGTGGTCCGACCATATCTCAAACTTTCTGTTTACTTCTTACACAAGCATAAAAACTCTTGTAATTTTTTTATTAACTGCCATTTTTGTTCAAAAGGTTCTTTTTCTAATTTCAGTTGTAGCCAGGTTAAGTGCCTCTTTGTAGTTTGTGTAGTCGTCTACATTTCCAATGTGTTATATACCCCCACAGCATCTGTTTGTGAGCAATTTTTTTAATAGTCTCTTTAGACAATATCTTAGTATTGCCCCCAATTGCATCTTTTAAACAAGTACAGCATAATGTTGCTGTCTTGTTCTTCAACAAGTTATTCCAATCTCTATTCGCTAGATATGTTCTCATCTCTTTATATGTGGCTTTGTTGTAGTTCCTCCTCCATTGTTTTTTTTATGTATGCCCTGTTTTTACTTTTATATTAAAATGGACCTGGGTGTGACCACTGGAAACCAACTATTCGTGTACTATAACATTGTCAACTAATTAATTTTTAGAAGACAAATTAAATCCAATACATTCCCATCTCTGCGTGGTTGCATGTTTCAAGACATGTTGAGAATTGCATCGTATATGAAATGAAATTTATTAGACCAATACTTACAAGTATATATTATAATTTAGTATATATAATATGTCAGGAGACTCCCGTTAAGGCATTTAAATGCCGCTACCACAAGAGCCACCTTGAATAATAATTGTAGAATAACAATAATAATAATAATACATTTACAGAGTAATTTAGCTAATAATACCTGAACATGCCATAGTAAAGATTTTAATCAAAAGTTCTTACAGTAGCTGACATTTACATGTGCACATATGCAAAAAAAACTAAAACTAAATGCATCAATAGACATTACAATAAATTTATTTTAAAGACAACATTAAATCTGCCAAGATATAATTAGCTAGTAACTACAAGGCGACGTATACATAGAGATTTAAGTTAATTATCTTCCACATATATAACAGTTAATAACAGTACAAGTATTTTGATACCTTTCAATAATGAATATTTTAATATAGGTGGAGATTCCATGGATACTGTGGGTGAATATTTTATTAATAATGATATCGGGAGATTTATTAAATATCTTTGCTTTGCTGAACCTGATGTTTCTTTTGGAGAATTCGTGATTGACTCTAGGGATAAATACATTTGTGCATGCCCTAGTGGCATGTTGATGGCGCTGGGTATTGTATAAGAGTAGGTTTTGATTGAAATAATCAGGC
Source organism: Lamellibrachia satsuma (assembly GCA_033239005.1). Lineage (NCBI taxonomy): Eukaryota > Metazoa > Annelida > Polychaeta > Sabellida > Siboglinidae > Lamellibrachia > Lamellibrachia satsuma. The sequence goes on along the minus strand of BSQZ01000016.1, from coordinate 6,107,207 downwards.
AGCTGCTTAATTCTTGATCAATTTGTAAATAAATTTGAGTAGTTGAATTCTATATATGTCATCAAGCTTTAAGAGGCATAAATCGATACAACTTCACTCTTATTTTATGAGTTAGCCAAATCCACGGATGATAGTCTAATTAATTGAAGTATGTATTCGACCAGAATCTGGACGCATACATTATTTATGTCACAATGAAAAGCACACTCTGCATCCAGACGATGTGTGCGACAAACGGTGGCGCCACAGCACGGAGACTTGGTAATCGAGGCTAATCGATGATAGGCGCTGTTTTGTACATTCACATGTTTCTACCACTTGGAATCATCGTCGGATTAAACGACAAGGGGCCGATAAAGCCAGACACAACGTTGACGACATTTCGAAAATCTTGGACGAAGTTGACCCAGACGCAATACCGATCTATGTCGCCCGTGATCTTGGCAAACTACCGACCATTGATTTTAATCATGTCGACATGTCTACATTGTCACGTGAAATCACCACGTCCAAAAGCAAATTATATGAAACTGAACTATTTCATCAGACTCTTGTCGATTCAGTGTCTGAACTTTCTACGCAAATCACCACTCTCGTGTCATCACTGCTACCTGTACTTTCTTCACTGAACGTGACGCCAACCGCAACGACTTCAGCTTCTACATCTTCTCCAACACCTGCCATACGTGAGATGTCTCCGAAATCTGCCGTATCTACTTCCTCAAGAGTTCGATCTGCCCCCAAGGCAACTGCTCCCTATTTTACTTCTTCACGATCTGCTGTGTCGAACATGGCTACTATTTCTTCTCGATCCGCCGTATCGACCTCTCCAACTACTTCTTCACGATCAGCTGTGTCGACCTCTGCAACTACTTCTTCACGATCCGCTGTGTCGACCTCTGCAACTACTTCTTCGCGATCCGCTGTGTCGACCTCTGCAACTACTTCTTCACGATCCGCTGTGTCGACCTCTGCAACTACTTCTTCACGATCCGCCGTGTCGACCTCTGCAACTACTTCTTCGCGATCCGATGTGTCGACAGCCACTGTGTCAACTACTACCGCTTCTACATCTATCACTGGTAGCTCTACTCATGTCACTTTTATATAGCAGCATGTTAATTCACGGTTTTTTACCGGATGCTATGATGATTACAATCATTGCCCCCATAACTAAAAATAAAGTGGGTGACCTGTCTGATAACAACAACTACCGACCCATTGCTCTAGCCACAATTGCTAGTAAATTATTTGAATCCTTGATATTATCCAGGGTTTCTACTTTTTTTATCTACATGTGTAAACCAATTTGGATTTAAAAAGCATCACTCAACTGAAATGCTCATATTTTTTATTAAAAGAACTCTTTCGACACTACATAGCGAATGGCTCATCTATGTATGTTACTATGCTGGATGCCTCTAAGGCCTTTGACAAAGTCAATCATAGTAAGCTATTCACCAAACTAATTGACTGGGGATGTCCTTCTTTTATTGTGCGCATTCTTTATTACTGGTACAGAACCGAGAAATTCACTGTCAGATGGTGTTGTAGCTTCTCAGAATTTTTTACCGTTTCAAACGGTGTTAAGCAGGGTGGATTCCTTTCTCCGCATCTTTTTAACGTTTGCATGGATAACTTGAATATATTAGAAATAGGCTGTCTTTATGCAGGAACTATAATGAATCACAATAGTAGTTAGTGGAAGTTTCTGAGACCTCCTTATCTGAGCAATCTAAACATCAAAGGTAAAACACCCTAATATCACCCACCGCTAATGAGTGCGCGCAGCCATAGGAATAAAGAAAATACACGTAATAGCACCCACCCACCCACCCACCCACCCACCCACCCACCCACGTCAACACGTGACCTGAACCTGAACCCGAACGGAGTGACCAGTCCGAGTGTTGAGCTAATACTAACTGGACGCCCGAACGACTGGAGTTAACTGTAAGCCGAAGCGTTTATCCAGCTGTGAGGCATAGTGCGAGATCAAAGGATGCTAATCGGAATGTTGTAGCAACGGACCCAATCGTATCAATGAAAACACAGCGATACTGTTGCAAGTGCAGTTAGGCATATTGTAGCCAGTATATAGACGGTGGGACATAAGACGTCATAAAATGAAAACTTTTAAATATAATGCGATTATGTAATATTTATTATGTAGCCTACGTGCATACGGACATTTTATTCGCTGGATGATGGAAATCTGACCGCTCAGATAAGAAATTTTAGCAGAATTAAATGTGACCATCGGTGTTTTCGTAGCGTAGTTAGAAATGCCGACAAATCTTTTATATATTTAAAACAGCGCAATTGTACATATAAGAAATGTATATATATATATATATATATATATATATATATATATATATATATATATATATATATATATATATATATATATATATATATATATATATATATATATATATATATATATATATATATATATATATATATATATATATATATATATATATATATATATATATATATTACACTCCTAACGACTGGAGTTAACTCTAAGCCCAAGTGTTTATCCAACGAGATCAAAGGACACTAATCGGAATGTTGTAGTGAACCCGAACGTGTCAATGAAAACACAGCGATAGTGTTGCTAGTACAGTTAGGCATATTGTAGCCAGTATATAGACGGTGGGACATAAGACGTCATAAAATGAAAACTTTTAAATATAATGCGATTATGTAATATTTATTATGTAGCCTACATGCATACGGACATTTTATTCGCTGGATGATGGAAATCTGACCGCTCAGATAAGAAATTTTAGCAGAATTAAATGTGGCCATCGCTGTTTTCGTAGCGTAGTTAGAAATGCCGACAAATCTTTTATATATTTAAAACAGCGCAATTGTACATATAAAAATGTATATATATATATATATATATATATATATATATATATATATATATATATATATATATATATATATATATATATATATATATATGTGTGTAATTTTTTCATGTCATAATTGAAATGTAGAAGAAAGTATATAGTGTTTAAAATATGTAGATACAGTCCAATGATAAAAGTATAGTTCAATATAAAAGTATAGTTCACACTGTCGCATTGAATGCCGACAGGAGACTGCGTCGGAACCGAACATTCAGTGGGAGTAGAGGCAGCGACTTCCCACGCCGGTCGATGAGCTTGGTCGGACGTTGGGGGTGGGTGATGGGGGTGGATGTAACGACATCAACGGCGTGAATTAACGGTGTGACGTCACCTAGTTGTTTGACGACGGTCTTCCTTGAACCGTGGTCGAGGAATGCAGCGGGGATGTCGCACTCCTCATCCCAACTTTCCGATTCCCGATCCTTCACAACGAGCGTAGAATTGGGACATGACTCGTTGGCCATTCTCCGTCGTTCTAGGGTAATTCCTTCCATTTCCATCATTATCATAGGCCATAGCTTACGATGAACTCTGCAAGGAAACGACAAAACCAGAGTGAGATGCATAGTGTATCCATCATATATATATATCCGATACATACGGAATTCGACGTCAACTAGCAGTGAAGCTGGGGGAGTGTTTTTACAGTGAGACATGCACACGGGGAATTATAGAACAGTATATAAGGTGAACATGCATTCAAACATCGTTACTGTATAGTAGCATTATATATACTCACGCACGGTCCAGTAACACCAACAATGCGTCGTCTAGTAGTGTTAGGACAACCAATATGTCAGTCATCACTCCGACCATGGCTGCAGGCATCGTCATAGACATTTTGAGAGTTGCTGAGATATCGACACGACGGGTCTCAACACTCTTATATACCAGGCTAGAAATAGACGACAACTGACGTAGCTTCGGAGAACGCTGGTCAGACGTAACGCGAGACGATCGTACGATCGGGTAGAGTACAATTCAGTGTACCCGGTGGATAATAGAGACATCGCGGTCGAGTCGTAAACCTGATAAACGTTTCTGAGAACTGTTACATGTCTGACACAGTACATACATCAAAAGTAGGGTTAGAAGTACTCAGAGAGCACTATACTATATAACGTCGTGTATTTAATACGATGCATGTACATTTTAACATCACAAAGTCAGTATGTATCGTCCTATAAAGTTCAAAGGTGGTAACAGTTACCGGTCCAATTTCTATGTGTGCAGGATCCGTGTGTGGGATAGAGAATTTAACATTGAAAGCACATATCAGTGAAAATATGCTGGTCACACACACCGGAAAGAAAAGGGAACAGATAATATCACCCCGAGAGTCAGAAAAAAGTTGGCTATTGAAATTGCACAATCATTAACCCAAATATTTCAACATTGGTTGACAAAACATGAACATTCACAAAATATATTATATTATCATCAATATGATTCTTGGTCTCGGTTGTATTGTGAGACACGACTGGTTCAATGTATTCATGATTTAGTTACCTATATGCAGTCTGGTACATACAGTGATGTCACATTAGTTAAATTACTATTAATGATAACTGAGAATGTATCAGAATCCCCCCATAGCGAACCGGGGGTCAAACGTAACGCGAGACGGTCACAAGGTCGGTGAACATAGTACAGTGAGATACCAAACATCCAGCACTCAGTAGCAGCATCACGCGATCGACCAAGGGTTGAGATACCAGACATCCAGCAGCGTACAATAGGAACATCACGCGCGCGACCAAGGGTCGGTGATAAGAAAGCGCGCCATAGACAGTTGGAGGTGTATATAAACCCAACGCAGAGTGAACGAGGCACACACAACCACACTCCGATCCACAGCACACGTCGAGACTGAGCGTCAACAGAGAACGAAATGGCCGCCCACCAAGACGATATGATGTTGACAGTGAGTCAACTTGAGAAGGAGGTATGTAACGGTTCTTATATATTTAGACGGCCGTTGACCATAGTACAATGCTCTGTACAAGATAAATATATCGTATATCAGTCATGTCAGCAGTGTAACAAACGTGTGAGTCCCGAAAACAATGGCTTTGTGTGTCCGATCCATCGATGGCAGCGTGGCGTAGTGTATCAGTTCGCTTTGCGTATACTCCTACAAGACGCCATCGGAAGTGAAATTTGGGCAACACTATTTAATGCCAAGGCTGTCCAGGTGTTGGGATTCACGGCTAACGATTACATGAACATGAAGTCAGACGCCGAGCGGTATGCAGCACTGGACATGTTGCGGGGGGCCCAGGTCATGGTGACCATTAGGAAACGCGTGGCGGGCCAGTATGTAAATTACACGGTGGCAGACTTGGAAGTAGTGACAGTGTGAATCAATCTGTTGACAGGCTGCCGCTACCGTCGCTTCAGCAGCTGCTGCAGTGGCGACCGGAAGCAGTGACGTCACCGCCAGTGAGGGACGCTCTAAGGTAATGGAATGGTTACATGCTAATAGTTCGGAGATACTATTCTCCTCCTCGGTGGACAGCTGTTCACCGCCATCATTAATTATAATATCAGATGATGATGAGGGGGAGTATAGTGCGTCACAGGGTAGCAGTAGCAGTAGCGATGATATGGAGGCTACGGTGAGTGGTTTAGATAGGATACGGGATCGATCCGAAGCCATGACGAATGAAAATAACTTCTATAAGGCGCTAGAGGTCGCCAGCGTGCGATATGCCAGTGACGAGGTGGAACGCATAATGAATTTAAATGATGATAATAAGGAACGGTACGTACCATCGTCTAGCATGATCATGCACGTCTTGCGGTGGCTATCGATAGATGTCATCGCAACGTGCGGGACCATGCAATGGCGTAACCAAGTGACAGAAATGGTTAGAAAGAGTATGTACGCCCAATACAACGAAAGACAGGGCGACGCGGAGGAATATGCCGAATGTAACTAGTTCTTTCTATTCAACAGAGCACTGGTCTACCGCAGCGGTCGAAGGCGGACAAACGTCAGTTGGAGGATGAGGATGAGGGGACGCCATTGCGGAAACGTCAACACACAACCCAGGCAGATGGTGACACCAGAGTGGTGAAGCGCCGCTGTGACTCGCCACCATACGAAACCCGGACGTCCTCCGATGATGATGATGATGATGATGATGATGTTGCTATCGTCGCACCGCTGGACTACAGCAACCAGGAGCAGGAGTTGGCGGAGCTACCGTGGGGACCAGTGGTGTTGTCGGACTCGGAGTCGGAGTCGGCGTCGGACGATGGGTTCATCATCAAAACCCCCCCTCATTACTACGACGACGTGGATGAAGAAGCGATCGCCTCATCCCCCGCTCACGAGGACGACGACGACAAGGACTTCACGTTCAGTCCTGCTTCACCACCACTGATACCAAGCACGCAAGTTGAGAGGGCATCATCAGCATCACCACCTACACTCTATGTCTTCCCGGACGAAACCGTCGTTGTAACACCAGACGGCGGACAGATCCGGATACCGGACCAACACACGATAACGCACCCGCAGCCGGCGACGTCGACCATCACGCACCCGAAGCCGTCGACGTCGACCAAAGAAGAAGACGCCGATCATGATGAGGATCCGAGAAAGGTGTGTTTCTTAGACAATGCAGCACAACATTGCACGGCTTGATAGTAGCGCAGTGGAGAAATCCGCTCCATCCACAGTAGAAGAAGTGACTGTGGATGTGTGCCGATCACTAGCAGTCACCATGCTGTCGGCACCGTATCAAAACATAATAATAAAATATGTTCGGTGTACTCTCTGTCGACCGCGGTGAACAGTAGTATGTGAACATTAGTAGTAGTAGTAGTAGTAGTAGTAGTAGTAGTAGTAGTAGTAGTAACCACGGTATATGAACAGTAGTAGTAGTAGTAGTAGTAGTAGTAGTAGTAGTAGTAGTAGTAGTATTGTTGTTGTTGTTGTTGTTATGTAGATGGAAGTGTACGACGAGGCACCCGTACTCCCAGCCAGCATTCGGAAGCGAGCAGGAGTATTGACCGCCACGTATATGACGGCGTCAACAGAATATTATTATTAGTAAACATAACCGAGTTAGTAGGTAGTAGTAGTAGTAGTAGTAGTAGTAGTAGTAGTAGTTGTTGTTGGTGTTGTTGTTGTATTACGTAATATGGAGTGGGATATTAGTAGTCGCTCTCTCTCTTGTATTGTATGCTTGTAGTTGTATGACATAGAGTAAAGACTATATATATATATATATATATATATATATATATATATATATATATATATATATATATATACCTACAGACTTATATATTATTCATCAACATCATTGTACGTAACCTCTGTCGCGGTGTAAAAGCCCACAAGTTAATAAACATGTTACTAGCCACTGGCGTGTCGATAATCGATCGTAAGCTAGGGTCACTGTCGTGGATGGAACAATCCCACAAACCGTAAAGTCATCATAGTACTTATATAAGTCTAACCGTGTATATGTATATGTATATGTCTATGTCTATGTCAGTATATACTCAATAAACAAGTCATACAATGATTGAAACGTGTTGTCAGTGGTGTTGCCACGGTCTACATAGTTGAAAGAGAACCCGTAGCCATCGATATCGGACACACAGTAGCCAATACCACAGGATCACACCTTAGGTCATACACCCTTCACCAAGTACCAGGCACCAACCACCACCACCACCACCACCACCACCAACCACCACCACTACCACCACCACTACCACACGTACTATATAGCTGTACTAAGGACCGCTGTCTCTCAGTTGTAGACACGTATAGCACCATGAAACGTCACCAATGTCGTCACTGCGGACAGGTGCTCGACACGTATGCAGCGCTAAAACGTCACCTAGCGAGTCATGCAACACCGGCAGTGACCGAACACGCGTATACGGTGGCGCAGCCACTAGAGGTACCACCTAGCGACCAGGCAAAGCGAGCGAAATATTCGTGTAAATGCGATGCAACGTTTGAGAGATGGGACGATCTGCAACAACATGTGAGGTCCGTATGTCGTCTTAGCAGTAGCAGTAGCAGTAGCAGTAATAGAAAACAGACCACAGTGTACACATGTGCGAAATGTGGAATGAAATTCGGTAGACGCTATAACCTGACCAGACACGCACGACAAGTGTGTACCGCCGACGACGGCGGCACGAAGCCACCATCGCCGAAGAGATCAATCAGGGAAGCCACCACACCCCACCATCCACTCGTTACCGACGAAGACCCCATCGACCCACCTGCTCGACTCCCATTCGCCGACAACCTGTCGATGGAACTGTTAGATGTCGTACGAGCGCACTGGTCGTCCATACGGACACGTGTGACGAGAGGTCCTCTACAGTGCAGGTACGATCATAGATTAACGACGCTAGATACGATCGTTCTAGAGCCGTCGTTGAAGAACGTGTTCCAGGAACAGACCAACGCTTTCAAGATTAACCTCAGTTACGGGTTCATTCTGAGGAACAAGAACACGGGTCAATACAAGTACTATCATTCCTCGAGCAACTGCTGTGGACGCTACCTGGACGAGCCCAGTCTCATCACCAACAGCAAGGACTTTGATGCCTTCCTCGAACGCATCCGAGAAACCGACGTCTTGCAATGGGCCATCAATCAAAGACCGGATTCGGCGTGGGTGTGCGAACTCGTGACCAATGTCACATTTTTCGTCAACCGCATCATCGAACACCCGATAGGATGTGTAGGAATGGCCGACCTTCCAATGTACATCAAGAAGAACAAAGCAGTCATCGGATTGGAAAAGGAGCCCATCCATGCCAAGAGGTACAGTGACAACTGTGTCTCTTCCGATGTCTGGCCCTGCATCGAGGATGTGACAGGCGTCGATTGGAACCAGCTGTGAAGACGCTGTACGAGACGTACGCCCAAGACGGCGTACCCATGACAGCATTTGCCGGGGTCACGATGGACGACCTCTATCGTGTAGAGACCACGTTCCAAACGAATGTGTGCGTGTACAGTCTCGTACCACCGGATGGAGAGGATGGAAAGGCAACTGCAGAACTCGTTCGGCGCTCGGTATGTAAGTACCCTGACACACTCTACCTCAATCTTCACGGGACACATTTTTCCCTCATCCAGGATAGACGCATGTACTGTCACTCGTACAGATGTCGGAAGTGCGGTGACTCGTTGTGGAAAGACGCATGGAGTCTACGCAACCACGAGAGCACGTGTACGGGGGGTGTGCGCCGAGTCTATCCTGGTGGCGTGTACCATTCGACTCCATCGGTGTTCGAACGTCTGGCAGACGAGAACATCCGAGTGGCCGAAGCGTTGCAGTACTATCCGTACCGAGCCACCTTCGACTTCGAGTGTTGGTTCGACACCGAACTCCTTCCGTCTGACAGTGCCCAGGTTCACTGGGTTGCGCGTCACGTCCCGCTGAGCGTCAGCGTGGCATCCAACGTACCCGGACACGAACAGGTTACATGCATCGTCACGGACGGAGACACCAACAAGTTGGTGAGCAACATGATGACTATCCTGCAATCGATGAGCGAGGCCGCGTACGACAAGATCAAAGGCTCATACGATCATGTGTTGGAACAACTTGCCGAAGAGCTGACGAAATGGGACGAATGTGAGGCGACTGCACGGGAGGCAACTGCACGGGAGGCCACCGAGAAGAAAGCTCGACCGACAACCAATCCGTACAAAACGCTGATGGGACAACTGTATGGATGGATGCGTCAGTTACCTGTCATCGGATTCAATTCGGGGAAGTATGATCTCAATGCCATCAAACAGTTCCTCATACCATACTTCCTGACGACCTCACAGACCGAGGAACAAGCCGAAGACGAGGTCGTGAACGAGGACGAGAGGGAGCAGGAGGGCAACAAGAAAGACGAGAACGACGGCGTCGGGTCAATGTTCGTCATCAAACGCAACAACACTTTCATGTGTCTTTCGACGGATCAACTGAAATTCCTCGACATGATCAACTACATAGCCCCCGGGTTCAGCTACGACAAGTATCTGAAAGCGTACGGATGCGAGGTGACGAAAGGTCATTTCCCGTACGAGTACATGGACCGGCTGGAGAGACTCGACGACACCGCTCTTCCACCGAAAGAGGCCTTCTTCAGTCGACTGAAGAACGAAGGTATTTCAGACGAGGATTACGCCAGTTGTCAGGAGGCCTGGCGCGTCAATGGCATGACGACGTTGCGCGACTTTCTCGTCTGGTACAACAACAGGGACGTGGTTCCCTTTCTACAGGCCATCAGCAGACAGTGTACGTTCTATCGCCAACGTGGAATAGACATGTTCAAGCAAGGTATCAGCGTACCTGGTCTGACCCTGCTGTACCTGTTCAACGACCTTCCAGAGAAGACCTACTTTACCATCTTCAACGAGAAGAATAAAGACCTGCACGACCTCGTCAAAGAGAATATTGTAGGCGGACCTTCGATCATCTTTCATCGCTATCACGAGAAAGGGGTCACCACGCTACGTCAGAACGAGTACGGAGGGGCGGCTCGTCCTTGTCGATCGATCGTCGGATACGATGCGAACGCACTATACCTGTGGTCGCTCATGCAAGACATGCCTATGGGATGGTACACGCGACGACGAGCAGAGAAGGATTTCCGCCCCGAATCGGCGCAGCTGTACGGACAGATGGCTGGAGAATGGTTGACGTGGGAATCCGAACGCACGGGACGTCCCATACGGCATCAGATCAACGGACGAGAGAAGAGAATAGGCAAACATCGGGCGGACGGATGGTGCAGCGAGACGAAGACGGCTTATCAGTTCCAAGGGTGCTACTTCCACGGATGCTCGTGCAACCGTGACGAGGTGAACGCCGTCAACGGGAGACCAATGGCGGAACTGCTCGCCGAGACCCGAAAGACCACCGCCTACCTACGACACTTTGTCACAGTCATCGAGTTGTGGGAATGCGAGTGGAAAGAGATGCGACGAACCCCGGCCGTACGCAAGTGTCTGGATGCTGCATTTCCCCGACGTCGACACGTGCGCTGACCATGACGTCGCAACAGATCCTGAACGGGGTGCGTGCAGGAACCGTGTTCGGCATGATCGAGTGTGACATTCGCGTACCGGAAGAATTGCGCGCGCACTTTGCCGAGATGCAGCCCGTGTTCAAGAACATCAGTCTGATACGCGAGGATCTCGGTCCGTTCATGCGCCGATACGCCGAAGAGCACGACATAATGAAGACTCCGAGACGCATGCTCGTGGGTAGTTATTGCGGTGATAAGATACTGCTCGCAACGCCACTGCTGCGATGGTATCTGGACCACGGTCTCGAGGTGCTGCACGTGTACCAGGTCATCGAATACGATCCTATTCCGTGTTTCCGACGGTTCGGCGATGCAGTGTCCAAGGCCCGACGCGAGGGCGACGTCCACCGAGACAAGACCATCATCGCGGACACCATGAAGTTGCTGGGGAACTCGGGCTACGGAAAGACCATCACCAACGTTGATCGACATCGCGACGTCAGCTACTGCACGGAGAAGGCGGCATCGCTCCTGGTCAACGATAAACGGTTCCGACAACTCGATATCGTCGTCGACGATGCGTACGAGATAGAGTTGAACAAGAAAATCGTCAAGTACACCCTACCCGTACACGTGGGATTCTTCGTTCTGCAGTACGCCAAGATGCGCATGTTGCAGTTCTATTACGACTTCATCATCAGATACGTGGAGCGCCCTCTGTTCGAGTACTGCGAGATGGATACAGATAGTGCCTATGTAGCCTTGGCCGGTGAGTCCATCGATGACCTCGTGACCCCAGCACTACGAGAACATTATTTCCGACATCGTTCCGAATGGCTCCCGTCCGAATGTTGCGACGATCATCGCAACGACTACGTGCGCTGTCGCCTCGCCAATCGACCGTGGGTGGGAGACGAGGCGTGCTGTAAGGTGCGAAGAGCGTTTGACAAGAGGACACCGGGTCTGTTCAAGGTCGAGTGGTCCGGTGCCGGGTTCGTGGGGTTGTGTAGCAAGACGTACTATTGTTTCGGAGCCACCGACAAGTACAGCACCAAAGGACTGAACAAACGGCACAACACCATCGACAAGGACGCGTTCCTGGCGGTGCTCACCAACCGTCGGAGCGGAGGTGGATCGAACCGTGGTTTCCGGGTGCATAAATCTATCGTGATGACGTACGTGCAGGTACGGGATGCACTCACCTACTTTTACGCCAAACGCGTGGTGCACGAGGACGGGGTGACCACGGGTCCGGTGGACGTATAGAAAAGGCGATGCACGCTGCACTCGTTTCATACGCAATCATGGATGCCCGATGGAAACACCCCTTCACGTGCATCGTCGCCGGACCGACGGGATGCGGCAAGAGTACTTTCGTGACGCGTATGTTGCGTCACGCCGCTGTGATGATCGATCCACCGCCCGAACAGATAACGTGGTGTTACGGAGAATGGCAAGAGGCTTACGCAACGACGGACTTGGGTCACGTGCGATTCGAGGAAGGGTTACCGACTGCAGCCATGTTCGATCCGACAACGAGGAACCTCATCGTCATAGACGATCTCATGGCTGAAACGGACGGTCGGGTCACGACCTTGTTCACCAAAAAGAGTCATCACAGTAACACGTCCGTGCTGTATCTCGTACAGAACCTGTTTCCTAAAAACAAAGAGAGTCGCACCATCAGCCTGAACGCTCAATACATGGTGGTGTTCAAGAATCCCCGTGACACGTCGCAGATAACGCACTTGGCACGACAAATGTATCCGGGTCGTGTCAAATTCGTGCAAGAGGCGTTTAAAGACGCAACGGCGGTACCATATGGCTATCTATTGGTCGATCTCAAACAGGACACGCCCGAGGACATGCGTCTGCGCACGACCATTTTTCCAGACGACGGTGTTCAGTACGTCTACTTACCGAAGGTATAAAAACGCTGAGCGCTGGTTCGAGTCTTCATTCGCACGATGTCCGAACTGGTGAAAAGACACATCCTGTGTATACAGGCGCTGAATAGATACAAAAACAACAAATTGAGAAGAGCCATCCTCGCCAACGCCGACGCCGATCTCATTTGCGCTCTGGCCGAGTGTGCCTACAACATCTTGAAAGGGAACGTTCCGTTGACTCCGACACATAGAAGGCGGTTGAAAAAATACAGGAAAGAACTGCGCGAGTTGGCTAAGAGACGGTTGCCCATCGCGAGGAGGAGACACATCCTACAAGAACAGACCGGTGGTTTCCTATCGGCTTTACTAGCTCCGTTGGCAGGTTCGGTGATTCTTCCCTTGCTCAGACAGGTGCTCGCGTAGATGGAGCACGCGCGAAAAATGGCCTTGGTGGATCCACGATTGTTGGAGACCCTTCGATCACCACCACCTCCTACAGACACGGTTGGTAAGGTCATGCAAGGACTCGACGCCGAGATGACCTCCATTCTCGATCAAAAAGACCTAAACGATGGGGACAAAGTGAAACTGTACAATCAGGTGTTACAGCGATACAACCACTTGTCCGATCGACGCGACAAACAGCCGACACGAGTGGTTGTAGTGAACGATGATGCAACGACAGAAACAGCGACACCGGAAAAGCCGGCAGTAGCACCAGCAACAGCAGCTCCTCTGCCGTAGAGGCCGACATCGTGGACAGCGTTCCAAAGACCATGAAGGTTAAGGTCAAGAAGTTGATAGATCGTCTCAAAACCCAGCTCTCGTGGACCGATCGAGGCGAATTGTTACACGACGGTACGCCGTTGCCTGGAAGTAACATGGTGGATCTCGTGAACGATGTATTGCGAAAAAGAAGAAAGAGCGATCCTGTAGGATGGCAAGCGTTCGCGCAGCAGCTCAAACGTATCAACCTACCCATGGAATTGATCGGTAACGTCGAACGGAGACGCTACATACGACAGGCGGCAACGGCAACACCGGTGGCGGTGACACCCAGAAATCGTCCGTTACCGCGTTGGACCCCCTACAGTCGTTGGCAAGTGGAACAGTCCAAAAGTCCTCGAAAAAAACGTCATCGTCGGTTGCCGTCACTGGATGGTTGGGAGTCGTTTTAAAAAGAGTTGTGCGCTACGACGATTCAACAGTTAACCATGGTATCGATAGTGGACACATATCGCTTGGTAGTCCTAGGAGTACTGTACAAGACCGCCGACTACTACCCACTGACAGGAGTGTTTGTCTCGGGCTGTACATGACCGCTGACTACTACCCGCTCGCGAAAAAAAGTCTTGCCGCTACTTCGATGGTAGGATATCGACCTATATTCGTGGGAGTACTGTTTTGTATCCTACTATACATTATCGCACTCGTCGCAAGATATTACCTCAGTTCGTCTCCTCTAGTCGTGTGGTGCAAACCATGGGACGTAGAGTCGAAGAATCACTCAAACGCGTCTACTTCGATCCGAAACGCGTCGGAAGTTATGGTGGGGTCAACGCACTGAGACGTGTCACGCGCGCACCAGTGAAAGCCGTCAAGCAATGGTTGTCGGAACAAGACGCGTACACCTTACACAAACCGGTGAGAATTCGATTCAAGAGACGACGTGTCATCGTGGGTGGACGCAACCACCAGTGGCAGGCCGATCTCGTCGACTTGTCAAAACTGAAAAAAGACAACGATGGATACGTGTTTCTGTTGACGGTGATCGACGTCTTTTCAAAACGGGCCTGGTGCGTTCCTCTGAAAAACAAGTCGGCGTCGTCTCTGGTGATGGCATTGAAAGGATTGTTGGTCAACATTGCGCCTACAACCTTGCAAACAGACAAAGGTTTGGAGTTCCTCAACAGATCCGTGAGGCGTTTGTTGAAGGAGCACGGTGTCCATCATTTTTCCACTCATAACGAGGAGACCAAGGCGAGTATCGTCGAAAGGTTCAACAGAACGCTGAAGACGCGTATGTGGCGATATTTTACGAAATATCAGACGGTGCGGTACATCGACGCGCTACAGGATTTTGTGCAGTCGTACAACGACACCTATCATCGAAGCATAGGCATGGCCCCTTCGCAAGTGAACGCGGCGAATCAAGAGGAGGTGTGGCAGCGCTTGTACGGTCACGATGGTAAGGGTGTACCAAAGTTCAAGGTGGATGATCGCGTGCGCATCAGCAAAGCGAAGCGACGGTTCGAGAAAGGGTACATGGCAAATTGGAGCGAGGAGCTCTTCACGATACGCGAAGTTCACGCCTCCGATCCACCCGTGTACCGTTTGGTCGACGATCTCGGTGAGGTGCTGGACGGAACCTTCTACGAACCGGAACTGCAGAAAGTATTGGTCTCGAAAGATAAACTGTACCGCGTGGAATCGGTGCTGCAGCGACGGAAGGTGGGAAAACGAACGGAGGCGTTAGTCAAATGGTACGGCTACCCCACTTCGTTCAACAGCTGGATCGATGCCAAGGCGCTCGTTCGGTATAAAGAGTAGTTACGCGCCGGTCGACTCCTCATTCCAACGATGTCCATCGTCGAAGAAGACAACGAAGGGATAGACGTTACGGACGACAACGACAACGAGGTTGTTGCATCGCGTTGGCACCTCTTCGGCACCGATTGTCCCAAGACGGAAATCGTGTTCTTGTGTCAGGTCGTCGTCTTGTACACGATCATCGCGGTCAGCATCTACAATCTGACAACCGGTCACACCGACTGTTTGGACGGCCCTGTTGAGTAGTTCGTTGGGCTACCTGCTACCCAATCCATCCGTGAAACGCGATGACGGCTGATTTCTACCTGACGTTGCCTAGCAACGCATCGATGCACCTGCATCCCGACAACACGTTGACCCATTACGTCACGTCCTTACCGCAACGCATCAGTCTGTCCGGCGAATGGGAATGCGGGTTGGTGGAGATCCAGTACCCGCACGATTGGTACAATGTCAGAGAGAAGGATTCCTGGTTCTTCCTCTCGGAAAGCTCTAGCGATGGTCATTCTGTTGGAGGCATAGCAACGGGATATTACGACGGAACTCGTAAACTCATACGAGCCATCAACCGCTCGCTAGCGGGTATCGCGGTACGTCAAAGAGTGAAATTAAGCTACAGCGACATCACTCAAAAAGTATCCGTACGCATGTCACCGAGTACCGAATTCACAACCCAGGGTTCTATGGGAGTCATACTAGGTCTCGACGCAAGGACCATCCGTAGTCCTGAAAGTCACGTGCCGCTAGATGGTGATGGAGAGGTGTACACCTTCGTGAAAGAAGGGGATTCCGTGGTGGACATGAAGCAAGGGTTCGAGTCACTCTACGTGTACACGAACGTCGTGGAATCGCGCGTCGTCGGCGACAGTCTCGTACCGCTGTTGAGGATTGTTCCGATACAAGGCGAACACGGACATACGATCTCGAGACATTTCGAGCACGTTCAGTACTTGCCCATGTTGCGCAAGGAGTTTGGAACAATCGAAATCGATATAAGAGACGATACCGGGCATGCCGTGCCATTCGAACGCGGCAAGGTGACGGTGACGCTTCATTTTCGACGTCGTAAGACTGGTCTGTTCTGAAGAATGAATTACAACGATTATTACACCCGACAAGCGGGAGGGGCTTTACCCTACTTTGTCGGTGCCAGAGTGCAACGAGGACACGGGTTGGGTAGTCTGTTCGGAGGTCTGATTCGGAGCGCCATGCCACTCATCAAGCGAGGAGCCGTGGCTTTGGGAAAGGGGGCGTTGAAGACCGGCTTGCGCATAGCCGACGACGTCATGTCCGGTCAGAACATAAAAACGGCGGCCAAACGACGCGCCACCGATGCCGGTAAAGATTTGATACGTGGTCTGTTCTGTGACGACTCCTGGCGTGCGACCGCAAAAACGTATAAAACGCGCGACGGCACCGCGACGGGTCAGTGCAGTGAAAAGACGTCGTAAAGCGCAGACGATTCGTGAACGTGACGTGTTCGACGATGGCTTTCGTGCATAGACAATCTTGCGAGGGGGTCAAGAGCGAACTCGATCTCTTCGGCGTGCCGCCGACCCAGACCAGCATCGAAGACGCGCAATGGGTGGAACACCAACCGATGGCCTCCCTCGAGTCGGGTGGTCCCATAGAATTCTTGCTACCCGGATCGGGAGACACTTACCTGGATCTCGCCAGCAGCTACCTGCACGTGCAAGCGAAGGTAACCAAAGGCAACGGGACACCTCTCGACCCCGACAACGCTGTGGCTCCGGTGAATAATTGGTTGCATTCGTTATTCAGTCAAGTCGACGTCTACCTAAACGGTACGCTCGTGACTCCTTCGACAAACACGTACCCGTATCGCGCCTATATCGAAACGCTTTTGAGTTATGGCAGCGAGGCCAAAGAGACTCAACTGACGAGTCAACTGTGGTACAAAGACACCGCCGGTCGCATGGATGCCGTCAACATTGTCGACGAGGACGTAATGAACCGAGGGTTGGTGTCTCGGCGAGCGCACGTCACGCAGAGTCGTGTCGTTGACATGATGGGACGACTACACGTGGACCTGTTCCTACAAGATCGTTACCTGCTCAACGGCGTCGACGTCAAGATACGACTGGTGCGAAGCAAGGACACGTTCGCGCTCATGGCCGGTGGTGGCAACCTCGATTATAAAGTACACATCGTCAACGCCACCATGTTCGCGAGGAAAGCCACACTGAATCCGACCGTTCAGGTTGCGCACATCAAGGCACTGGACAAGGGCACGGCCAAGTACCCGCTGCGTTCCGTCGACTGCAAAGTATATTCCATTCCCACAGGGGCCATGTCGCACACGCACGAAAACCTGTTCCTCGGTACCCTACCGAAACGTCTGGTACTATGCTGCATCGACAACGACGCGTACAACGGTTCGTACGCGAAGAACCCGTTTCACGCCAAGCACAACAACGTCAACTTCCTCGCCGTTTACGTGGATGGTCGACAGGTACCCTCCAAACCACTCCAGCCGAATTTCGATGAGAATCGATTCATCAGAAGTTACCTCAACCTGTTCACCTCGACTGGCAAGGTATCACAGGACGAAGGGAACGGTCTGACTCGTGACGACTTCCGTGATGGGTACACCTTCTTTGGTTTCGACCTGACCCCGGACGCGTGTGATGGATCGTGCTTCCATCTGGTACAAAAGGGCAACCTGCGCATCGAGATGCATTTCGCTGCAGCGCTCCAACAGACCATCAACGTCGTCGTGTACGCAGAATTCGAATCGGTGCTGGAAATCGACAAGAGCAGGAACGTCATCT